>BLKR01000744.1:15000-413175 GCA_011170035.1 Teleogryllus occipitalis | reverse complement strand
AGGGGTGGGGCTTGGCGGGGCGGGGTGGGGCTTGGCGGGGAGGGGTTGGGATGGCGGGGCGGGGTTGGGCAGAGCGGAGCGGGGCGGGACAGAGCGGAGCGGGGCGGTGCTTGGCTTGGCGGGGCTTGGCTTGGCGGGGTTTGGCTTGGCGGGGCTTGTCTTGTCTTGGCGGGGCGGGATAGTGAAGAGGAAGGCGTTGATCTTGCCTTTTCCTTCTCCTTCGCCGCAGCCACCAGCGCACCTGAGGCTACGCTGCTCTTTACTGCTTGTTACTCCAGCTGCTTTTGGCAAGTGAGCGTTATCACGAACGTTTTACATCTATTCTAATTCCCAAATAATTTAATGATTTGGTATTCGTAGAAAGAAAAATTCCTTAACATTGACGTCATTTTGATTGGTCCGGCGAGAAATTGGACTCTATTGGGCCTTGTAAAGAGGCGCATACGAGTATTACGGAGTTCTCTGAATTGATCACTTTCGAAATTGCACATTGTAGAAGAGAAGCACAGTGCGCATAACGCTAATAATTGTGACAAAGCGTTGCAGTTTCTATTTCTAACGGCGTGTAAGGTTAATGCAGTAAGGATTTCTCATCGATATTCAGAGCTTTCACCGTGTGATAACGACACACAGTAATAAAAGCAAGGAATGAGCAAATATATGGTGTCAGAGCCGTGAGACCCGAATGAATAAAATGGGAAGGGATGAAGTTAATTGCACTTTTATACGAAATTTAATTAACTTGGGAGTAATGAGAATATTTGTACTAAGACTATTTACTATTTAGTATTCTTCAATATTACTCGTAAAATGGTCCCAATATAGAAAGTAATCGCCTGATATCTATTTATGATAATTAATCATTCTGATTAATTAACGTTAAGCTATGTACTTTATTAACTGTTAATTTTTCATGTCAGATTTATTCTTATTTGTTTTTATTAAAACTACAAATATACGTTTAAAAAGTACAAATAACAAATTACTAATTTCCAATATGTGCAGAAATTGAAAGAAGTCCAACAATAAGTTTCCTCTTATAATGTTCCAATTTTACATCTATCCTTTGATCCCAGTGAAATTGTTTTCGTAATTTTGACGACTTCCTATTTCTTTCTCATTAATTTCCTTTCCGTTAGTACCGACAAATGGTTAGAATCTCCGACTATTCCGTTTCCTAGTTTTTACATTTTTTTTCTATTTTTGACCTCTTCAAATTATACAAGTTCTTTGCGAGATAAGCCGGGCAATACTTATTGACATTCAGATCTCTTAAATTAATGTTACCTGTATGTTAATGTTTCATTACAACGTTCTGTACTGAATTCGATATTTTTCAGATAGATCAACTCGAAATTTATTATATTTATTATTTTACACTTCTGTTTATATCATTTACGACATTTTCATGTCTCAGAGTTCTCCCACGAGTAATCTCATTCTATTTGAACGTGGATGAAGAAAGACATCGTAGAAACAGCTTCCTCTCCCCCTGTTACGTCATGTAGGTTTATGAATGTACGTTACAACGAGCAGTATCACCTCCATCACCACTATACCACTTCCAGAACTGCAACCTCTCATCACCATCACAAACTTCACCACCTCCACTGCAATTTCGTCCACTATGAGCTCTCGCACACTAGAGTCACTAACTACTGTCATCAACCGCATTATCGCATAGTTAACATTCACCTTGATATTTAACAACGCCAACCATTTCCGTCTCAACCACTTCTAGAATATTCTCTAGAATCTGAATCTCAATTATTACCAGCAAGTCTCCATTATTGACATCACCCAATATGGAGAACAAAACCACCCCCATCCCACAACTGCCAACGACAATTACGACATCAACGCCCTAAACACCACACCGACACACTCACTTTCCTCCATAATCACTTAGTCACCATCGCCGCCACGGCGTTTCCGCGCCTTCATTAGTTCCAGCGAGCGCCGTCTCCGTCTCGGGGCGCAGGTGTGTCTGGCTAATGCGAGCTCCACCGCTTCCAAGGCCGGGGACAGCGCCACCGTCGCTCCGCTTCCTCCAGCGCCGTCGCCCCCGCCGCCGCCGCCGCCGCCGCCGCCGCCGCCGCCGCCGCCGTCGAGCTCTTTACGACGATAATTAGCGCGGCCCGTAAAAACGTCAGCTAATGCGCCGCCTCGCGGTGTAGTTTACGAGCGCGGTGGCTGGGCGGCGGCGGCGGCAGCCGGCGGGAGGAGGAAGCTGGGGGGCGAGAGGTGGGGCGAGGGTCGTGGGGAAGAGGTGGGGCGGGAAAGGGTGTCAGGGATCACGAGCGGGTCTCCAAGGAGGAGAAGCAACCTGAATGACTGTTTAGAGGTGTGGCGGGGTTGAGATTGGGGTGCGGTTGAGGTTGGGGTGAGGTTGAGGTTGGGTGCGGTTGAGTATGAGGTTGGGGTGCGGCTGAGGCTGACGCGTGGTTGACGTTGGGGTGCGGTTGAGGCTGGCGCGCGGTTGACGTTGAAGTGCAGTTGAGGATGGGACTCAGTTGAAGTTGGGACGCGGTTGAGGCTGAGGTGGGAATGGATGGGGAAAGAGGCGTTTCTGAGGCGAGGGTGGGGTGGGGTAAGACTGCGGTATATGGCTTTTGGAGGTTTTGAAAGAAAGAGAGGAGCCAGAAGTTAAAGAGCTGACATGATATACCGAAGTTGGAATTATCTGGAGCAATGAATAAATGAAACTCCTAACATACTCATCGAATCTCCAAAGTCGACTAGTATCAATTTTGTGTGATATGAGTATTATTTTCTGTAGAAAAACTAAAAAAAATTACCAATACATAATGCGTTAAAACCATCGGAAGATTTAATGAAAATCAAACCAAAATGAGTCAAATTTGTACTAAATATTAGTTTTATTCTTGTGATTTAAAAATAAATGTTTTTAAATGCTTCTATATCTTTGGAACATGTATGAAAATATGGTCTGGTGTAAATGAAACAAGCAAAAGAAACGAGAGAAGTACTCCTAACGATTTTCAAGTAATTTTGTTCCCTCATCAAGACTTATGTTTACTACATCTATAAATTTCCTTTTCCCGTTGTGTGTTTGTCATTTAGTGGCCAACTGATAGATGTAGTTCTGTTTAAGATCCAAAGCGTCAAGACTTGATTTAGCACACCCATGGTGCAGTGTTACTGTTCGATTTCCATTCAGACATAAAGAATCGAGAATTTAGTACATTACTCATCTAAGGAGTTGGGGTGTTTGACAATTGTTATATAATTATAGCATGATTATTAAAGACTGCTTATAGAAGCAAAGCATAAATAGGATGAGCAGCGAGTATAGATCTATGTTCAATTTAATGCACATGGTGAACTGCGGACAAAATTTGATGATCAGAGTATCTATGATTCTTACAAAATTGATGAATTCGCTAAATATTATATATAAGAAAAAAGAAAATAGTATTACGATTGAGCCCTGACATACTCCTCTCAATGTTTTTGCTAGTGAACAGAATTCAACAAAGACAAGCCTTTTGCTGCCTGTTCTCGGCATAATTATTCATCCACAATATAAAGGACAATAAAAATTAAGGCATCTCAAATTTCAACCTTCAGATCATGATCGACACTTTTAAAAATCTAATTAAAGTGAACTAAGAAGTAAAATCAATTATATTACTTCTATTTAAATCTATTATCTATCTTCAGTAACTTCCAACAAGGACGTTGGAGAGATTCGATCTTATCTAAATCCTGATTGGGACGTGTTGAGTTGTGGGGGTTTAGTTATGTTAGTAAATGTGCCTAAGAACAATTTTCTTAAGAATCCTAGGCAAAGTTGGTACAATGTTGATAGGTCTAAAATCGTTGGGAGAGGACCCACCAACTAACTTGAGAATTCTATTTTCAATTTTTTAGCGTTAATATTATCTGCACCGTTTGCATTCGATTTCAGAATCAATCATTTTACTGTCTTGTCCTTGCCCCACACTCAAAATAAATTTAATCTTTCCATCTGTTTTTCTTACCGTTTAACGCTCGCATATCAGACAAATATTACGCTTTAAGAACACTGTTGAAATATGAAGCTGAACTTAGAAAATTCTGATTTAACTTACCTAAAGGAATATCAATGTTTGTGGCTGCTGGTTAATTTTCATCCAATCCGAGGTTTGAGTTTGTTTCGTGTAACATTTGAATCGACGTGTATCGAATTAAAGAACTTTTTCGTTTCTAATATTCTGATTGACTACAGACTTTTTACATTCATTATTTTGCTTTATTATTTATTATTATTATTATCTCATCACTCTTTATTATCATTATTATTTGCATTCATTTTATTTTAATATTCATTTTTTGCGTCCGTTTTATTTCGTTGATACCTATTTCATTTGTATCAATGTGCTTCTTTTAAACGCATCCTTTTGCCACGGTGACGCAGACGTGTGTCACTAAATATTTTCAAAGAATCGTGCTTTTGAAACAATTGTTATTGGTAAATACGTGAGCTTCGTCGTCGATAGAAACATGCTGATACACTTTGATGAAGACCTTTATCCCTTCACAAGTTAGCAGAACAATTCTTGAAAGTGGTGTGCTTGTCTTAATTTTTCATTGTTAAGATTTTACATTTTACTGAAAAAGCCGACTACCATGGGAAAAGTAATTGCACAGAATTGGCTGCCGTTTAACTTTCCACTGTCAGTAGGAACAACGCTGGCTCCAGTGACTCATAACATGATTATACGACATACATGATGCGAACGACCTTGGCCACATTATTATTAAAGTTGCACTTCTAGGAGAATTTACAAGTAACATATTTTGAAAAAATCACAAAAAAATGTAATTAGTTAAATATTATGGACTTAATTGATAAGTCGTGTAGTAAATTAGAATTACCTTAAAAAGCTTTTTGATAATGTCATTGAATCCAGTCTTCTGCTTTAAGTCTACGTATTATATTTAAACACCCACGTCAAATTCTGCAAACTTTAAAAATGAAGGAGAATGTTGTTTTAAGAGAAATGATTTCTTTTTCTCCCTAATATTTTCATCCTAATTATTGAAAATTGTTTCCTTCACATCTTTATTATTTCCTTGGGACTAAGTTTTGGAAAAAAATAATTTATAGAGTTAAAAGACTTTTGAAATTAGAAAAGTTAACTCATCGCAAAATTTAATTTCAGAGAATGTTAGAAAAATGCCAATTGAAAACATACATTACGAGAACGTTATTTTTAAAAAAAGTGTGATATTGAGGGAAATTTGCAGTTTCTAAAGGTTGTAATGCGTTTTGATCCCAATGAATGATCCTAATATGAGTGTCAGTATCCATGCATGGAAAGATCGGGACATCTCGTTTTAGAACGGTAGGAGCCGATGGGAGAACCCTCGCCCTGAGGCTCCTCGCTAGCAGAGACATTTCTGTTAGATCGCACTGGCTTTGGCG
Organism: Teleogryllus occipitalis; assembly: GCA_011170035.1. Lineage (NCBI taxonomy): Eukaryota > Metazoa > Arthropoda > Insecta > Orthoptera > Gryllidae > Teleogryllus > Teleogryllus occipitalis. Next base: position 407,744 of record BLKR01000744.1, on the reverse strand, counting down.
AAGTGCCGAATTGCGCGGGAGGGAGAACTCGCCACCAATGCCCGTCCGCAGAAGCCCTAACAAAGGAGGTTGGACCGCCGCTGTAGGTCAAGCGACGGCTTACGGGCGGACGCGCGCTCCTCGGTGGGTGAGCACCACGCACCCGCACTTTACTGGCCTCTGAACTCACAGTGCGCGGGTTCGATCCCTGCCGAGGGGCGTGGATTTTCGAAGGGCGGACCGGGAGCGGTGGCTCCGTGCATCAACTGATGTCACTGCAGCGCCTCTCACCGGGAGGTCCTAGGTTCCAGGATTTTCGACACTAGCTTTCCAGCTGGGTCGAATTCAATCGCTCTCTGGAGGACAATTCTAGCGGTCGGCTGCTCTTATCGGTAGTTTTCCGTGGTTTCTCCGATCAACACCAGGCGAATGCCGGAGCAATACTCTACCAAACGGGCCACGGACCGCGCACGATCTTTCCTTCCTCTTCCTTGTCCTATCCTCTCTCCTTACACACACACTTACACTAACATGCACTACACTATCACACATTCCGGGAGACCGGTCGGGAGCTTAGAGCGTGTCCCGGCTGGGGCGGTGCCCCACTGGTGGGAGAGTCCTGGTTAGGGGGAAACCCCGCTAGCCGACGGTAAGTCGGCGCCGAATCTCGTCATCCAGCGGGGGAAGATCAACGCCATCTCCCAAGAAAAACATACACTACACTTACGAGAATAATGACCAAAGTCGTTGACGCGTCCGGAAACACGAAAAATCAATTAATCAATGAATCGAAGGGCGGAAAATCCGCAGTAACCAAGTCAAGCTTGTGGCATGTAAAAGAACCCTGGCGGATGCCCTGCAAAATTAAATCCCTCCGACAACATCCCGCCCTTTCTTCCAACCAGACAGCTTGGATATAGTTAACTGGGATTGACGTATGGCGGAGAAAGTGAGAGTTAAATCCCAGGCGCAATTAGGAGACGCGCGGTCCCCAGACCTGCGTCGCGGGCAGGCTTCAAAGAAGGCCTAGGTCGAAAAAGTCGGGTGCGGAACAACTGCCTGCGACAGTCTCCCCGCTAATATTCTTATAGTATAAATAGTAAATGGGCGGACGAGCTGATATACAGAGAAATCAAGAGAGCAAATTTTCTCACTTTGATCATTTTGTAAATTTTTGCAATATTTCAGTCTTTACCGGCTCTAAAAATAAGCGACATTTTGCGTTTTGAAATGATACAGTATTTTTTAACGTTGATGATATTGCATTTTTACGTCCTCATTAATTTGTCCTTTACTTTGAAATGAATGAATGGTGAACAGCATTGATTCAGTGGACCGAATCGCGCCACCATTATAATGCAATGAGAGAGGAAGAACAAAACGATTCCGAGAAAACATTCGGAAACCTGTGTTCTCTGTTTTTTGTGGCATATATGAATGCTATTACAGATGTGGTAGGCGATTAAAATATCCACTATATTACAGGTCATTTCGCACGCAGAAAAGAAAAGTCGGAGAATATACCAATTGAAAATAACAACAGAGGGACGTAGGCTGCAAAACGTCGTTACAGCATTTTGTAAGCTCTTCAGAAATTCAATCGGGATATGCGGTGCCAATTTTCCTGAGTTATTAAGCTTATTATGAAAGTCAATTGCGGGCGCCCCGTGATGTTGTGGTTGAACACCCGCCTTTGGACTTTGGTGCCGGGTTTCAAATTCTGGCAAATCCAAGAGGAGTTGATAGTTAGCGGGAGGGTTTTCCCTCCTAGCTTTGTCTTGAATTTCCCCAGATCTTCATCTTCATCATATCATCATCATCATTATTCATCAGTAACAGAACCTTCGCAGTAAATGTAAACAACCACCATTCCAACACAAGATCAATCTTAGCAGAACTACCACAAGGATCACCCTCTATCACCCTTTTTATTTAATTTATATGTTGCGGACGTTCCCAAACTAAACGGCATTCACATTACACAGTTTGCTGATGATACAGCCTTCCATAACTCCGGACTTTCGCTTTCTGATTGCAGCAAAAAAGTTCAATTGTATCTTAACCTCATTGACAGCTGGGCTTCAAAACATAAATTCCAATTCATTCCAACCAAAACGGCCACCAAGATCTTCACACTCTGTCCACACACCCCGTCCACACTCATTCCCGCATCCACCAATTCTAAACAATACAATCATCAACTTGCTCCCTACCAATAAACCAATCAGATACTAGGGACTTAACATGGACATAAAACTTAATTAGAAGCATCACTTAGATACCCAAATCACTCAAGCCAGTATCAAGTTAATACAATTAAAGCCATTAATACAAAGATCCAGCCCATTATCATATAATTCAACATTACAAATGTACAAAATAATAATTATACCCTTGCTATTATATGCCTGCCCAATCTAGTTAAATGCAGAAAAAAACAATCAAAGGAAACTTCAAATAATACAAAACCAATTTCTCAGAATTATTTCAAACGCTCCCTGGTATGTCACCAATAAACAGTTACCCACTGAATTCGATCTAGATACCATGGACCATCATATCTCATCTCTAGCTACCAACTTCTTTTTCATTAAAGACTTCAACTTTATTTTTCAAACATTTTCAAAATCTCTTCACTATCGGTTCACAGACTCGGTAAAAAAAATCAAATGGAACCAGAATACAAGATAAGTTTCCCTTTCACATTTTTCTTAAGAAATTCTCCGAACTATATCCATATTTGAGGATCTTGATGGGTAACCTCAATCTCTGTATTAGTTTTAAGTTTTAATTTAAATTAGCTATTAAGCCACCCAACATATGTATAGTTAATTTAAACTGAGCTATGTATTCACCATCTGTATAAATAAATGAAAAAAATCATAATTATCATGCATTACCATCGTCTCGTCAGTCATTCCCCTCATCAATACATCTCGGTTTTCGAAAAGCAACATCTAGTAGAAGCACCCTAGCCGCGGAACTGTTGCATTTTGTTATCTCCCTGGAAAAGAATCCATACGTTTAAATACAATAGAAGATGTAGAATATAATTACAATAGAAGTTGGAATGTATTGAATAAATATTCAATTGTTGAAAAGTACGTTTCGCAAAGACAGCGGATATTTCATCGTTGTACTGGCGGCAAGGCAATGTATCCTGACAAGAGCGTACTCACGTGTAAAGAAGTAATTGCCCCCTTTTAGTATGTCAATCAGACTCCGTCAATTAATATTAAAAGAGAAAAGAGCTTCATAATGTACCCTCTCCTCAGAAAAAATGTCGTTCAAAATTCTATCTTCCACACCGCGCCGACAAACTTGGACACCCCTCGGCCTGGGGGAGGGCAGGGGGAGGGACGCGTTCACCAATCGCTAGCAGGTAGAACCACAGTTGTCTGTGATTGGTGCAACATCCCAAGGGGCAGAAAGAACGCTGTCTCAGGGGGAGGGGCTAGTTCGTTTACGTACGAGACGGAAATATCGTCATATTTCCCTGCCGAAGGAGGTAGTTTGCCTGTGCGTACGCCACGACGAAAAAAATATTTCTAAGCGGGGTTTTCCGTCCAGAATGATTGTCTATAGACCAGTAAATATTTATCATTTTAGCAACATTTATGCTAACTTTTAGTAATCGATTTGTAACTCCTGACAAACTGCTATTTTGAGATATTCATTTCAGGCACAATTTGCGGAGCCTTCCCGGCCGTTCTAACGCATATTTCCAATTTGTTTATAAAATTATAAATTGTTGCAAAATTGTTAATTCGCTGTTTTTGGTTCCGGGACATCGGGAGACTCCCCCCTTTAGATTTGCAAAATTTGGAAATTGTTTATAAATTTGCAATTGTTGCAAATTTTCTTATTGTCTAATCTGAATGGCGTTTAAATGTGATGCAAAATTCCGGAATCCGTTCGGTGCTATTATATCTCGTTCTCGAGATATATGTAATTGTTTATAAGAAATTAACATCTTAGTAGACCCCATTTGTTTGCGCTTAATTCATTCGCGCTAGCAAAATAGCGTGGGATGGGCATACTGAAAAAACAGTTCTCCAATGCCGCGCTTTTGCCTGCCACATACGCTTAAAATGCACTTGCTTGTAAACAAATTCTGTGGCCAATTTAATTATGCTAAATTCGTATTTTTACGGCGAGTATGAGCATCACTTTTATTTGGTTTTTATATTCTCTTTTAAGTCCTACAATTTGCAAGTCGATATATTTATCAAATAGGAAAGAAATTGATTATAAAAAAAATATTTTTCAAGGTGCATTACACCCAAACAATTGTTTCTGTTTTTCTATCAAAGAGGTGTTGAGCAACCGAATAACTGTATTATTAATTTTTTTAAGTCCCCTGTTAACACCGAGAGTCAGAAACTATTTGTTCCTCTTGTTTAACCATTACCATTAAAAATACGGAAACATATTGCTTAGCTGTTTGCTATAAACTGCACTGGATTGGATGAAGGTAGTGTTAAGGTTTTCAAATACAGAAATATTCAATTTTGTGTTTTGAAAGATCACAAGAGTAGAATCACACATGACAATATTTACACAAGTATAGAAATTTCTAAATAAACGTATATAAACTTTAAGTTAATATTTTCAATTCAATTTATCATTCCTTTCTAAAACTGTTAATTTGATAATTTCATTGTATAATATTCAAATCAGAGCTTTATGTGCTAAATCTACGCATTGTTAATACATATTTTTAAACAACATTAATATATTTAATATACATTTAAAACGTTTTTAGATTGGCGAACGTTTCAATGAAATTTCATGAATTCCTAAATGCTTGAAAATAAATACTTGTAAAATTAAATAATTGTAGCGTGTAAAAATATAACAAACTCACGTATTTGGTAAAACGAGCTGATATTACTAAAAGAAAGCAAAACAGATGTTATAACAATTCAAAGAGATTTAACGTTTGTTTACAGTTTAGTAAATATCAATGCACTAGCATTTCCCAGTGAAAATACATAGAACGAACTTGGTGGTCAAGTGATATGACCTTCCCAACACAGACTACATTTCAGTATCGTCAGAGTTCGAAGGTGGTTTGTTGGCCGCCATTCTACGAATCTATCAAAACCTTGAATTTTGCACGACCATCTGTACAGCGAGAACGTAGCGGTTTATTAAACGAAAACGGGCCATTCGAGGTATCTAATGTGCACTCTTTGAAAACGTTTAACCATTATAAACTATCCCTAAGAAAAATATCAAATAAACAATGTTAAAGGTCACCAGCTTAACATTGCCTTTACTATTTGAATGTTTTCAACATCCCAAAAACCAACAGAAAACCCATGTTTTTACAGGTTATTATAAAACCAATTCAATAAATATAAGCATTTATTCACGTTATTATTTTTAAAACACTCAAATATCTACGATGTTATTCGATTCATGTCTTCATCGAAGATCTGAGATTCAGAAACTGATAAGGAGAGAAAATTAAAGTAATTTTGAGTGATTGATGAAGTTGAATGATCAAACGAAAAACAATGTTTCTTGCTTCATATAATGCTATTGTGTTTAACAGACATGTAATTACATGTGATACCTATATTTAAACATCCAAACTAATGAAAATTTTCAAAATTAAAATCATCAATAAAACGTTGATTCATCAGCAAGGATTATATTATTAAATACTTTTTTGAGATTCATGTGCTCCTGTGTGAATAACGTAGTAAACGTGATTCGTATGGTCCAGTTTCTCAGAATAATACAAAACCTGCTAGACACATACACTAAACATAATAGTTGTCAAATAGTTATTTACGACATGAGTATCATAAGATATCTTATTACAATACGAAATTGGAGAATTATCGAACAAGACTCTTTAGCCGAAATTGTTAACCAATTGAATATTGTAATATAATGTTACCATTTGAATATCATAGAAAGTAAGACGCAATTTGTCAAAATTCATGTGAACTATAATTTTTCTTTAAATATTACTCCTTATCCTGCGAAAGATGTGTGACAGTACTTATGCTAACAATTATACTGCCATGGGTTTAATTAATTAGTTTTCAGTACGCAAATTATTGTTTTTGGTTTTAAAGAAGCATGGATATACAGAGTATCGGGGAAGGAAACGTCGAAAGTTTGAAAAAAGCTGTTTAAACAATTTTAATCATACTTTGTCTAATAAACTACATATATATTTTGAATGGCTGAGCTGCAATAAACACGCAAATTTTGGTTTGAAAATATGATTTCTACGCAAAACTTTGCATTCTAGAATCATGTAAACAGACCAGAAACATGTAACATGTTTATTATTAACAATATAAATTAATATATTAGTTCAGAAAAAAATTAACCGAGAAATAAAAAAGCAGTCGAACTGTGAAAATTGGGTGCTTTTTTATTTCTAGGTTAATTTTTCTTTCTGATCAAATGTGTTCATTTATTTTGTTAATCATAAACAATTTAGATATTAATGAAGTGTTTATATGCTTCTACAACGCAAATAGTTGCCTAGAAAACATATATCCAAACCAACTTTTGAATGTTTATTGCGGATTAGACATTTGGAATATCCGCGTAGTTTATTAGACAAAATAAGCTTAAAAATGTCTAAACAGCTACTTTTCGAAGATTCGACATTTCTTCCCCGAATATCCTGTATATAAAAGGCTTGATTTCTGTTGGTACGCGACGGAACGGCGTTCCGGTTCTTTGGAAATAATTATGAAATTATATTATATATAAGTAGCTATTGCTATTATATTAATAATTAATTTGAGGCGCGTTTCGGGGCCTAAGAATTTAAAAATAAAGGATATACGTATCATAATAACTCTTATGACGACACTGTTCTCAGTTACGTCAAGTTTTAATTTAGAGAATCAAAGTGAATGGTCTAAGTTTACTCACCTAAATAAAGTTTATCTTACTATACATACTATTTAGAAAGTGTTTTATGTTCAAAACAAGTGTTGCCTCAACAGCATATATTTTCACGTATTATTCGTAATTGCTATGCAATATTCAATACGGACTATGTGAACCTGCAAAAAAGAAACAAAAAAAAAGACCTACTGCAGCAGAAAATATTTTCTACTCGTCGGGATTCGAACTCGGGTCTTTAAAGTTAACTCACCTGACACGGTTCCCCCTCACCACCAGGTACACGACAAGACTACCTCCTTTCCGATGCGAAAAGAAAGTGAAGCATTTGCAGTTTTTTAAAAAAAACAGGGTGTTCAATTTATCTTAATACAAGATCTATTTTTAAAAAGAGATTTCATTAAACAAAAATCTCTAGCGTTCATATTGTTTTTCGACAATGTTATAAAGATCAGTCGGGGCTAATATTATACAGTAGAAAATTGGGGTTAATGTATTACACTTTAAGAGTTGTTATTTATTTATGTCCAAAATTAACAAGAAAATGACAAATGATAGGAAATATATTCTATTATAATGACCATATAGCAAACACTCAGAATGTAACAATATTTGGGAGGAAAAAAATCAAAACTAAAATGCCTAATTTTTCCAGTCAAAAACTTTACCACCGTGATATAAATCTTTTGATGTTACTTCGTTATTTTTTATGACACGATATTTTTGAAAATAGGTTATCATTAAGAAAGAATTAATATTCTTTTCTGCGTTAAAATAATGCAATAATATTAATCGTGTCATGATATATACAGCCTCAAATTTGTGGGGCTAATATGATACAACTTAAGAGGCTAATGTAATACGGGTGTCGGGGCTATTTTGATACACTAAAAATTAACACGCAGACAACTGGAAGGGATTTTTTTATGTTTAATATTACATCAAAGGCGTTAAAATTCCGATTTGATGTTGATAAACCATCCAAGTGTTTATCTGAGAAAGAAAGACCAGGCGACAATTCATACAGATTTCCTCGTTCTCCTCCCTACCCAGTACATGGTGATTCACTTATGATTATCAATTGGCGGAAGCTTCTGCTGTTTCAGTGCAGTTACTGATTTTTCACTGGAATCACAAGGAACCAGGCCTACAATAGGAGCTAACACCATCCCTTCAACTCCAGATATCAACTGTTCTCATCCAGTACTTTTGAGATAATACTGTTGGAAAAAAATTTAAAAAAACAGTAGCCCTCCAAAGAATAAGGAAGCGGTTAGACCCAATAGCAGCAATCATTACTAGTGAAGAGTGGATCATTACTAGGAAAGAGTGGAGTGTTTAATTTACATTAATTTAATATCTCTTTTTAAAAAGAGATTTCATGAAACAAAAATCTCTAGCGTTAATATTTCTTTTCGACAATGTTAATAGGTATTTGTTCGCAATTTTCGAAAATTCAGATCGTTCGCCCAAAATTGAACGTACGCCACTTTTAAACATCTTGTGCTTCGAGGAATAGATTTACAGAAAAATTGGAGCTCTTTTTGAGGAAATTATGTAAATATGATGGGGTTTGGTGTAAAGTACCTTCAAAATTAAAAGATTCGTTTCAAATTCGAAGATTCGTAATATTACCAGATCGTTCAAGGAATATCCATTTTGGTGAAAATCGTGTTTACTTTAGGCTCTAGAATTATTCACACGAAGACGGATTCACAAAGAGGTTTTTTGGAAAATCACTTTTCCGGGTTCAAACAACAAGCGTTTTGACAGTCTTGTGTATAGAAAATAAAAGAACAATACCAACAATCCACTTTTTTCGAACTAGCTACTTACAAAACGTGTTTTCTGTGAAAATTTCGACACTTCCTCCTACAGCATTACGTAACCCTCTTTACACGTGGAGGTAAAAATATTCCAGCGTTACTGGGATTTGAACACGGATCCCTGTAGTCCGTAGGTCTGGCTCGACCGCACTGTGCTATCACAGATATTTCTCAACACGCCGTCCAAGCACACTTATTACGAAAAGAATAGTTACGTGATATTCATTGCACTTAGATTTTTTATTAAGGAATGTTCTACATGTTTAAAAGGTATCAAATTCGCAATAAGAATTCAAATGATTACAACCCACGCAACTACATAGCTCATTTTACTTAGAAATATTTTCAACCAGAAGCCGTGGTCTTTAGAACCCTCTGTGGAAGTCGTTGCTGGTCTTATCTTTCGGCGTCTATGGCCAAGGTTGAATTACGTCACAGATGAAAGTTGCAATAACGCTAGAGCTCAACACGGCGCTTGCAGACGTTCTGAAGCCAGAATCGCAACAGGGGCATATTTATACGTGATTCTTAAAGACATTAACAACTAAAATAAGTAGTGGCGCCTCAAAACACATGCTTTATGTGATATTTATAATGGATACGAATGATTATAACTATACAATTAACCGCAAAATTGTTTCTACCCGCAAAAATTATTCTCCGTGGATGAGATTCGATCTTACGTGCCTAAGCTTCTGCCAACAGTGCGCTTACCTGCTATACCACAGAAACTTTTATAACTTTTGTCTCTCACAAAGATGATTTTAAACTGTCATGTATCACAGATTTGACTAAAAAAGAACGTGCGGCGTTTAGATGCTTGTGTTAACTACAGACGGACAAACAGACGCCAACGAGATCTGCACCATTCTCTTAACGTTCTTGAGATTATGAAAAAAATTAATCAAAACCGATGACGCCGCTTTTGAAAATTTTGAAAATTTTGAAAAATCGAACGACGACGAAAAGCCTGTACGTTCGTGTGTCTGTTGATGTGTCTGTTCATGTGTCTGTTCGTCTGTCTGTAATTTTCAATAAAAATTATATGACCTTATATATAGAATTCAAGAATTATTTATGGACAACAAATTTCATTTGAATGAAAAATCTGTGTTCAATTTTAGAGTTGTAGGAAAACGCCGAAAAAATTCAAACTTTTCCAATTTTCGAAAATTCAGAGTTTACCGTGGACATAGGACTATGTCGCCTTTATAAGTATATTTTACTCTATTCTTAGAAGAAATTTAAAGAAAAAAATTTGGGGTCGTTTTTGAGAAACTTTTGAAAATGACCGACGGCTTCATGTAATGTACCCTCAAATTTTAAAGAATGATTTTTAAAATCTCAAAGTTTCAACTAGAATCACATCGACAAGGGATTCTTTAATTTGGAAAAGATCGTACGATCTGTTTAGGCGCTAGTAGTGTTCACAGATGGACGGAGAGACGGACAGACGCAGACAGACTGACGTTTTGCTTTCAATTGGTGTTTTGGCATCAAAGACCCACAAAGCAGGAATTATGGTTACATCACGTGTTAGAGATTTTTTCTCTTAATTTAGTAACTGGATTTATCCACTCCTTTGTTTTCAGGGCCCGGCAATACATTTTTTCTGCCGAAAATTTGCCGTTTTTTTCGCGGAGCATTACATAACTTTCTCTATACTACGTATATTATTCCGTATGTATGTGCGTATACGAGAAAGTAAAAAGTTACGTAATTCTACGGAGGAAATCGGCTAATTTTCGACACAAAAAAACTGTAATTTCCAAGCCCTGGTGTCAAAAAAAGTGGAAAAATTCAGTTGATAAATATAGAATAAAATCCCTTTAGCATGTGGTGTAGCCAGAAGCCAGGTTTGGTTCGTAGTAAATACAAAAAACAAACGATTAATTGTAAAACGTATTTTCTTCTGTGAACAATGCTAGCGGCTAAACTGTTCAGGCAATTTTCTCCAAAGTTGATATTCCGCAAGCGATCTGGCAAAGTTGATATTCCGCAAGCGATGTCGAGCCCTCCTGAATTTCAAATCAATATTTTATTTTTGGATGGTACTCTACAAGAAGCCCCTGAAACATTTTCAAAAATTTAAAAATGACATGAACTTTTCTGGTTAAATTTTAAATTTTATTGCCGGATAGCGTAATGGACGCTATAAGACGATGGCGGAGATGATTTTCGTTCATATACTGAATTTTTCCAAAAATGCAAGAAAACAATTTTTTTTCGGCGTTTTCCTACAACTTAAGTATTGAAGATAGTTTGTTTCCTTAATGAAATGTGTTCATCAAAAACAGATCTTCAAATATTCCTTTTAAATAATCAGTCCTTTAATAAAGTTCACGTACAATTGTTTAAAAATATAAGTACTTTAGATAATTTTACAATTTTTGAAATAGCAAATTTGAATTTCCCCCGCTTCGTTTAACGAGCTGTCATTCTGAATTTCTTTTGAATTCTGATGATTGTCGGGACGGACAAGGCGCTATTACGACGCTGTATTTTTCATTTAATGTCAAAAACAGTTAAAAATTGTGTGTAATGTACTGTAGGGAGAAATGTATTCTGTGAACGTTTCCTTAAATTTTGGTATCCCCTTGCCCTAACTCATATACAAGACAAATTCTGAGTACACAAAAAACGCGTTTATTCTTCAAATTGCACGAGCGTTTGCTCTTCGATTTGCATTGATTTAATTGAAATTATCTCAATGAGGTTTTCTCTCTTAATAATAGTATTTAAATATAACATGAAAGAAAAACAGAAAATACCGGAATTTTGAAGGAACATTCATTACAAAAATTTGATATTTTCTTGTTATAATATTCAACTATGGATATTTGAGATGTGTTTCCGAGAAGTTCATTGTTGGCGACATGAATGGGAAAGATATAACATACGGCGGCTTTGGCCGGTATTACACTATAAAAGTTATATGACATATCTTTGATAATGAACTTTGTGGTAGTCTTTGAACTTTGATGAGAAAACTTTGACAAAGAAATTTGATGAGCGTATTACATTTCGTCCAAATTTTATGTAGGTTTGCTCGCGATTTACAATCAATTACGCACAAATAGTTGTGTTTTGCTACTTTATGTTTTATTATAACTTATCTATGTTTAATGCTAATGTAGCAAAAGGTAAATAAGAAAACGTTTGAGGGTGAGGCTTTAGAACAACGCCATGGTGAGGTTATGGGTCGCACATTGTGAAGCATTGATTAAAGACCTTCGAAATGAAGAATTATTTGAGGATGGATGAGGAAACATTCAATTTTCTTTGTCGTTCTTCCTTCTTTCGAAATTCAGTCCTCTGATAGGGAAGTTTAAAAAAATTATCTTCCTGAACTGAGCATTTTCCAAACACCATATTTTCCACTTTCCGGGAAAATGTGTCCAACAAACGTTAATTCGTTTGGTTTTACTTTTGTAGTTCGGATGGACAGTATTATATTAACATTCTAATTACTCGCACTCAGCAATTATGACTTTGGTTGAAGCAATACCCCTATATCGGACGCCATGTTACCAAATATGATAAAAGTTGGAAGCCGGAGACTACATTTTATCCAAGAAATTTTATAAAAGAAATCTTTTATAAAATATTGGCTATTACACTGTCATATTTCTTTTATAAAATATCTTTGACAAAGATCTTTTACAGTGTAATACCGGCCTTTATTTACTTAACGTTAATGTTAGAATATCTCTACGTTCAATAAAATGTCGTAATCAAGTTTAAAGTCGAGAAGTGTGTGTGTATATATATATATATATATATATATATATATATATATATATATATATACACACGCAGATGTGCATTAGGTAATACGTATTTATCATAGTATTCATTCATTTACTTTCCAAATTATTTTACCTTTTTCACTAACTAAAGTAGCAAATTAAAATACATTTTGAAATAGAGTTCGCAGCGAAAATGAAATGTTTTAGCGGGCTTACTGCTTTTCGGGGCATCAATAACTGTTTAATTTCTTAATTATTTATGAAGAGACTAATTATGATTTGTTTGGTTGTACTTGTAGGTCATCATTTAAAAGAAAATATAATATTTAAGAATTATTTTAGAATATCTTGAGATCGGGCAAAAATAATTTTATGTATTCGAAACACAAATTAGTGGTCCATAAACAAGACTTATAAGAACATTTAATCACAGCAATGCTAACTGAAAAACAAAACAATTTTAACAGGAATTGATGAGCAAATATGTGTCCAATTTTGGCAGCGTCAATTGTTGCTGCCCACAGCATCCATTGTTGCGCTCATTGCCGACGCTTCTGAGGTTGATGCTCTCTTCAGCTGCCTGTCCCAGTTGGGACTCTACAGCCAGGTGTTAGTGGTGATGATTTTTCTTCTCCTAGTTTTGCCTCCACTCCCCTGTACTGAGTTGGGGATTGGTAAACTAGGAAAAATAACATAGGAGTTAATACATTTTATGTTGGACAGGCTATTTTATTAGGCCTTTAGGAAGACGGAAATGGGAATGGAAAAAAGGATTATATGTTTTTATTGATTTTTACTTTCTCGAACTTACTGTCGTAAGAAGAAAAGGTATTGTAATCTGCACCAGAATACGGCGAATTTTCGGCTTAAAATCCGTCCCATCCTGGTAATGAAAAAGTGAATAAATTTATTTGCTAAATTTAGGGGGAAATCCTTTAACGCGTTGTGTAGCCAGAATTCATGTTTTGTTACCGAAAAATTGAATGACGGCAAAACGTTTGTCTATCAGTCTTTCGTCTGCGAACAACGCTAGGGGTTAAATTGTTCAACCGATTTTGTCCAAAATTGATAATACCCAATCGATCTTGTTGATATCACGGTCCCATTAATTCGACACCGATATTTTAATTTTGGGAGGTACTTTACATAAAGCCCCAAAGATATTTTCAAAATTTTCTCAAAAGCGGCGTCATCGGTTTTGATTAATTTTTTTTCATAATCTCAAGAACGTTTAAGAGAATGGTGTAGATCTCATGTTGGCGTCTGTCTGTCCGTCTGTAGTTAAAACAAGCATCTAAACGCCGCACGTTCTTTCTTAGTCAAATCTGTGATACATGACAGTTTAAAATCATCTTTGTGAGAGACAAAAGTTATGAGTTTCTGTGGTATAGCAGGTAAGCGCACTGTTGGTGAAGCTTAGGCACGTAAGATCGAATCTCATCCACGGAAAATAATTTTTGCGGGTAGAAACAATTTTGCGGTTAATTGTATAGTTATAATCATTCGTATCCATTATAAATATTACATAAAGCATGTGTTTTGAGGCGCCACTACTTATTTTAGTGTGTTAATGTCTTTAAGAATCACGTATAAATATGCCCCTGTTGCGATTCTGGCTTCAGAACGTCTGCAAGCGCCGTGTTGAGCTCTAGCGTTATCGCAACTTTCATCTGTGACGTAATTCAACCTTGGCCATAGACGCCGAAAGATAAGACCGGCAACGACTTCCACAGAGGGTTCTAAAGACCACGGCTTCTGGTTGAAAATATTTCTAAGTAAAATGAGCTATGTAGTTGCGTGGGTTGTAATCGTTTGAATTCTTATTACGAAATTGATACCTTTTAAACATGTAGAACATTCCTCTAATAAAAAATCTAAGTGCAATGAATATCACGTAACTATTCTTTTCGTAATAAGTGTGCTTGGAGAGCGTGTTGAGAAATATCTGTGATAGCACAGTGCGGTCGAGCCAACCTACGGACTACAGGGATCCGAGTTCAAATCCCAGTAACGCTGGAGTATTTTTACCTCCACGTGTAAAGAGAGTTACGTAATGCTGTAGGAGGAAGTGTCGAAATTTTCACAGAAAACACGTTTTGTAAGTAGCTAGTTCGAAAAAAGTGGATTGTTGGTATTGTTCTTTTATTTTCTATACACCAGGCTGTCAAAACGCTTGTTTTTTGAACCGGAAAAAGTGATTTTCCAAAAAACCTCTTTGTGAATCCGTCTTCGTGTGAGTAATTCTAGAGCCTAAAGTAAACACGATTTTCACCAAAATGGATATTCCTTGAACGATCTGGCTAATATTACGTATCTTCGAATTTGAAACGAATCTTTTAATTTTGAAGGTACTTTACACCAAACCCCATCATATTTACATAATTTCCTCGAAAAGAGCTCCAATTTTTTTGTAAATCTATTCCTCGAAGCACAAGATGTTTAAAAGTGGCGTACGTTCAATTTTGGGCGAACGATCTGAATTTTCGAAAATTGCGAACAAATACCTATTAACATTGTCGAAAACAAATATTAACGCTAGAGATTTTTGTTTCATGAAATCTCTTTTTAAAAGAGATATTAAATTAATGTAAATTAAACACTCCACTCTTTCCTAGTAATGATCCACTCTTCACTAGTAATGATTGCTGCTATTGGGTCTAACCGCTTCCTTTATCTTTGGAGGGCTACTGTTTTTTAATTTTTTTTCCAACAGTATTATCTCAAAAGTACTGGATGAGAACAGTTGATATCTGGAGTTGAAGGGATGGTGTTAGCTCCTATTGTAGGCCTGGTTTCTTGTGATTCCAGTGAAAAATCAGTAACTGCACTGAAACAGCAGAAGCTTCCGCCAATTGATAATCATAAGTGAATCACCATGTACTGGGTAGGGAGGAGAACGAGGAAATCTGTATGAATTGTCGCCTGGTCTTTCTTTCTCAGATAAACACTTGGATAGTTTATCAACATCAAATCGGAATTTTAACGCCTTTGATGTAATATTAAACATAAAAAAATCCCTTCCAGTTGTCTGCGTGTTAATTTTTAGTGTATCAAAATAGCCCCGACACCCGTATTACATTAGCCTCTTAAGTTGTATCATATTAGCCCCACAAATTTGAGGCTGTATATATCATGACACGATAAATATTATTGCATCATTTTAACGCAGAAAAGAATATTAATTCTTTCTTAATGATAACCTATTTTCAAAAATATCGTGTCATAAAAAATAATGAAGTAACATCAAAAGATTTATATCACGGTGGTAAAGTTTTTGACTGGAAAAATTAGGCATTTTAGTTTTGATTTTTTTCCTCCCAAATATTGTTACATTCTGAGTGTTTGCTATATGGTAATTATAATAGAATATATTTCCTATTATTTGTCATTTTCTTGTTAATTTTGGACATAAATAAATAACAACTCTTAAAGTGTAATACATTAACCCCAATTTTCTACTGTATAATATTAGCCCCGACTGATCTTTATAACATTGTCGAAAAACAATATGAACGCTAGAGATTTTTGTTTAATGAAATCTCTTTTTAAAAATAGATCTTGTATTAAGATAAATTGAACACCCTGTTTTTTTGAAAACTGCAAATGCTTCACTTTCTTTTCGCATCGGAAAGGAGGTAGTCTTGTCGTGTACCTGGTGGTGAGGGGGAACCGTGTCAGGTGAGTTAACTTTAAAGACCCGAGTTCGAATCCCGACGAGTAGAAAATATTTTCTGCTGCAGTAGGTCTTTTTTTTGTTTCTTTTTTGCAGGTTCACATAGTCCGTATTGAATATTGCATAGCAATTACGAATAATACGTGAAAATATATGCTGTTGAGGCAACACTTGTTTTGAACATAAAACACTTTCTAAATAGTATGTATAGTAAGATAAACTTTATTTAGGTGAGTAAACTTAGACCATTCACTTTGATTCTCTAAATTAAAACTTGACGTAACTGAGAACAGTGTCGTCATAAGAGTTATTATGATACATATATCCTTTATTTTTAAAATCTTAGGCCCCGAAACGCGCCTCAAATTAATTATTAATATAATAGCAATAGCTACTTATATATAATATAATTTCATAATTATTTCCAAAGAACCGGAACGCCGTTCCGTCGCGTACCAACAGAAATCCAGCCTTTTATATACAGGATATTCGGGGAAGAAATGTCGAATCTTCGAAAAATAGCTGTTAAGACAATTTTAAGCTTATTTTGTCTAATAAACTACACGGATATTCCAAATGGCTAAGCCTCAATAAACATTCAAAAGTTGGTGTGGATATATGTTTTCTAGGCAACCATTTGCGTTGTAGAAGCATATAAACACTTCATTAATATCTAAATTGTTTATGATTAACAAAATAAATGAATACATTTGATCAGAAAGAAAAATTAACCTAGAAATAAAAAAGCACCCAATTTTCACAGTTCGACTGCTTTTTTATTCCTCGGTTAATTTTTTTCTGAACTAATATATTAATTTATATTGTTAATAATAAACATGTTACATGTTTCTGGTCTGTTTACATGATTCTAGAATGCAAAGTTTTGCGTAGAAATCATATTTTCAAACCAAAATTTGCGTGTTTATTGCAGCTCAGCCATTCAAAATATCTATGTAGTTTATTAGACAAAGTATGATTAAAATTGTTTAAACAGCTTTTTTCAAACTTTCGACGTTTCCTTCCCCGATACTCTGTATATCCATGCTTCTTTAAAACCAAAAACAATAATTTGCGTACTGAAAACTAATTAATTAAACCCATGGCAGTAGAACTGTTAACACAAGTACTGTCACACATCTTTCGCAGGATAAGGAGTAAAATTTAAAGAAAAATTATAGTTCACATGAATTTTGACAACTTGCGTCTTACTTTCTATGATATTCAAATGGTAACATTATATTACAATATTCAATTGGTTAACAATTTCGGCTAAAGAGTCTTGTTTGATAATTCTCCAATTTCGTATTGTAATAAGATATCTTATGATACTCATGTCGTAAATAACTATTTGACAACTATTATGTTTAGTGTATGTGTCTAGCAGGTTTTGTATTATTCTGAGAAACTGGATCATACGAATCACGTTTACTACGTTATTCACACAGGAGCACATGAATCTCAAAAAAGTATTTAATAATATAATCCTTGCTGATGAATCAACGTTTTATTGATGATTTTAATTTTGAAAATTTTCATTAGTTTGGATGTTTAAATATAGGTATCACATGTAATTACATGTCTGTTAAACACGATAGCATTATATGAAGCAAGAAACATTGTTTTTCATTTGACCATTCAACTTCATCAATCACTCAAAATTACTTTAATTTTCTCTGCTTATCAGTTTTTTAATCTCAGATCTTCGATGAAGACATGAATCAAATAACATCGTAGATATTTGAGTGTTTTAAAAATAATAACGTGAATAAATGCTTATATTTATTGAATTAGTTTTATAATAACCTGTAAAAACATGGGTTTTCTGTTGGTTTTGGGGATGTTGAAAACATTCAAATAGTAAAGGCAATGTTAAGCTCGTGACCTTTAACATTGTTTATTTGATATTTTTCTTAGGGATAGTTTATAATGGTTAAACGTTTTCAAAGAGTGCACATTAGATACCTCGAATGGCCCGTTTCCGTTTAATAAACCGCTACGTTCTCCCTGTACAGATGGTCGTGCAAAATTCAAGGTTTTGATAGATTCGTAGAATGGCGGCCAACAAACCACCTTCGAACTCTGACGATACTGAAATGTAGTCTGTGTTGGGAAGGTCATATCACTTGACCACCAAGTTCGTTCTATGTATTTTCACTGGGAAATGCTAGTGCATTGATATTTACTAAACTGTAAACAAACGCTAAATCTCTTTGAATTGTTATAACATCTGTTTTGCTTTCTTTTAGTAATATCAACTCGTTTTACCAAATACGTGAGTTTGTTATATTTTTACACGCTACAATTATTTAATTTTACAAGTATTTATTTTCAAGCATTTAGGAATTCATGAAATTTCATTGAAACGTTCGCCAATCTAAAAACCTTTTAAATGTATATTAAATATATTAGTGTTGTTTAAAAATATGTATTAACAATGCGTAGATTTAGCACATAAAGCTCTGATTTGAATATTATACAATGAAATCATCAAATTAACAGTTTTAGAAAGGAATGATAAATTGAATTGAAAATATTAACTTAAAGTTTATATACGTTTATTTAGAAATTTCTATACTTGTGTAAATATTGTGATGTGTGATTCTACTCATGTGATCTTTCAAAACACAAAATTGAATATTTCTGTATTTGAAAACCTTAACACTACCTTCATCCAATCCAGTGCAGTTTATAGCAAACAGCTAAGCAATATGTTTCCCTATTTTTTAATGGTAATGGTTAAACAAGAGGAACAAATAGTTTCTGACTCTCGGTGTTAACAGGGGACTTAAAAAAATTAATAATACAGTTATTCGGTTGCTCAACACCCCTTTGATAGAAAAACAGAAACAATTGTTTGGGCGTAATGCACCTTGAAAAATATTTTTTTTATAATCAATTTCTTTCCTATTTGATAAATATATCGATTTGCTAATTGTAGGACTTAAAAGAGAATATAAAAACCAAATAAAAGTTATGCTCATACTCTTAAAAATACGAATTTAGCATAATTAAATTGGCCACAGAATTTGTTTACAAGCAAGTGCATTTTAAGCGTATGTGGCAGGCAAAAGCGCGGCATTGGAGAACTGTTTTTTCAGTATGCCCATCCCACGCTATTCTGCTAGCGCGAATGAATTAAGCGCAAACAAATGGGGTCTACTAAGATGTTAATTTCTTATAAACAATTACATATATCTCGAGAACGAGATATAATAGCACCGAACGGATTCCGGAATTTTGCATCACATTTAAACGCCATTCAGATTAGACAATAAAACAATTTGCAACAATTGCAAATTTATAAACAATTTTCAAATTTTGCAAATCTAAAGTGGGGAGAGTCTCCCGATGTCCCAGAACCAAAAACAGCGAATTAACAATTTTGCAACAATTTATAATTTTATAAACAAATTCGAAATATGCGTTAGAACGGCCGGGAAGGCGCCGCAAATTGTGCCTGAAATGAATATCTCAAAATAGCAGTTTGTCAGGAGTTACAAATCGATTACTAAAAGTTAGAATAATTGTTGCTAAAATGATAAATATTTACTGGTCTATAGACAATCATTCTGGACGGAAAACCCCGCTTAGAAATATTTTTTTCGTCGTGGCGTACGCGCAGGCAAACTACCTCCTTCGGCAGGGAAATATGACGATATTTCCGTCTCGTACGTAAACGAACTAGCCCCCTCCCCTGAGACAGCGTTCTTTCTGCCCCTTGGGATGTTGCACCAATCACAGACAACTGTGGTTCTACCTGCTAGCGATTGGTCAACGCGTCCCTCCCCCTGCCCTCCCCCAGGCCGAGGGGTGTCCAAGTTTGTCGGCGCGGTGTGGAAGATAGAATTTTGAACGACATTTTTTCTGAGGGAGAGGGTACATTTTTTCTTCAATAAAATTATTCATATATATATATATATATATATATATATATATATATATATATATATATATATATGTATGTATATATATTTGTTTCCGCAAAAAATCAAATGAAACCCAAAAAAATATGTAGTGTGATACGAGATTTTTTTTTTGTTTTCTGAAAATTTTCAAACTTGGTGGTTCACTGGTGTTTGAAAAAATCTTTTCAGTTAGGTATTGGGTATGCTGTAGAGAGCACGTAGAACAGGACCCACCTGGATTATCTCTTTGAGAGCGAAAGGACTGAAAACGTCTCTCAGAATACGGCAAAGGGTCCCAGGATTGAACTGGTGTACACTGCCCGTTGCTTTCGTGGATTATCCAAATTGAGTGCATGAGAGTGAGAAGAGGCTATGCCACACAACATGCATTTTCGAGTTAGCAGCACCAACAGGAGCTGTAACTATTTATCGGTGTAATGCTGAACGATTCGGGCATGTGGTATTTCCCTTTCGCTTGTTACAGACAGTTGAAGATAGAGACGTTCAAGCACCAGTTGTACTGTGAAACAGATAAGGGGCTATGCTACTTGGTTATGGGTGAGTTTAGCCTCGGCTGTGTTGTTATTTTCCGCAGTCTGCTCGCGCATGAGCTTGTAAACCTCAGTAAAATACTAGTTTCGAACACACATATACACATAAAGCAGTTCAACCAGACATAAATGCATCGTTTTGTTACAGTGCTTGAATAGACTAAAACAAAACCATCGTGACTGAAAACTTTGTTTTGTTGACATCAACTCCTAAACTTGCGTTAAAAATTTATTTGTATACAATAATAACAATTTTTCTAATTACCCTGTTGATATTTGAAGGAAAATGAGCCATTGGTCAATAAAAATAAACATACTTTATATATTTTAGACTTTCCCTAATAAAATGTCATTTTTCTCAAACCTATGTGTTTGTGGCCTAGTCCCTTTCTCACTCTCAGGCACTCAATTATTCCGTGTGGAGTTCATAGAATTTGATTGGTTCAATGTGAAAATGTAGTCGATGATCATTGATTTTATTCTATCTCTGTAAACTTAACAGCTTTATCTTTTCAATGAACCATAATTTGTGGGTGTAAGAGTTAACTCACATTTGTATTTCCGTCTACTTACTAGAGTTTTGGGAACCTAGTACCGTTCCACTAATGACTTGACCACCACCGTAGAGTAGAGGCTAGCATGGCTAGCTACGATCTGTAGATCCGGATCCGGAGGTCCAGGGTTAGATTCCCCGGCAGTCCTGGGAAATTTTCAGTTTGGGTCTGGAACGGGGTGCACTCAGCCTCGAGTTATGGGTTAACGGAAATCGCTGCGCTTACAACGCGTCTGTCCAAGCCCCCCTCCCGTAAACAGAAGGAGAAATCCATTGACTCAAACGCTGGATACTCGAGAATTGAAGATAGAAGCTTGATATGAATGATATAATTTTGTTTATAGTAAATATTTGAAAGTTATTTCGCTTGCTTAAATTGTATCATAATATGTTTTTAGCGATTTACTTATAATATCGTTGGAGGGAATCCAAATTGCAGGAGGTTGTAATCTGATTATTGTTCCGCCAGTCCAAGATTCTAGTGCTTCTACATACATAATTCTCAAAAAGAAGTATCTGTAAAAAGATTGACTCTAATAATCCAACACTCACAAGGGTGCCTTCTATTTTATTTAGAGGAAAAACAACTGGATCCTTGTTAATATACCTATAATATAAAATGAATATACACTAAGCTGAGTATTAAAAAATGTTCATGTGAAAGTTCTAAGATGTTGATTTCGGTGTTCACTTGCAAAGGGATTGTCAGTTTTTGTATGACTGAATACAATATCCTCAACCACATGCTTTGTAAATTGTTTTAATGGAGGGTGGCAAAATATTTCAAAATGTCGAGTTTATCTTTCACCGCGGTCGTTCTTTACTCGCTCACCTTCCTCAATCTGCGGGTGCCAGTGGAACACGCAAGTAATCCAGGGTCTATGTTGTAAAGCTGCGTTAATGCACATGAATATACATGAGATGCCTGGCCTCTATCAGGCCAAAAATCCCAAAAGAAAAAACAGGCATAATTAATTCAACTGGTGGGATTCCGTTTGCACTATCGGTTAAACAATTCTGTTGCGAGAAAGCTATTCCTGAAGTCCTGGTCTAAGTAAGTCTAATGATACATCGTTGATGTCAGATTCCCTTGTGAGTAGAATTGCTGACTGCGTGATATATATGGCTACATCTTCATTCCCTCAACTTCCATTTGTATCCTCGGACCCCTATGTCGTCGTACTGTCGCCTTGGCGCTGTCACTGTTAATACCCCTGCACGTTTGCCCTCAGCCTTGTTTTGGTGCTAATGTTGTTGGCCTTGGCTGCCCATCATTTCTGTATATTAAGTACCGATAATTTTACCTGTTACGATTCTGGCGACTTTATTTACAATGACGTTTCATCCTCTTTTGCTGGGTTGGGGTTTTACGCTCACATTTCTCATTTGAATTACGTTTTCCGTTAGAACTTTTCTCCTTGTTTATTTTAAGTGTAAAATGCTTATTTTGTGATCATTATTTGATGTGCAGATATATAAAGTTCGTCAAGCGATGCTAGACATGTTCCTTCTCGTAGCGTTACTTGAAAACTTGAACCTTTTTAACTTCCGAGGGTGATTTCTAATCCTAGTATCAAAGTATACTCCTATACCGGTATAATTCTGACTTATATATTCGTTTGGCACGTGAGTGATTATTTTGAAATTCATTTGACTCATTTTCCCCCTGTAACACACGTGTAACGCACACTAGAACCTTCCCTAAATAATTACGTAACGCTTGCGGCAAGACACCCCTCCCATTTACAATAAGTAAAAAATAAAGTATAAAGCAGTAACAAATTGTATTAATTTTATTTGTATTATATATTACAATTTTTGATAATTTAAGTAAGAACTAGTTGGCGGTGCAGACTTCACATAGCAATAAGATTAGGGACAATTTTTGAGTGCAGGACACGTAAGCCAGAAAATTTCTGACAACAAGCCGTGCACTCGCCGTCGTGAATGATGCATGGATCCCGAGTTTACTGCAGCAATTTAATTGGATTATAGAATATATCGTTCTATAATTGAATCAGTTTGGAATATTTTCATAGTAATCTAATAGATTCAATCAATACACCATTGATGAAAAATTACATGTATTGTAACAATTTATCCATCAAAACGTTTTAATTTTTTATATATTTTAGTTTTATTTTTTAATTTAGTTTGTAAATATTTCAATATTTAGTGACTGAATAAAATGAATTATTTCTGCGAACGTTGACAAATTTTCAAAATAAATATCGGCATTGTGTAACATTATACTATGTTCCCTCTAAGTAAGCAGCACAGAGCTACTTGAACCCCCTTCCCGCTTTACCGTCACATAATTTATGAACAACTCATAATACTAATAAGTTTTAAAGTGGAGCGTTATAGCAGGTTCTGAGTTTTGTGTTTCGATTGCATTTCTAAACGTTTCCGAGGTCTTTTTCGTTCGCGAGTTCAAAACGCAATGAATTAGAAGTCCAGAGCTTGCTGCCATCCGTGCGCCGATATGATGCACATGATCGCCGTATTGAAAGTGTGTAAATAGCTGCACGACCCGGCACTTGTTGGGTAGTGAACGGTGATGAAGATGCTTTTTATTTCGGTTTCACTAGTATTTGGTGCGTGTAAAACATACGTAACTCGAGGGGACATTTGCTTCGTATAGGCAAATATTAATATTGCATTTCGGCAAATATTAATAAAAATTAGAGATAAAAGGTAAAGAATTATAAATAAGTAGTAAACAAGTAATGCTACACAATGGCACAGACTTCTTCGTATTAGTTTTCTATTTTCTTTGGTTTGGGCTTGTTTATCGGACTTGCCACATTCTCTAGCCAGCTGCCATCTATCTCCGCCCAAAGAACATTTTTTTGAAACTTTCTCAATTCGTCTGTTTTCTAATAGCAGAACCGAAATATTACTTTAAGAATAATGAAGAAGAGTAAAACCTCGTCCTAAATGACAATTTTCATTGAAAAACTTGGAGCCGTTTTTAAGAAACTATCATTATCTGTTTCTAAAAATGCGAAATTGAAGCTCTTTTTCACAGAAATTTTTTTTGTTAAATTCAGAAAACGGAGTTTTCGTAAAACTTTATTTGAAGTAATTTAAAGCACTTTTACTCACAAGTGCATACTGTTTAAAATCGCTGGAAATGTGCATATTAACGGCGTGAGAGATATTTAAAAAAAATACATTTGTGTAATTATTGAAAAAAATAAAATAATACACCGAAATAAATTTAATGTGATAATAAAAGTGCAATGAACACTACCCGTTGGAAAAGTTAGAAGAATAAATTTGGAGCCGTTTTTGAGAAAATGGCGTTTGAGCAGACTCTTACGGTTCCTTTGCACAGTTTCAAGATGGCTGTCCGCTCAGCGCGGTGGCTCATTTAAGATCAAAGGAGCCGCACTCTACCTTCCTTTCTGTGTAGTATCTATTCTGTGCCTTCGGTAATTAAGTGTAATGAGGCAGACAACTCGCGACAGATAAATTATCGCGTGCAGAATGAATAACATAGAGCAGAGCAGAGATTTGTGGCCCGGCGGCGCTTCGTTTCTGTGAACATTTCACGTAGAAGCGTTGAGAAATTTTGCGACCCATTTGTGTTGTTATCAAAAACGTAAAGTCAATAAAAGGTGTTTCGTTTTATTATCACTTTTGGGCAAATTCTCGAGGACATTCTGAAGAAAATATTAAAGGTACATTAATTTTTTTATGCAAAATCTCTACTATATAAGAAGTTGCAACGTCGTTGGATACATCCTTGGCCTGGAATCTTGCTGTTTTCAGAACGAAACAGAGACAAGTATTTCAGAATTTTTGCTGCCTTCAGAATCTACCGAAGTCGTTCAGAGCAGCGACGACGGTATCGCCCAACGAATACACGCATAATAATTTCGAAAAAAATGTTTACGAATAAATACGACCCAATGTTCACCGAGGAGTGTAATTCGCAAGACTTTCGCTACCACACACAATACACTACAGTTAGTCCCTTCTAAAAATTGAGGATGTTTTAATTAGCTTCATGAATGGTGCTGTTAATGACAACATATCGATGATTTGCTTGTCGCTTCCATTGCTTCATTTGGACGAAGTTTGAACTCAGCTTCTTCAGTCGATGAAACTGCGTATGTTGAAAGGGAAAAATATTGTTAACATACTCCGTCAGGACGCTGGTATTGATGATTTTTTTCTTTTCGAAACCTATCTAATCGTGTAAAAAACTGATAGCATTCCGTTCAAAAATTAGTGGTGTAACCAAAGCACGTATTTCTCGCATTATTTCTAATTGCGCCGCTATATTATACTACTACATAAACCTGCAAATGTGTTTTCAACCAGCCAACATTTTTTTCTGCTCCGAGACCCAAACCCAGATCCGCAGACTTAATTCGCCGTTACAGATACCATTAAGCTACAGAAGCAGCGTATGGGACACCTCGGGCTGGCACTTAAAAACGTAAATGCTCGCTTCATGTAAATTACCCTCAAAAATCAAAATACCCGTTTCGAACTCCCAAAGCGTCGAGTTCATCCAGATCGATCGGGGAATATCAATTTTGGAGAAAATCAGCTGGACAATTGAGGCGCTAGCGTTGACCACAGACGGGCAGAAATGCTATTTGCCGTCAAGCAATTTTTCTGTATCAAGTACTTACAAAACATGGATTCTGGCTACACCACGTATTAAGGAATTTTTTCTAAATTTAGCAATTGGATTTATCCACTTTTTCGTTACTAGGGCCCGGCAATAAGTGTTTTTCTACTAAAAATTCGCCGTTTTCCGGCACACAATTACATAACTTTTTGTTACGAAATACCTTCGTAACGACGAAAAATTACAAACGTTTGTCCAATACCTCTAAATCAAACTGGTGGTGGTAGATGATGGGAAAGACTTTCTCGAACTAATTGGTTTTCTAATCTCTTTAGACTAGACTAGCATTTCGGTGTTGCCCCACCGTCTTCCCAGCTGCCATCAATTGATGCCTAAAATTAATTTTTTCACATTTTCTAATTTTTGCGGTCAGCTAATTGTGGAATTGAAGTATGACTTTAAGAATATTGTAGAAGAATACATCTTAGTCGTATATGCCAATTTCCATTGTAGAATTTGGAGCCGCTTGTGAGAAAATGTCTTTAGAACATTTTCGAAAATGCGCAATTTTGAGCTAAATTTCACAGAACAATTTTGAGTTTCCGAGAAACTTTACAAGAAATTATTTGAAGCACTTGACCTCAAAAATCAATAATGTATGAAAATTACCAGTATTGTAAATATTAATAATGTGCAAAATATTTGATAAAAAATTACATTTGTGCCGACCTGGATGGTCGAGGTGGCTAAGAGTGAGTACCGACTCAGCGCTTCGGTCCGAAGGGTTGCTGGTTCGAGTCCCGCCTTGGGCATGGTTGTTTGTCCCTTGACTTTGTGTGTTTTGTCGCGGAGGGCCTCGCGTTCTGCTGACCCCAGATCAGAAAAGCCCGCAAGAGTGTTGGTCTAGTGTATGGTCGAATTTGCGTTCCATCGGGACGTAAAAGGTAACCGGCTGTTGGCTAGATAAAAGCCCTAGAAAAAAATTACATTTGTGTAATTTTTGTAAAATCAATATAATGCAGCTAAATAGCGTGATATTCAGTGCATTGATCACTACTCAAACAAACAGTTGGAAAATAATATTGGGGCTGTTTTTAAAGAAAATCTTGTTTTTAAAATTGCTCACATTTCATTAAAAAATTACTGGATAACTAATAATATTTACACAAAAATTACATGAAATTAATTAAAGAACTGAATATGTAGAACATTTTTTTATATAAAATTCTCTGTCTTCAATAATGTAGTTGCACGTGGGGGTTCTAAAATTTAAAACTTTTGTAATTTTCAAAAATTCACAGTTAAGAGTGAAAATCGGATCTATGCCATCTTGATATGTGTATTTCACTCCATTCTTTCAAGAAATTTAGAGTAAAAATTCGGAGCCATTTTTGAGAAGTTTAGAAAATGTCCCAAGAGTTTCATGTAAACTTCATCCAAATTTTAGTTCTTTTCAAAATCGCAGGGCTTCGTGCTGAGTCAGATCGCTCGGAGAAAATTCACTTTGGCAAGAATCTTAAGAGTAGTTTAGGCGCTAGTATTCTGCAAGGACAGACATTTTGAAACTTAAGTTACATAAGGAATTAATACTTTCTCTTTATTACGTATGTAGTAAAGTGAGAATGCAGAAAACAACACTTTTTCGATATCAGGGGACTCCAAAACATCCATGTATACGATACGTGCGTATGGGAAACAAAGCTAATAAGTATAACTGATGAGCCTCTATGTCTCGATTTTTTGGGAAAATTCCATCTCAATATCTTGAACCGTTTACAGAGTATTGAAGGTGGACGTTTTTATTGACTAATACTGTATGGCTCATGCTATTCATTTGTAGTAGATGAGACTACCTAGTGTACTACGAATAGAAGGAATCATTGAACTTAACGGAAAAGATGTACAAACAAATATGACCATTGCGATGCCATAAGAAGATGAGATGTTCTGTTCTACCTTGCTTTGAAAAGTGCCCGTGATTGCCAGTTCGGCAGGTGCTTAAGTGCTAGCGTAAGCTCAGAGTTTTTCGTTTTTGCCCGCGGCAACCACGGCTCTTGCTGCAGACCTGTGCAGGTGGACAAAGAGCGATAGAACTCTTACTTGTCAGGCACAGGGATAGATTAACGTGTGGGTGCATAATACAAGCTATAATGTGAGTTTGATATTACTTATTGTGTGTCATCGACATTATTAATGTTTAATATAACTAAGCCTTATGTCGTAATATAATTTATGGCCTGATGTATTACACGATAACCCGATGCGATTGTGTATATTGCAATATATACACGGCGCTCACTTCGGGAAGGTCTTTGTGACGTTTAATAAGCGTTATGTCAATAATTTAAGGAAACTACGCAAGTCGCAGTGATATTTCACGTAGCTTTCATCAATCATTGTATTATAAAGTTAAAAACTTTTTGATAACTTTAAATGATCACAACAACTATTCGGATAGCAGATTGGTTACGTGCTCCACCTAAAAGGGAATAAAAGGGTACAAGTCTGACATTCTAGTATCGAATAAGGCGATTTGTGATGTAAAAGAAATAGTTGTGTCAAATACATTAGTCAGGTGTCTTCCGTCTTCTCATCTTGCTTCCATACATCTTGTCTACAGAATATCACCCCTTTGGTAGTGATCAAAAGTCACGAAATTACGAGAGAATCGTTTTGGAAGAGTCCCTTCCAAAAAGGCATGGGGCGCGTTTTTATTTCCTTTCTATATGCAATACGTTTAAGGGGACGATCGATCATCATCAGGCCCTCCCTTCTTAGACGTCTCTCGCATGGAGGTGGCACATATAGATGTCTGGAACTTACAAGACTAGAAATATTTCATGCGATTTCCCTTTTTTTTTGATGGTAAAGGAAGTAATTGCAAACTAAAAATATTTTTAAACATGTATTGGTAATTTCGAGTATTTATACTCCGTTCAAATAACTCAACAAGTAATAAGTATGGTAAGCTTTTCCTAGGACTTGTTTAAAGAAACAAGTGAGTCTCATTGTAGTTTTATGTGTAAATACTCCTTAAAAGTACTACGGAAAGCTCTACGAATGAATCTGCCGTCTGACTAAATTGAAATATTGGTCTTATGTTGTGAAAATTCTCCCGCATTTTAACATCAACTAAGACTCTTGCGTTTAGAAGTTATTTAAAATTGACTTATATACGTACAAATCATTATAATGATTGTTGTGAGGTTTTCTGGCTGTTAGCCGTTTGTGGCTTGAACAACTTCCATTGCAGTCTATTCTACCTCCTTTACTCCCAATCAGCATCTTCTTCTTCTTCTTCTTCTTCTTCTTCTTCTTCTTCTTCTTCGCGAATGGGGTCACTTAGGACCACGCGAAATCAACACTTTTTGGCCTTCTTGTTAGCCCAGTAATCTTTCATACGCAACGAATAGGTCAGCTTTCGTTGCTCAGACTATTTGTTTTGTTTGACTTTCTTTTCAACCTCGAAACTGTGCGAATTTGTAATTTTCTAATTATATCACGATCTTGTAAATTTGGAGATCCCACTTCTCCAAGGTCCTTTTCTGTTTGTCTGTGCCACTTCGCTCTGGTGACTTTACTTTCTAAGAAGACGTGGATTTGGTTTGTTAACCTGCCAGCATTGATTCCTTCTAAATGTCCCATAAATTGGATTCTTTGTATTCCATTTGAATCTGTGATTTTAGGAATTCGTTCGTATAATTTGGTTTCGGGTAATTTATATCATTCTTGATTTTAGGGCCAAGGATTTTTCTCATAATTTAGCATTCTTTAACTTCTAACTGATGTTTTAAAGTTATATGTTGAAGGTTAATAGTTTCTGATGCATAGAGTGCTTCCGATTTGATTACTGCCCGGTAATGGTAAATTCTACAGTTCCATGACAAGCACGTTTTGTTATATCGTATACCTTTTTTTGTTAATTGAAATGCTGTTTCCATTCTTTGAATAGTTTTTATGGATATCGTTTCATTACAATTTTCAGTAATCCATTCTCCTAGGTATTTGAATTCTTTAACGCGGAATACTTTGTTATTCTCGTTACTTTGTTATTCTCGTTATACTCTGTTAAGTTCTGGAGGGTCTGTTACCGGGAGTGGTAGCTCAGTGCATCAACTGATGTCACTGCAGCGCATCTGACCGGGAGGTCCTAGGTTCGAGTCCTGACGGCGGTAGGATTTTCGACACTAGCTTTTCAGCTCTGTCGAATTCAGTCGCTGTCTGGAGGAGAATTCTAGCGGCCGGCTGCTCTGATCGGTAGTTTGCCGTGGTTTCTCCGATCAACACCAGGCGAATGCCGGAGCAGTACCCTGCCAAACGGGCCACGGACCGCGCGCGATCTCTCCTTCCTCTTCCTTGTCCTATCCTCTCCCTCTACACACACACGTACACTAACATGCACTACACTACCACATATTCCGGGATACCGGTCGGGAGCTTAGAGCTTGTCCCGGCTGGGGCGGTGTCCCGCTGGTGGGCGAGTCCTGGTAAGGGGGAAACCCCATTAGCCGACGGTAGGTGGGCGCCGGATCTCGCCATCCAGCGGGGGAAGACGACCGTCATATCTTGAGAAAAAACACGCACAACACTAACGGGACTAATGACCAAAGCAGTTGACGCGCCCGGAAACGCAAAAAAACTATCAATCAATCGAGGGTCTGTTTTAATATCTGTCATAAATTTTGTTTTTACAAATAAAATTTGCAGTCCGATTTTTTCCGCTTGTTCATGTAATATTTCAAGTTGTTTCTGTGCATGTGGAATATCTTTTCCAAATACTTCCGTTTCATTTGCAAATGCTAAACAATCCAAATTTACGCCTTTGAATTTTGGTCCTAGTCGATGTGTTGGAGCCCCTGCTTTCTCCACTCTCGAACAACTTTTTCCAAGGCGCAGTTGAAAAATAAAGGAGAAAGACCGTCTCCTTGCCGCACTCCCGTGTCTATTTTAAATCCTTTGCTTTGTTCTCCCATAAATTTCCCTTTACATATGGTAATCAGGATGTTATCTTATGGAAAATGGAAATGTAATAAATTTAAAATGTCATAGTGCAAACGAATCAGGATGTTACCTTTTGCAGTAAGACTTTTTTTTAAATTTAATTCGTTTTCCTCAATGGCATTGTTTCCCATGTTGCACGGTGTTTTCTACGTGAATGTGGAGCATTCTCAGTTTTCATTTTCCCTGTAGGCGCGGTTGCGCACGAGCGCTTTGCGAGCAGCGTAGCGTGCGCCTGCACATGTCGGGGCGGGCGAGGGGCG
This sequence comes from Teleogryllus occipitalis, assembly GCA_011170035.1. Classification (NCBI taxonomy): domain Eukaryota; kingdom Metazoa; phylum Arthropoda; class Insecta; order Orthoptera; family Gryllidae; genus Teleogryllus; species Teleogryllus occipitalis. Next base: position 376,777 of record BLKR01000744.1, on the reverse strand, counting down.
TGGCGAGCAGCGGCGGGGGCGCGGGCGGAGCGCGCTCATTTGCGAAGGAAGCGGAAACGCCCCTCCTTGGGCGGCGCGCAGCCTCATTGGAAAATACCTCGATTTAAAGCCGTCAGCCTCTGACCTCGAGCGCCGTTTGTTTGCGGTGCGCTCATACGACCGGCGCGGCGCGGCGCGGCGCGGCGGCCGCGTGCCCTCGCGCGCAGGTGTTGCCGCGCCGCGCCGCTGGCAAAGGGGGCAGAGGTTGCAGCAGCGCTGCCAGGCCCATTTCTCTCTCCCGACCAAGAACCCACCCGCATTTCGCACTTTCAGCGGTTTGGGATTTCTATTAGTCGGGGCTCTCCCATGGGAGATTGTTAGTAAAGGCAAGTGAGATTGATGAAATGATGTATTTGTTTATGGATCTTTTGCTTGGGATTAAATCATTGCGAGGGCGTAATAATTTTGCTGGTTCTATTACTCTTTTTTTTATCTAGAACGATACGATATTGTTCTTTTTGCGCACTCTTGTGGATTTCACAATGACAGTAGTTACATTATGATATTATAGCATCCATTTTCGCAAACAAAAGGGAGACGTATTTCTTACAAACGTGTAATAGCCTTTATATCGTATCTAAGATTTTCATGTAAAATAATTATAGAATACTAATACAATGATATCATTTTGTTGGTATCATTCTCGTTTTGTTTTTGTTTTTAATTGTTATAACTTTTTCATTTCCTTTAAAATTTATATTCGTAATTTTCTTTTATAGCTGCTCCAAAATCACTGATGATGAGATATTTGTCTAGTTCATATTCTTGTGTATTTGAATATATTATTAAAACATACAAAAATATTTTCGTTGTTTATATCTTGATTGTTATTACGTTCATATGAACTGCGACAAGGTTCTTACTGCCACCACTTTTTATTTTTTATTTATTGATTTTGATGGATGTACATAGGTCAGTTGTAGTATAAACTTTACATATGTTTGATAGACTTACTTACTAACTTATATTTAAAACTTATTTCTAAGACTTAAATCTAACGTAAGGTTGAGGATGCCCTATTGGGTCCTCTATTCTGGTTCAAATTCACTGCCACCACTAAAGCATAGAATCTATTGCAACTATCTGTGCTTACTGCCCGACCAAGCATGTCTGCAATAGAATATTTAAGGAATTGTTCTCTTTCGCGTAATTTAGGCTTTTTCATAAGATCATAGAAACTAGTTATTATTGTATTAAGTGTGTAAAGAGTCCCTTTCTTCGATGGTCTCGGCAAACAATATCTATCTTGACCGTGAAAGAAACGGAAATTTCACACACAAAATATGAACATTTTTTACAACTGCACAAAAATATAAAACAAAAGGTGTAGTAAACTTGTATTGGAAAAAGAAGCCTGATACCCCGAACAATATAGAAATGAATTTTCGTAGGGCGATGATTTAAGAAGAATATCTAAGGTTAGTAATATTCTGTTTATTGCGCTTTGGTGAGAAGTGGACGACTTCCTTTGTAAAACAGTCCTGTAATTTCACGGTAAACGTAAATGGAAGAGAAATAGTACATGATTCAGTATCAGGTTCCTGTACAGTTTTATCTGCACTTAACGTCGCTAATAACTGCACAAATTGCACTGTTAATGTTTATTTTTATAGTAAATTTTAAATGAAAATGTATAGTTATTTTGAATTAAATATTTGTGTTTCTGTCTATTCTTTGTTTGTTGTGTAAGTCAGTAGCCCATAACAAAACGTGCAAAAAAGGATTCTGAAACCAATGCAAAAAGACTTGTTTCTCGGTAACAAGAAAGATGTCTTGGCAACAATATTTTTTTAATGGATATTAAAAAATTACTAACTTCCCGTTTGGCTAGCGATGCACAGAAATTGCTTTTTTATGCAATTGTAGAAAAAATCCATACTCCGTGGGCCAAATGATTGTTTCTTACGCGGTCAGTTGTTATTTTTTCTCTCGGCCTGTCTATCTGGATAAGAACAAAATAAATCTCGAACAATCTGAACAACACAACATCAATCTGAACAACACAATTATTTCACGCTCTAAATGTGTAAAAAACAGTTCTAATAATGATAGAAACTCTTTGAATGATACATGTTTCATATATCATAATAAAATTCGTAACACCACGGGCGTGTGTGCTAAAACAAGGGGATGGGCCGACAATATTTCTCGGCCTTTCCGGGCCCCTTTTCCAATAAAATCATTATTTAAATACATGTTTAACTAGGAAATAAAATATATTACAGAGACTCAGAAATTATAACTAATGATGCAATAATAATAATAATAATAATAATAATATAATAATATAATAATAATTCATATTTGGTTAAACAATTTGCTGAGTTACCAGATTGTTCGGATGGCCTCTTTCCCAAATGTCATGTATCAATTCCCCAAATTCTGAACTTAAAAAGTAGAAAATTAGGAATCGAACATATTTACGGAAATAAAATGTTTTATTACATAGGGCTAGGGGGACTCCTTTGGAAATTTTCAAGGAGGTTCTGCAATTACGTCCTGGTGCACAAATTATACTCGCCTATATTAAAGTTGTTCATGTAATGACTATAATATATACTGGAGAAGATTATCCGCTCCTGTTTTTCCTTTGTGTCGTATTCTACAGCCTTGAACATCACATAATTTCGAATTTTGTTGAATTAATGACATCCATATTTCCCTATTTTGTCAACGGACGTAAACCCGACTCCATTAACAACGTATTGCATAGAGTTGTGCTTAACTTCTTTTGAGTGCTATGATGAGCTTGGGGAATGTGATGAAAAGTTGAGATTATGTATGTACGAATCTTTAGTAATGTACGTTGCATTCGTATTATAAATTCGTGTAATTTTAGCTCTAAGATCAAGAAGGTTTCATGAGATCATTCACAGTTGTGCCAATATTCAGTAACATAGTATGGGACCTTAAGAACATTCAGTAAATAGAACAATGCCAAATTACTTACCATTATTAAAATCATCATCAGGTCTCGATGATTTTTGGAAATCCATATTCGTATTCACGGCTGCCATGCAAATCATCAAAGTGATGTTTCTTTGGGGATACAAAACAATGATTATAATTTATCGTCTTGTCAGAAAGAAACGAAAGCAGCATATTCTGAAGTAGTCATGTGGTCCCTTATTTTCATTTATCTCCCAGATGATTGTCGTCATAGTTTCGGATAGCACGAAGCAACTTTCTCGCGTAATTGGTGAAGTTTGTTCATATCGGATCTCCTGCTATCATGAACACGTTTACTGTGTACGCTGAACGCAACAGATGGGAGCTTAAAGCTTACGTAGGTCTTTGCGCAAACAAACCACCCTGTTTCAGAAACGAGTCCGGCCAGCCTTTGTTCCTATTATGGTGCGTACCTCGTTACCTGATAAGAAGTATTGGGTAGGCTTTACATCACCTCCTGTCGTTCTAAGTGTATAATCAAAGCATTTATGTAACTCTGAATCGGTATTGTTTTGAAGTTACTACAATAAAACTGTGTTGTGTTGAGATAGTTTCATGAGATTTTATGTCCGAGAATTCAGGTGACATAACGTGCCTTCGCCCACCAGAGTAAAATCTGACAAATCCTTGCGACCAGAAATAAACATGACCAATGTAAGCGACTATTTTAAATCAAAAATTTGCCTATTTTAATTAAGCATTAGCTTGTGACATCCTTGGGTGCATTTAATAATGACATGACTTCATCAATTATATCAGTAAGATGCTCAAAACCTACCTACGCTCAAAACCTACCACATACCAGTTATTCTATTCATAACAAAATTCAAACTTTCCTTACAATCCTGTTGGGAATAGAAATATGTGATTTTCCTGTGAAAAATTGGCAATTAAATTTAAAAAATGTATTGCAAAAATATTGCATTATTGTGGTTGTAGGTGATCAAATCTTTTAAATATAGCGGTGCCTTCATGCGTGTAACTAATAGGAGTTCTAATTACTGTATGATGAAGCATGTCCCCGATTCCTGGTGAAGGGGCGCGACAGATAATCAAGCGTTGTCACGAAGGAGTGATTTAGCGCCTATTATGCAAATGGAGCGCGGTACATCTTCGTTGGTAGCATTATGAACACGTGCACAGCCCGTATCTACTGTGTTTCATTGTTTTGTAACATTCAGAGAACTATGGAACATTTGCGTGTTTCATAATGTATGCATAGGTATTTTGCACATGAAAGATTTAGTTTGAAAAAAAGAGATGCTCTAGTTGCAATAGATCCAGATTTTCAGTCCGAAAATAATAACCGGATACTCCGGGTGTGTTGATAACTTTTTTGTTTTGTTTTTTTTCTTTCAGTTCGACTTTCATTTTTCGGGGGTTTTGAAGAGTACAATGAACTTATTTGGCCCTTCTCAGGCAAATGCGGATCTTAGTATAACCCTTCACCATTTTTTAAAGTTTCACATTTATAACTTGACTATTAGAAGTTTGCAATTATTGTTTAGTAGTGGAGGGAGAGTGCTTGTGAAAAAGAGGAGGCACATGATTTTATGAATGAGGGTGGGTGAAGGAAATTTTAGGAGAATCTGGATCTAAGGCGCGAAGGAATTTTTGATCTTCATTTGAGTTTTCCCTTTATAGACATTCTTGATATTGACTTTCAAGTGTGTAACCTACTCTCGTATATCTTGAGAGTGCTTATTAAATCAATTTATATTGCTTTATTGCACATATTATTGTTTACATAGGCCGGTGGAAGATTTTTTGACGAGTTCTAAAGCAGTTGATCATCACAGAAGCTCACCGTTGTGGTGAAGTTGAGCAGCCGTCAACCGTAAGGGTCAGGGGCTAGGGCGTCAGTTGTTAATGCCTCGAAGTATCACAGTTCAATGCGTGTAGTTGGAGGTTAGAAAAAATTTTCACAAGTGATTTACATTGTTTCAATACGTCTGTAAAAAAATATTGAAAGAATTGATACAAATCATCTTGTAAAGCGAATGAGAATACGTATGCGAGTGAAATGACCAAGGTGTCAATAGGATGTTAACAGATATGACTTAAATACCGAATTTTAAAGTACTCGCGTGGTTTACCACGGTATACGTATTTAGACTGTAGCGCAGCTCCGTGTTAAATGCCCTCTATGCGACAAAGGAACACTACGCCCCCTTACAGCATTGTTCTGCTAAATCGAACCAAAAAGTAAATGTTTTTTTAAAATATATTTTAATATCCTTTTGCGTATAAGTAAAACAGCATGTGAAGTAGAAGTTTTGAACAATTTTTGGGGGAAAACAATTATTAAAATCACATGAATATTGTCCATTGAAAGTCAATAGTGGAATCATGTTGAAGGACAAGTATTTCTTTACTTTTCATGAAAATATTTAGAAATTTAAGTAATCCTAGTAGTAAATAAGGGTATCTAAGAGATAATAACATTTCTGTTGTGCTTTTGAACTACTTTCCGTCCTTCCATTCTAGGACTATTGGAAAATTAAAAACAAACTAATTGAAGGTTTTCCTCCTGTATTATTGCTGCATTTGATTGCAGAACAGTGCGCTCCATTCTCCGCAAGCATTATTATTAATGTATTAACTGGCTAAGTATAAGAATTCAGATGGTATGCATCAAATATGTTCCGATACATGACAAATGTAACGTTAAAATGTTAGTTCTATGTAATTTTACGTGTCATTTAATGACTTGCCCTTGAAATTCTAGGTATATAAAACCACAAGAAACAATACGAATTATTTTTTTAAGTTTTGAACCAGCTCTGAATGAATGCAATTTAACAAACAAATTCGTTTATATCAGTAGCAGCTATCCGTAGTTTTAATTTCTCTCCACTACGATCGCTAGATGTCTGCGTGCGCAACCCTAGCTAGACAAAAATGGGCTGAGCTGCTCTACTATATTGATTCGTGTACTGTGTTGTTTACTTTCATCATGCGTTTCATTAATTCCATCTCGCAATAGACTAAATTTTAATCACATAATTATGCATGTAAATACAATTTCTTAAAAAGGAAGTTTTTAATTGTACTTTATTGCATTCTAGCTTTCATTGACATAATTCGATCATTCGGGCGGAATGATAACAATATAAATAATAGGGAGTAAAACGGCTCAAGCACAACTTAGGCAACGTTTGTGAAATAAGTGTGAATATTTTCTACGTGTTACTCACCAATCACGCTCCCCAATTTAGTTTGGCAGCAATTAGTGTAAAAAATCGCTCACATGACTGAACAAGCAATAAAGTATTTCCAAAGTAAAAATAAGTCCGTCGGCCCATCCTCTGTGCGCGATATTAATGTATTTCTACGGCGTTCGTAGGCTACAATACTTGTAAAATGAAATTTGGTGGAAAATGTGTTAAAAGGCTCCGTACATGATTGAAATGCCGATGTCATGCGCTATATAATTAATGGATTGTGGAGTAATATACTTAAAGACTTCATAAAGTTCTTTTATTAACAGTTATTGTAAAATTTTATAAAATGCGGAGTATAACTCAATATTTATATATTTTGATTTGTAAGAGTTTTATAGCCCATGAACGATATACCGTGTGGCCCACCTAAGATGTTCCCTTCAATTTTCTCCTGAACTGTTGCAGATACTGAGATGCGGTTTTCACTAAAACTACTATATGCAAAGGGCACATATGGTCATGCATAATATTATTCTATTGCATTTTTTATTGCAGAGATATTGACCCAACTTCGATTTTTTAAATGGAACCCTATAGATTCTTTTAGCTCATCATAACAAGCGTGAAGAGACGAGTTCATAAATATGCATATCGTCATATGTTTCGTAACGAAATTTTCGAAATATTAAGAGTTTTAAAGACGTACGCCGACTGCTGGTTTCCGTAATCTGAACGAGAAATACCGGGTGATATGCGGCGAGGCCATTCCCTTCCGTTGCGTCGACCCTGCGGTAAATGTAATGATGCATGGTGCAAAGGAGCTTACGAAAAACCGCGATTTGCTCTTTAAGAATACACCCTCTCAGTCCCTGAGACAATGTATTCACCCATAGCCATGTTCTGAGTAAATCTGTACGCCACAAGGTACTATTTTTTTAATTAATGAAATACTACAAGATTTGAGAAAATATTTGAATTATTAACGTAGAGAAAGTAAGGGAAGATTGGACAGTGAACATGTTCTGAATTAATAAATGCTTGTGCTGTCAAAACAAAACGTTCACTCTTTGAAAGACTGAAAACTTTTACCGCAGGGTCGACGTAACGGAAGGGAATGGCCTCGCCGCTTATCACCCGGAATTTCTCGTTCAGATTACGGAAACTAGCAGTCGGCGTGCGTCTTTAAAACTCTTAATTTCTCGAAAATTTTGTTATGAAACATATGGAGATATGCATATTTATGAACTCGTCTCTTCACGCTTGTTATGATGAGCTAAAAAAGTCTGTAGGGTTCCATTTAAAAAATCGAAGTTGGGTCAATATCTCTGCAATAAAAAATTAGTGAAAACCGCATAGTGAAATTAGTGAAACAAAATAGTGAAAACCGCATCTCAGTATCTGCAACGGTTCAGGAGAAAATTGAAGGGAACATCTTAGGTGGGCCACACGGTATAGGAACGAAATATGAGTATTCCAAAAACAGGATTGGGATGGCTGGAAGTCAAGTATTTTTGCGTTTTATCGATCGCTCTACACAGCTCTCCAAATGAATCACAAACGGTAAATTGCTTAAAATAGGAGACCCCATTCTCTGACAGCGCTACTACTACAAGCATTTTCTTTTATTAAATAGGATTAGGTCGATTGACTAGTCAGACCGGATCATGCTGACGGATATCCCCGATCTGCAGAAATGCCTAAGGGCATTACTCGAGGACGAACCGTTCGATCCTCCTAACTCCTCGATCCTAATCTAACATTTCTCGCGGCTCGCGAATGATTTGGTTTGAAAGAGAATGAAGTATTGAAATGTAGTACATTATTTGAAGTTTCTCCGTTTCATAAAGTGAGATTCAGGCCTATAAATCATTTCTTCGTGTAATATTTTCTTTCATATTAAGGAGTAATGGATGTTGTAAGAACATTTCATTTCATTTTGATTTCAATGGGACGTCTCAGCAAAATTCCAACCTTTCATCGCTTTACATCCGTTTGCTACTGGGTGGCTGTAGATTTACCTGCTATCACGCAGCCAATATTACTGCGAAAGCATCTTAACCAGATTCGTGTCTGTAATGGAAATCATTAGACCGCCAGCGGTTAATGGCTGCGGCTGAAAGAACGCCGCAGAAACAAGAAGAGCTGCAGGAGAATTACAGCTCTTGGATTCTCAACAGACCGTCGAGATCTTGCGCGTGATGAATCTTCTATAGCAAACTTAAGACCACCTACCGCGACGTCCTAAGCATGAATAGCTCGGTTCTGAGTTACAACGTAAACTTTGTAATGGCATGCGTCCTCCAAACGCATTTGATGAGACTCTTTTTCTGCAAAGACGCCGCATGCATTCTTAGCGAAGCGAAATTTACTAAACCTCACATAACATTGATGCAATTACCGCTTACAGTCAGATGTATATGTACGAGTCCTCTTCTGTGTTGCGAACATTCTTTACCAAATGAGTTTCTTAATTTGCATATGGGTGGTAACTCAAAGAGAGAGTGGTCTGGGTGGAACCTTAGAAACAGATGAGCGAATTGGTTGCGAATTCTTGCTGGGAATTTGCAGTTCCACTTGCACTGGAGTCTCGCGAACCGCTCAAGGGTGTGTCAACTTTTAGAATTGAACAAGCTTTCTTTTGCATACTATCTTGGAAAGGTGTGTCATCTAATGTTGTACATCTTGTCTCAATGAAAGCTGATGTTCTTGCCAGCAAGTTTCCTTATAGCAAGTTGGCAACTCCTATACACCCACTTGGCATATATTCAAATCCTGGGAAATCACCAGCAGTCGGGTTAGTTAATTAAAAATGAAATATCAAAAAATGCAATTGGGTGTATTAAAACGGACGAAAGTGAGAAATGTACATATTTATAAAAATGACACAAAACGGAACTGGGAAACCAATATTTGGGTAAACAAAATACTTTTTGGTGAAACGAGAGTTTTGAGAATATTAAAAATTAAAATCCTTTGTACGTAAACTTTGTTGACAATAGGAAATTACTCCTACAGTCCCTATAACATTGAAGAAATTTGCCTGGATGTTAATTAAGGTTTTCAATAAAAAAATGCGCGAAGTTCAGAACACGATTATAATATGCAGAACAGGCGTCACTTGAAATTGAATAATAGATTTGGCGTAAGGAAAGTGTCACATCTAAAAAAAATTAATTTTGCATGCGAACCTTCATTTCTTTCTTATTATCTTTACATTTTACTCGTAAAATACTCTATTGTCTAAACATATTTCATCACTTAACTAAGATAGACGATTTTTGAGATATCACCTTTTTGTAAACAGATGTACGAATTGAATAATAATGAGTTATGAATTATTTATCATGTAGCTTTTTCATTATCTACTTTCAAATCCCGAAACCTAGCCTTTACCGCTCTTTATTCTTATAGTGTGAATTAAATCCCACAAATTGAAAAACTGTTGTAATGCACCGCATACAGTTTCTTTTTATGTAGTGTAGTAAGGATGCGGCCCCTCGTGGGGCCCTCGCTGCGGCGGGGCGGCGCGGGGCCACGTCCGCAAGGCCCCTTGACCCCGGCGCGGCGGCGCGAAGGCGTCGCGGCCGGCGCAGACGTGTCTCCAGCGCCGAAAGCGGGGCCCCGAGGTGAGGCCCGTTACTCGGCCGGCGGAGGTCGCGACGCGTCGCGTCGACCCACGGCCGCTGCCCGCCCACGACCCACCCACCGACCGACTCTTCGCGCCTGTTCCTCGGTCACGGAGGGGGGGGGGTTCTAGCCACGGGGTCGCTCGAAGTTAGCCACAGAGGCTGTTCTTCGAAGACTTCAAGATGATGGTGATCTGGTTAATAATGTATGTATCAGAAGAAGGCATATTATTTAGAGTCAGTCGAGTGACATAGACATCCTGGTTGAAAGTGGCTTAGCGGATGTTACCATTTGTTAGATTATTGAAGTCTCCTTCCTCAGCGTCCAGCGATATATATAGTGGTATAAATGAATCAACTGCAGAGTTCTAGTGAGAGAACTTATTTTGGGGAATCATATGCGACTGGCTCGGTATGTTGCGAAAATTATATATGTTTACTCAAGTCAGAATCTTAAATATTAGGGAAGTGAGGGACTACCTTCATGATACAGTTCCCAAAGTCGACTCTCATCACAGTTTTTGCTTTTGAACTTAAAACCCAATTCAAAATTAGAATTATTTATATTTTCACAAACAAAACAATGATCAAAATGTTAATAGGATCCGATATATTGTTCCTTCCAATTTTGGTCCTTCAGTGAGTCATTAAGTTAGCAGGCAGTAAGCTAGGCAGAAAAAAGGAATAGGTTAAGGGTATATAAATTGCAGATGGAGGGTGTACAATTTTTCAATGTAACATCTTCCCGCCTATCTCGTAGCTCACAGATTCCCGTTGTCTTCACGCGCGCAATGCGCTTCTGCGCCCCGAAGAGAGCCTCTCAGGGCCTCGGTTGCAGATTCCGCTTCAACCTTCATTGCAGAATGCATTGCCTTCAACAGCGCTGTCTCCGCCACGCGGTTTGGTCAGTCACAACCTCTTCTCTCCTTGCTGCGCTCTACAGCTCCCGTCACTGTATCTGTCTCCTTCAAAACCGGCATTCAGCCTCTGCCAAATATGCCCCTGCCTTTCTCTCGCGATCCTCGCCATTTGTTAGGGAAAAAGACTCTTCTGATTGAAACATCTCTAAAATCGGCCAGCGGGAAGGGGGGAAGAAGTTACGTGGTAAAACAACAATGTAACGTTATATCTGACGAAAACATTCATATTACTAATTTTCAGTGCGCAGAGAAATTGAAAGAAAAGTATACATCCTCCGGCCATGTAATAGCTGTCTTTAGTTTCTTTAGATATCCGGGAACTTGTGAAAAATAGAAAGCAAATCTACATTACTTATTTCGAATGTACAGATATATTGACGGCGAACTACGCTGCCTTCAGTAATGCAAGAGGTATATAAAATTTCGTTAGATAACCAGAAAATCGGGAAACATCCACGAACAATGAAAGAATGTCGATTTTGACTGAAAAATGCAAATATTTGATTACGTTTATCCGCAATCTCTCATAATGCCCGTACCGATTGAATTCTCGTATACTGCATCACTGCTTACAAGACAGCTGACGGCGTGTGACTGGAAGGCTCTAAGGAAAGACCGCCCGCCATTTGCTATTCATGAGTTGCTTTATGTGTAACAGCACTTACACTATTGCATTATTTGTGAAGATTACTTTTGTTAAAATATTAAAGTTATCGAGTTGTTTTTTTTTTTTTTGTTGACGTGGGGAAGCAGCGTGCGTTGTACTTTTGAAAAGTCATTTTGTGTGGTTTTGTCCAGCAGCATTTTTGCAAGCATTTGTGCAAGGCACTAGTCTTATACTATATCGTTTATATCTTTGCGACTGTACTACGCGCGCTCCGTACGTAGGAGCTGAATTATACTCCCACGCGAAGTTCACTGAGTGGTCACGTTTGAGAGAGAAGTATTGCTCAATTAGTTCGTAAGATACCCAATAGTTGTAACGTAAGTTCAGCACTTAAGGTTTGTAATGCGTAAATAAATGTAAGTTGTGTATTTTGTTGCGTCATTTCTTTGTCGTAGTGACTATACACCCTCTGCAACGCACGTAAGACGTATCGTATACCGTGTAACATGCACAAGGCTTGAGGCTGCGTACTCGGTACAGCGTACTCATTTTTTACTGTATGCTATTTACACATTTCCGCTAATTTCTTTCTCTCCGGTATTGTCGATTACATCTTGTAATTTGCATTTCTGCCTTATCCGCTGTAGTCATCCATTTTATACCACCGCTGTCTCACGTCCTCGTTCAGCTCGAACGATGTACTCCCCTGCTATTCCGTTGCGCATCTCACTTTCCTTCTCTTCCTATTCTCTCTATTGCAATTATCTCTTTTCCCTGTCCGTTACAGTCATCCTCGGCGGCGCCGTGCCGCTTGAGCTCTGCCTTTTCTGCACAGTGTGCCGAAGTGACCCGTAAGAATCGAGGAGAAAAAAAACAACCACTACTGTCTCAAAATGCGAAACGATGTTGTAAACCTTCAGATGTTAAGTACAAGTGATCAAATAATGCTATTCTCTACAATTAATTTAGTTTTTGGAATAATAACAACTCGCCGATAAATCTGCAAATGAATTACAATTCTTCATTTAGCAATAAAAAATCTCTGTTATAGTTGTAGTATTTGTATTATTTTCTTCAATGTATTGTAAAAGAAAATTATGTTGGAAATTACTTGACATTCCTGAAAAACGAGGCATTTTTTTTCTTTATTTCGATTTTGACAGCTGTAAGTCAAATTTATATGCAGTATCCCAGAATCACTTTTTGTACACATGAATATTTTGATCATTGGAAGATTAAACCTTTAAAATCGATATCATGATGTCGGTTGAGACGCCTAGGAACCCCCTGGTTTCTAGACGTTTCTGATTTCATTTGCTTTTATGGGAGGAGGGTTCAATATTTTCATGTTAATACATTTGGTTAATATTTTGTTATGAAGTTTGACGTTAGTACAATTTTTCAATATTTTTTCTCTTTGAAACGATTAGAAATGAGGGAAAACGCCCTTCCCGGGCGCTGGGTGCCCTTCGGGCCCACTGCGGCGGCGCGCCGCTCCGCGTCCTGGCTTGCGCAACGGCCCCGCGCGTCCTCGCGCGCCGCTAATGACACCTGCGCGCTTGCGATTTGCGGCGGCGCCCTCTGCGCTCACGCTTATTCCTGAATCGCGCGGTGACGCGAGCCGCCAGCCGGATTATGAGAGCGCCGTTGCGGAAATTCGCGGCAGCAGTGCGTCGCTCCGCCCGCCCGCCCGCCCGCTCGACACGTTGCGCGCCGCGTGCTGCGGCGGCGGTGACGGCAGCGCCCGCGGGGGCGGCGGCGGCGGCGGCGGGCGTTAGCGGTTGCGGTCGCGCCGTACAGGAGCATCGGCCGCAATGTCACGGAGGAGGACACACCGCGCGCGGAGGTCCTGCACTCCCTTTAAGGCTGCTCTGCACGTAACGTTGTGACGTCAGTCTAGCAAGATCTGGAAAGGACTGGCCGACTTGCATGTACACAAAGTTCCTCGCCACCCACTCTTTTGTGAATTTGTGCGACCTCATTCAGTTCACGCGCTTTCTGTGTACACGCATCGTTTTCTTTTGGCGAATCGGGCATTATCGTGCGAGACTGACGACAAAACGTTGCGTGTTGCGGCTTTTACGACCCACGATGGGGGTGGCGGTTAAAAGCGCTTTACGCGCTGCAGTGATGATGTGCATTCTACGTGCGGTTCTGCTGCGCTCGCTCTATACTGAACTGTGCAGTCAAAGCAAACACGCTTGCTGCAGCACATGGAAGTTGTTATGCCTCTGACGTAAACGTCCACAGAAACTAGCAAAACACGTAAAGTACAGAAATGGAGGTGCAGGAGTTTAGCGGACGAGGTACCGCTGTAGGAAGAATGGTTCTAGAGATGAAAGTGCAGTTCATCGAGAAACTTTTCTTGGTGTGAATACAGCTTCTTAAGTTAAGTGAAGTAAATGTTCATTTCAGTGAAAAGGGAAATTACTAAGGGAATCGTGTATTTCTCATTGTGAGCAATACGTTTGCCATACAAAAATGAGCTGTATAGCAGTTTATTCCTTGTGAGCTGCTGAGATAAGTCGCAAATGAACATCCCTCCCATCCCGTTCCCAGTGAACTTAAAAGTGAAACGTTTAAAGATTTATTTCTTAAGACTACAGACAGTCAGTAGTGTATTAATACAAAATGTTTTCTAGGATTGTTGCATTGGGTGGTAATTTGATCGGTAAATGCGACAAACTGCGAAAAACATTCTCTTTCGATATTTTTATATGTACGTCAATTAATCTTTTCTAATGAAGTCATCACGCCGGAGGAACAAAGTTTGGGCGTGACCAGCAGCAACACGTATACAACTTGGGAGTTTACAAAATCCAAAACACCTTTTCCAAGAACATCTGGGAACCGTGTTTATTCCGAATGCTGATTATAACATGGGTGGATTCTGCTTACACTCGCCGGGCGGGGCGGGGGCGGAGGGGCCGCGATCCCGGCCGGCGGCGCGGCGGCTGCCGGAGCCGCCCAACACGCCACCGTGATGTAAGCGCGCGAAACGACGCGCCGGCTCCCGCGAGAGGTCAGTTGCATCGCCTGCGGTCGCGCGGCCCAAGGAGACTTCGCGGGAACGCGCGCTGCGAAACTCTCCGCGAGCGCCGTGCGACTGTAGCCGCGAACAGGCGCGAGGGCGGGGGTGGGCAGGGAGAAAGGAAGCTTGTGTCGGGGGGGGGGGAGCCGAGATTAAAAAAAAAAAAAGAAAGCTCAGAAATAAAGCTGAAATTAAGCAGCATTGTCAGAGTTCTCTTTGTGGGTGGAGGGTACAATGTCGTGTTATTGCCGTAACCCGTAACGTTGGTTGTGGTGATAGGGCGGGAGGTATTGAGGAGAAGGAGATGAAAAGTTGTCGTGGAGGCGACACCGAGAAAAGGATAGAGGAGACTCATAGGTCAACTTTCATTCCACTAGGTCCACATTGAATAATTGTAGGTACATCTGAGTATAAAATGAAGCAGTTGTGAAGCGTAATTGCGTATGTGAGATTATTAGCGAGGAGAGTAGTTAATCTGACACTTTTTCTGTATGTTTTCCTCATATGGTGTACCTTTGAGAAACTCTTCCTTTTAGTCTGGTTACTTATGAACAATCACAAATCATGTATTTAAATTATCTATTACATTCTTGAAGTAGGTATTCTTCTTCCTACTCTCTTGTTTTTTCTGGGAGCACGGGCCGTCCCCGTCTTTCGCAGCTGCTCGATGACCCTAGTCTTCAGTTATGGAAGCCCATAAATTTAACTGGCCATTTCAATAACTTATGGGGCATTTTAATGTTAGCATAAGATCGTCCTCTGTTTCCTCTGAGTTCATTCGTTACGTAATAGAATCAATAAGCTTTGCTTCTTATTTTTCCCTTTGTAAGTGCGGTAATGTTCACTAGTTCACTCTTACTAGACCCTTGCCACCGCCCGCGAACGCATATCCGCAACGCGGTGGAAGGCAGAGAGTGGGAAATAGTGTTGTTCCTCGCTCGGCAGGAGCGCGGACAACGAAGCCCCATTTAAAATATTCATTGATGACTTCATCGACGGGGGAGAGGCGCAGTGCACTTTGGTTGGTGTGTTTGGGAAACGGACACTTTCCTCAAAATGCTCCGTCCCGGAGCTTTTTGGGCGAGGCTGGCTGACGAAAACGCTTCACCTTTGCGCAAAGCGGAAAATGTCGTCGTGCAAAGGCGACGCATTGTCTTCCTGCCGTTTTGTACGTCACGTACGTTTGTTTGTACAATGTGTCATTAAGGACCTATGAAGAGGAAACAATAATGGCAACTTTTTATTTTTTTGTCACAAGATGAACATTATCTGAAATGCAACAATGTATAATCTAGATTTGAAAGAAATAATATTAGTAATGACTTGAACATTTGGGAAACATAATGTACAAAAATTTGATAAAGCACAACCTCCAAGAAGAGAATAATAGTAGCAGGACTGCAATGAATATAGTGAATTACAACAGTAGCGATTGCAAATGAATGAAAGGAATTGAATGGATTTTGCTTAAAAGATTGTTTAACTTAATCCTTCTACATAGCGTTTGACATGGAAGGTATTGTAGGTCTTTCTTGTACAAAAAAATAAACGACATATTGTCCCACGACCGTTGTTAGTTTTATTTGTTGTTATTGTCAAATGACCGTATCTAGGAGTTCGTCCATGGTTCCATCCCTGAGGTGTAGGGTTCGGAATTGTCTAATATGGCACCAAATATATTTTGACTTCTTTAGCGCTGTCAGGGACCGGCACAAGAACAGTTATTTTATCTGTTACTTGCGTTTTTCTCTGGTTGAGCGAATACAGGATGTGATTTGGAGAAGGTTGTCGCAGCATTTAATTTCAGACTTTTAGCCAACGTTTCTTTATACTCCACAAACGCGACATGGTACTCTAGGAGTTTTCCTTTCTTTCAAACTTCCCATCCCAACAGTTTGAACTCATGGACGCCAGTTTTGAAAACCAGGATAGTAATCCCCAGAACACATCCCTTGTTTTCCACAATCACTCCACCTCCTTGTAATTCAGTAGAACTTGTCTCAAAATTCCATTCGATGTGATAAAAACTCCCTTTCTTGTCAAGAATACTCTCACCCACCTGGATTATTTACACAACTCCGCGTTCCTGTCATTTACAATTTCGGCCTACTTGTCAGAATCACTTGCTACTCTGCCGACAGGATACCATTGGGCTGGCACTGCCTATTGTTTAAATAGCGTTTGCCTATTTAAAAAAATTAAGTCTGTGAAAGTCTCTTCGCTTCAACTTTAAGGAAGAACTCCAGGGCTATTTGACGTAGTTAAGAGTAAAGGCACCGCCCCACCCTCATCTCGCGGCCCTTGTGCGAAACAAGGTTGCTGACCGGCGCCGCAGAAGGCATTTCTAGATTCACAAAGCCCACATTTAATTAAACCGCGCCGCCATCGCGTCAGTTGCTTACTTTAAACATTACTTAAGACATTAAACATAAAGTTTCGTTTACGACCCGGTTTCTCACTTGCGGTCCCCTTTTGGAGAAACTGGCCTCGCAGGATGCTCTCATGCGCGTGGGCCAGTGCCCTCCTCCGCGCGCCCATTCACGTGGCCGCCAGCGTGCGGTACCCGCCCGGCGGAGGCGGCGCGGCGCGAGGCGGCGCGTGGGCGCGGGGACTCCCCGAGAGACATCGACCGACGCCACGGACGCGCCCCCGGAGGCGGAGGCGAGGCCGGGGCGCTCGATGCCATTCTGGATCACACTTGCGTTGTAATGGTTTGAAAAAAAGGGGGAGAAAGATAAATAAAAACATTAGGTTTCGTTCCGATAATAAAGGATTAGAGAAACTAGTGGTGTAATTTTTGTTTAGTATGCCGCGCTATTTTCTCTCTTCGGAGGCATATGGGGTTACATACTCGGACGTCTGATTCATCACAATGTGTGTGTGTGTGCGCGCTGGAGCTTCTTAATTGGCCAGAGTTCATGGACTGTAGTCGCTAGATGCCATTTTATAGTATGGTGGGTCCTGAGTAAGACGGGCGCAGTCCGGTCTTCCCACGTCAGCAAAAACCTTTCCTACTACAACTCATATGTTATGCTGTTCCGCCCATCCTGCACGTCTTAAAACCTCCGCGCATCCGAGATCTTATCCGCAATTCTTGACTCTATCGAGTCGAGTCCCATCAGGCCTGCCAGCTCGCTGTAATGCTGTTCATTGTCATCTTACAGAGCTTGCCCATCTCTTTTCTAATGCCTTGTAGAATCTCTTCTCGCCAATGTCCCCCTTTTTCTCTGATCTTTCCATAAGTGATCCACCCCTCTCTGCTTCTTTATGACTTTGTAAAGCTGAACTCTTTTGAAAATTCGATCACTAATCAGTGGACAAATCCTCACCTTCCTACGCACCATCCCTCCCATTCACCAAGAACCCGCTCTACTGCACCTTCCTGTTACCTCCCATTGAGGTCATCATAACCACTTTCTGCATTACTGTAACGTCCCATCCTGACTTTCCTAAATATTTCCCTTCTGATTTTTTTGCTGTGTAGTAGATTCTCTAGATACAGTTGTTTTCTGAATTTCTGACGCGTCAGAAAGTTACTACCCAATTGAATCTTCTTGATTAACATTTTTATTCATCTAATTTTAAACCAGCAAATTATAGTTCAATATTTACCTACATTGCATGTGCTCTTGCAATTTGCTGACACTAGTCATGCGCCAGTAGGCCATCTGGCCCGTAACACCCATTTCCATATTCCTCGACCGCCATCCTCGTTTTCTCAGCCACATCTCATATTACGAGAGTTTCTCACATCCCAGCTGGTGGGACAACACTGCCCGCCCGACCCCGCTCGCTCTTCCATCTGACGCCCGGCCACGCGCCTCGGGGCCCCGCCCCTCCGCCCTAAACCGCACACTCCTCCGCCACACTCCATTCCATTCCGACTCGCCCCTTCTCGCCCCTTCCCGTTACACGTTGCTTCCCTCTCCCAGCTGCCCCATCACAACTCATCTCCTCTCCCGCGTGCTCGACTTCAACCCGCCCCCTCTCGCCTCGTCGTTTTTCGCCGCGTCTACGCGCGCGCGAATATCGAGTTCGGCGGGGCGGCGCGACGCGGCGTGGCATGGCGTGCGCGAGCGGGCAGACGGGCGGGCGGGTCAGCGCGCGGCCGGGCGTACATGCAAACAGGCCCTGACATCATCCGTACAAACAGAGCCGGGATCTTGCCCAACGCGGCGGCCGGGCGGCGGGGGCGGGGGCAGGGGCGGGGCGGGGCGACCCTCGCGCGTTGCGGTGCCGGGCCCGCGCCGCCCCGCGCCGGGTTGAGGGAACCGACTCCCGCCTGACCCACTCCCGCCCCCGCGCCGGCGCGCACTTCTCGCCTTGTGAGGCACGCTTTCTCTCCCGAGCACGCGCCTCCCGCCCGTACTCCTTGCGCTCGGTACTTGCGATGCCGCGGCGCGCCCGAAATGCAGGATGGGGGAGTTCTGGAAGTGGACTCTGAGACTAGAAATTGCTGATTTTTTTACCTTATGAAATTAATTAATTATTGTTATTTCGCTGAGACAAAGAGACAAAAGACTCGACTCAATCAGTATACTTTGATAAATAGTGCGAATAAATATAATAGAAATTCATTATACTCTACTCGAGTGTTCATCTACAAATTGTGGCTACTCTTAGGAAACGTGCTGCATGCAGCACTGAAGAGTCAGGTACGTTTGATGTAGGTGTTCCTTTTCGATTATTTTGCGTAATAACACGTTTCCCTATTGGAAATGATAAGATGAT
Organism: Teleogryllus occipitalis; assembly: GCA_011170035.1. Lineage (NCBI taxonomy): Eukaryota > Metazoa > Arthropoda > Insecta > Orthoptera > Gryllidae > Teleogryllus > Teleogryllus occipitalis. Next base: position 357,710 of record BLKR01000744.1, on the reverse strand, counting down.
AAAATATTGTTTACTTTTGAAGAAAATTATCTGATTACTGGAGGATGAATACGTTCATAGTTTTGCAAATTCTGTGTGCATTTGTAGGCGAGAGTCTCAGTGATGAATTTGTTATATATTCTTTCCGGATGCGGTATTTGAAAATACATTCTATGGCCCAGTATGTGATATTTGTGATAATTGCGAATGAATTTTAATTTTATATTACCTACAATTCAACATGTGTATGTTAATTTTAATATACTTTACATACTGTATTCCGTATCTACTGGGGTACATACTGTAAGTATCTACTGGGATGCTACAACCCAAACGATATGTCTCCTGTGTTTAGAAATGTGACCTAGGTGGAATCCTGTGTTTAGGAAGGTGTCACTTGTATTTGGAATAATGCCTTTACTAATATAATTTAGTCTGACAGTTTCAGTTAAAAACTGGAAGAGTCTTGTGGACAGATCTCTAAGCTAAGAGTAAAATTATAAAAGAGAGACCTCAAACGTGTCAAGATACTGAGAGATGTGTTCTTCATCAACATTGGCACTGCGAGAAAATTATACCACAACATTACTGCAGCCTTCAAAACTACCCTGAAACGAAGTAAAGGGAAAAGTGTAGTTCCAACTAACGAATGACCCGCCTACGGCGTCCCTCTACCATAGTGTAGTAACGGTGCACTTAAACTATATTAATGTTGATACCCATGAAAGGATCATTGTGTTACCTCTAGCAAACAAGGTGCTATCGGGGGGGTGATTTTAAAATAAAACAATCGAGAGTCCACTACAGATCGAACAGATATAATTTCTTCTCAGATCCATGACAAGTAAATTTGAGTGAAGTAGGTACTCTCTTATTAAAAACAGGCAACACAAAAAAGTTCTGAGATGCAAAACCTTGAAATAAACATTTCGTTATATCTTGAAACATTTACTTCTTCTAGGTGAAAAGTTGGCGGTGGGAGTGGACTAGAAGAGGTAAAGTGAGATGCTAGTGACGTTACACGATGTCCCGTAGAAGCCCTCGCAGGCGGCGTGTGACGTGTCGGGAGCCGTGTGTTGTGCTATAACGGGCGCATCCGCGTCCGCGGAGGTCCCAGCCCCCGTTCGCGGAAGACGGCGCGGCGCGGCGCGACTGCCCGGCGTTCCCCCGAAGGCGATTGCGGGCGACCGACGCCGCGCCGCGCCGCCCGGAGAGCAACGCGCGGCCACCAGGATGCTCTGGAAGCGGCCTTGCGAACGGCGATGACACGGAGGGGCTCGACTCATGCCCAACTGCCGGCGGTCAGTTCGAAGGTCGATACGAACATCATCAGAATATTCTAAATTCTGCACCGTCCCACTTCCTCAAAAAAGGGGTTTGGAATATTTTCTTAAGATTTGTGGGAAAAAGAAAAATAGGAGTTAATATATTTTTCAAAAACAGTCGAAATTTAAGAGTATTAACAGATTTTATAATTTTATAGTCAATGCAAATTCAATACGATTTCCGGGAACAAACATACGAATTCAATAACATTGAATTCGTATGTTTGTTGCCAGGAGTAGCAGACAGCTGGATGATTGCCGTTACAAATGCTCTGATCCAGTTCCGTACATTCCCGGGTTGGTTTAAAATATGCCGCACTTATTCACCATGAAATCATTGTCACTGAAAAAGTGAGTGAAAATATTACATCTTATAATTTGTATTGCTTCGGAGCATATTCGTAAAATAATACCGTGGAATGCCTTTGACACAGAGAAAGTGAAGAACATCAATAAGTGAGTTTATTTACAAGTTCTTTCGGCTGCAGTGCGGCAAGTGCCTTAGGGGGCTGGCAGCAGACGTACAGCAGACATATTTCTCTCTTATGGAATTGTCAGTAAAGTCGGTAGAATTTTTTTTTGCGAAGGAAAAACAATTCTCTTAATATGAATTAATTCAAACATGAAAGGATAGAGACGATCAGCTTACGGATCTCAATGAGTATTTGCTTGTTTGGTTGATTAGTGATTCAAGGCGCGTCAACGGGTAAGGTCATTCCGTAAGTGCAGTGCATATTTTCCATCAGGAGATGGCGGTGATCTCCCGCTAAATGGTGAGAACCTACCGTCGGCTAGCGGGGTTTCTTCTCAAACAGGTGTCTCCCACCAGCGGGCACCGTCCCACCCGGAACAAGCTGTAAGCTCCCGACCGTCTCCCAACATGTGTGGTAGTGTAGTGCATGTAAATGTAATTGTATGTAAGGGGTAAGATAGGTCCAGGAACTTGAAGTAAGATCGCGCGCGGTCCGTGGCCCGTTTGTGAGGGTACTGCTCCGGCATTCCCCTAATATTGATCGCAGTAACCACGGAAATCCACCTATCAAAGCAGCCGGCTGCTAGAATTCTCCTCCAGACAGCGACTGAATTCGACCTAGCTGAAAAGCTAGGGGAAGGAAGCAAGCTGAATGGGAAGGAAGGGGGAGTATAGAGAGTTTATGCTCCCTCGAACGTTAAAGCACTATCGATCTTCTGCTCATTCGCAGTTTAAGTTTCGTATCACGTTTGAGCGTCTGCGAATGCGCAAAAGATCGATAGGCGGTCCGCTAAGGGGGGGGGGCACAAACTCTCTAATCTCGCGTTTAGTTGGAGGAACAGCCGAGTAGTTAAAAACAGTAAAAATGGTATTCGAAGAAGATCGCACTTCGAGTACGGTTTAATGTATGCGGGAAGATGTTGCTCATTTCTTTTGTATGTAGTCCCCAGTGACAACTCCAGTGGAAAACTACTCCTTGGCCTCAGAAGTGGGAAAACCGCTGCTATAAAGAGGTGGCGTGGCGTGGCCCCCAAACAGCTCATTGGCCCCGAAAGTTTGGAGCCGGCAGTTTCTTTCAAGAGCATTCCTCGCGGCTGGCCCTGACCGCCAGGCTCATTTTCTTCGCCCATTTGCGGCCCTCGACGCCGCCCATTTGTTCTGCTCCACTTGCACGTCTATGAGAGTGGTGCCTGCTCTAGCTGTAGTTTGCCACTGGAAAAGAGGAAAGTTCCCTCTGTGTTGAGAATACTACATGCTATAAAATAGACGCGGTGTACCGAGGATTCTTTGGAATGATATTGCTAACATCATACTTGCAGAAAATTTCAGTATGATTTTGTTGGTCCGCTGGAAAAATAATACATCTCAAAGCATTTGTTTACAGGAGAACGTTTTTTTTTTATATGAGCGGAGCTATTTATTTTAGCTTTATTATTAGAGCTGTTATTATTAACTATTTTACGCTGTTTTATTTTTATTAAAATTGAATTATTTACTTCTATTCATTGAGTGAAACATCAAACCAGCATATTCTTCATAATTCAAGCAGTAAATAAATCCTTTATCGTTTGACCTCAGAAGCATCGATTCCCATTGAAAGTGTTCTTTTTTAAATTTGTAACATTATCGCAGCCGACCTGGATGGCCGAGGTGGCTAAGAACGAGTACCGGCTCAGCGCTTCGGTCCGAAGGGTCGCGGGTTCGAGTCCCGCCTTGGGCATGGCTGTTTGTCCCTTGACTTGGTGTGTGTTGTCGCGGAGGGCCTCGCGTTTTGCTGACCCCAGATCAGAGGAGCCCGCAAGTGTTTGTCTAGTGTATGGTCGAATATGCGTCCCTTCGGATCGTAAAGGGCAACCGGCTGTCGGCTGGATAAAAGCCCTAGGAAAAAAAAAACATTATCGCAGCCTGTTTATCTCCAGCACTTCAAATTTGTGCGCATTTCGAAGACTGGAAGCGCTGTTGTAGACTAGTCTTTTTATTTCTGATTGCCGGACGCGGTCGCAGGGTTTGCTCGCAAAAAGGAGCTGCGATTGCACCCCAATTCCGCCAATTCTCAAATTTTCCGACTTTCTCGTTTGTATCCGAAAAAGTAGGTTTTTTTCTTGTCTTGTAGAAAATATATCCTCAGTGTTTCGGCTACTCTAAGCACAAACTTCTGAAGGTTTTAGGAGAAGAGAAATCGTTAAGAAACTGCAGTGCTGTAACGAAGCGTTTCTCAGTAAATTTAAATCAGTAACATTTGCTCATGTAGTTGAGAAAAAGGTGGGATTTCTCGCTTATTGCATACTTACGTAGTAAATATAAAGTTTTGTAATTCTACAACGGAAAGTGGAGGTTTTTCGATAGATAAACTCTTATATGTATTAAATGGCATCCTCTAATACGACGTGGAGTTAGAATTCACGTTTTGTGGGTCTTTGATACCGAAATATTGGTTTACAGCAAAACGTCTATGTCCGACCGTCGGTACCTCTGTGGTCAACACTAACGCCGAAACCGTTCACATGATTTTCTACAAAATTGACATTCCCCCAATTGATGTAGCGGAACTCGAGGGCCTGCCAATTTGAAAGGGATATTTTGCTTTTTGAATATACTTCATATGACGCCTCATTTTCAAAATTTCAAAACAAATGACTTCCAATGTTTTATTAAATTCTTCTTGAATAGAGCAAAGTACACTTAAAAAATGTCGTATGACTCATTTTCGTAGAAATCTAAAATTTTGAAAATTGCAAAGTTCAATTTTTTTCGGTGCCATCCTAAAACTGGAATATAAAATATTGAGATTTTTTAAAGTAAAATGTTTCTCTAAAACTCTCCTCAAATAACGTCAATTAAAATCTTCAGAATTCATCTGAATTTTTTAAAATTGCAAATTCTAATATTCGACTTTGTTTCTATAGGATCGGGAAGGTTGAGTTTAGCTCTGAGGCTGGTAGTGTATGGGGTAACGTGAACAGCGTGCCAAATCCAAGAATCCCAGCGAGGGGAAAAGTTCGCTAGTTGGAAACGCGCAGGTTGAAAACGTATCGGACAAATAATCCGAGAAAGTGGGTATTTTAGCACGACTAGTTTCCTCCAGCAATGACCCACCCTATCCATTTCTTCATTGAACTCAAAGATGAAGATTTTTTAGATATGCCACTTTTCTACACTGAGGTTATTTATTATCGTTGTAGAAAGATTGTTAAACCCTTCACACACATACCAATGCACGCCTTACTTGTTATTGACCAACACTCGCAAGTATATGTGAAAATGGGTTCGGTCATTAAATTACAATTTTTGTGTTATAACCTTGAACATTACCAGGTGTTCTACGCTGTACTCTCTTTATCACACCCCCACTGTTTGTTCGTTAATCGTTCCTCGTGTGTGTTCCAGCAAACCGCAGTTACTGCGCACCTCAGATGACTACGACAATCTAACCGCAAGTGTAACCACGACGCAACCACAACATCCTCTTCCCGCATCGAATCCAGTTCCTCTGCACTTCTTATGAGCAATGCACTTGCTTCTTTCGAATGCACTATCTCGTCCCGGAGCAGGAATGCATAAAGGAACATCCAATGTTGGATGCGAGAAGGCTCAGGTAAAATTCAGCATTTTTATTTTCCTGCTTATCGTTAGTACGACTTTGTTTAGTTAATAGTTCCACACGACTTCGTCCAGAAAAGTATTGAAAATGCGCAAATAAAGATACAATTTTCTAGTAATGTATACGTTATTGCTAGTGATTTTTTTTTTTTTCAAGAAAAGGGTTCTGAAGTAGATTTTAGATTAGGACTGCTGTACTATTTTGGTTGCAAGAGTTGCTCAGAATGGACTAGTAGTATCAATTAACAGCTTCCAGTAATTTCTGGAATCTTGAAAACTTTTTCAGATAAGTTAGGTAGTTTCCCATATTTTTATTCATATATTTTTTTATTGGCCTATTTATTTATGTAGACTTGTCAGATGAATATTGATTGAGGAAACCACCCCACAAAAGCATTTTTTCTCCTGTCGATTTAGTTTTAGTCTCGCACGCATTCCCTGTCCTGTCTTTGCCCACAAGCGTCGCACAAACCGGATTCAGAGGCTCAACGTGGATTCACGCGGCCCTTGAGTACGTCACGTGCGACACCTAGCAATGACACGAAAATGCTCAGCGTCCGGGGCGACCTCCGGGCGATTGAGGTCAGTGCGTCGGTTCGTTTCCATGCGAAAGCAGCGGCAGCGGAAAGGTTGGGTGCAGGGGCGCGCGAGGCGCTGTTGTCTTCCCTGTCAGCGCGCCACGTGAAACGCGCGGTCATGTGCGCGGGCTATTTTCGAACCGCGCGACTCGCAGGCGCTGGCGGTCTCGGAGGGGGATAATGTAAATATGCGCGGCCTCCCTAAGAGTAGAATGATGTTCACATAAGCAGTCAAGAGGCTACTGCTTATGACCCGATCACGTTTTCTTTTTTTGGTTATATGCCATTAATGTTTTTTATTATTTTATGCCATTGACGTTTTATATTATTTCCATGAGTAGCGCTAAAATTATTTATATCTTAAACGGGTAAGTTAGTATGCTAAATTTAAAGGAACATATTTAAAACGTTTTTTTTCTTTCTCGTATACGTACGTAAACTGGGGCTCCGAAAAGGTACCAGAAGTTGCAAGCTCGTCTAAATTTTACAATTAACTGACTACAGGGAAAGTGCAAGTGGTGATAAAGAAATGTACTCACGGTCACTTCATCAACAACCTTGCTTTTATTCTTTTACTCTGCGAATCAGCAAGATCTACTGTTGTTCCCTGAAGCCAACCTTGCGTAAAAAAGTCTAACTTAATTAAAACTGAACGAAATTTCATTACGAAAGTTATGGTATTCTACAGCTGGGAAAGGAAAATAATTATTGCAGTATGTGAATATAAACAAAATTAACATTGTGAGCATCAATAAGTTATTAATGGATATTTCTGTTACAGAGTTAATTGTGCACATAATTTCTGTTTCCTGTTATTTGACGTGACACACAAAACGACAGATTCATGTCAAACCGTTAGTTTACGAGCATTTGAATTCGGAAAATCATTAAGTGAACTTTAAAATGAAAAACAAATATAATTTTAGTAAATCTCTTTACATTATGTGATTGGTGATATTGAAACAGATGAAAAATTAGCAAAAAGGAACGCAAACAATATTAACTCATAAATGTAAATTACACGACTACAGTGGGCATAGAATGTCTGGGACATACAAGAATTGCAGCTCTTTTCCCTTATGAAATTACAGTATTTGCCCTAACCATGCGGAAATCTTGATTTCTACCGTATCCTCCAGATACACTTTCCCGCATCTTTTCATTGGAAAATGTATGTTCTAATATGTTGTAAGTGACTTCCATTCATGCTTCACGTCAGGATGCGAGCTGCGGTACTTTGCTAGTTTAACTTCATTGATACTTGTCCCAGCAGCGCGTACACATCCAGCCACATCTTCTACACCACACGCTAGGAAATTCTCGCACGAAATCTCAAAACTTTTCCGTGAAAATGAGCTGAAAATTAAGACAAGCAACTATGCGTGAGATGTGTGTGCAATTGGGGATCGAGATTCCTTCACCCACCACCGTGATAGGGACAAGGGATTCTATGGGCAAAACTATAAAGATACAGTGCCGAACAGATCTACGCGATATTCAGAGAGCACGAAGGTGCTCTTTACCGAAAATTTACCTGAGGAGCGGTAGGTACTGCGAAAGGCCCTGATAAGTCGCTAATAGATAGATCTGGGGAAAGGGTGAGAGAAAACTGAAAAGTTGGACCAGACTAAAAGGAAATAGGAAACTAAATTATACCAGAAAGTATGTGCTGTTCGGTAGCACCACTAGTTATAAGATGTGAAATTTGTTTCATTTTGTTTATATCAGAAGAGGAACACATCCATTTATGCCTATTTTCCCTTTAGTTAATGATATTTCTACTTGCATAGTTCCGTTCGAATAGCATTTAAAAAATGAATAGAGGTGGAGCTTATTTTTCCCAATGAACAATATATTTCAGGAGTGAAATACGCGTTTGTTTATTTCGGCTGTTGTAACACGAGCCTTAGTGCACTTAATCGAGCAGAACAGTTTTGTTGTCTCCTTCTCATAGCTTCCCTTGGAGAGTTTTGGCGAAGGTTGCGTGCTGTTTCTGCTCCCCTTTCAGCGATGATTGAAAGGCGGAAACGTTTATATTGGAAGATGGCCTATTGTGATTTCAGGTTTCTTTTCTTTCTTGCAATTACTCCTGTCCACTTGAGTTTTGCAAACATCTTACGCATCTATTTACGAACTCTACTATAAATTATCCCAGATGAAGTTTCCAGGCATCTTTAATTGTGAACTTTCCATTAAGGGGAGGGTTAATCCAGGTATTTGACAACACTTTGCAATATATGGAGAATTAACACACATTTTCCACTCTGTTCCAAAAACGCATTCTCCATGTTTTGTTAGTAGACAATATTGGGATTATACAGGAAGTGGAAGTTGCATTTCTTTTTAACACTATCAAAAAGGGTTACAATTTCTGAAAATGAACTATCTAAAATCTCAGTAAGAGATGATAAAAACTATTATATTATCATAGGCATATGTCTTCTCTCTCCGTAGACAATGTGTACAAAAAAATTGCCAAAAAAATGTATCGGAAAGTCTTAGAATTAGGAGAAGTACAATAAACAGCAAATTAGAAAGTTCATAGAATACAAAAAGATAATTAAAAACGGGGGGTCTGAGATTAATTAAATATTGAATTGGGACAGATTTATATAATCGATGAACTACTCTCTCAGGATTATGTCGTTGGAAAACTACTGGGAGAACGTATTGGCGTCAAGTGGAATGGTGAAAACAGTGAAATCTGCCGGGGACAGCCAAGAAGAAGACCTCAAATATAACTAGACCGAGTTTCGTGATGAAGGACTTAAAATAAAATGGGAAAGGCGAGGTTGTAGATGAAAGAGTAGGGGAAAATTTCGAGTGTTTTCTGTCTGGAATGCGATAACATTTGCATGCGAAACTCCGTAGATGAAAGAAGTGAGCACGTGGTTGCAGCGTGGCAGAACGTAGCTAAGAATACGTGAGCTTGGACTTGCTAAGCGAGGTTTGTGCCTGCCGGCCGCGGGTTGCGGCCCACCGCGCGGCGGCGGCGGCGGCGGCGGCGGTGTCGCTGGCGCTGGCAGCGGGCGCGCGTCGACGGAGGACTGGCGCGGCTCCCGCTGGGCCGGGGAAGTGGGACGCGCCCCCTGTGTTGTGGCGGCGGGCATGGCTGCCTCCGGTGCCAGCCCCGCCGCCGCCACCGCCGCCGCCACCACGGGACAATATTTAGGACGTGGCTGCTGCGCGTGTGTCGCCAGCTCTTCTGGAGCGTCGCAGCGGTCTATAAACATCATCGCCAGCACGAGGAGAGCAAATCGTAGCTTTTGTATCAATGCGTTGGCCTATCGCCTCTCTCCTCTATCTTTTCTTTTCTTTCGGAGATTTTTTTAGCACTGGTTACTTTTATGATAACTTTATTTCTTTGTGGCAACTTCCGTTTCTTCTAAGTTGTAGACCTACATTTATATTTACAGCGAAGGTTTTAGGTATTAACTTATTTCTTTCAGCAGATCATTCACAAGGAAGTAATTACTGGTGAAGTTTTTACACAACTTGGAAGCAAAGTAAGAGTTATTTAAACTTTGCTTTTGATTTACTTGAATTTTTGACAACGTAGGAAAATTTACGATGATACTAATATTATGTGGAGGATAAAATTTACTTTCGAGCAACTGCGAAATATTTTTCCCATGAGAGTTTGTCTTACATAGACGTAAACGCAACAACTGCCCAAGGTTTTTGTTGCAATTTATCCATAGTCTGGTGCTCTTATTTTAACTTCTTGATTTTTATGTGGGCATATTCGAAATAAGTTTTTCTTTACAATTTATTAGAGAAGTAAATTGCTCTCATTGTCATTTTTTCTTCACTTTACGAAATCACGACATCACAATCTGCAGATGAGAACGTAAAACATAATTAAAACATTTCACACTTTTGAAATCGGCTTTGGAAAACACTGCGCGATAACAATTTATTGTCCTGATATTTTTGACACTATCTGAATAATAAGCACTAAAGATTTCCATCGTATTTTTTCTCTATCCACTTGTTACTTTAGACTTCTTTGACTTGTAAATTTAAAATAATGATTCTATGATTTGGGGCATGCAACGCTCTGATAACAGGGTCTGGACATTTGCCGGATTTTGTCACAAGAGCTTATATTTAACTCTAGGTCCTGAAAGTAAAGGAGAACTTGACCCCTTTGCCTTACCCAACTCACTGATACACGATCGAAGCATCCGAAGCGCGGCCATTCAACAACGTCGCAACGGGTGTCGTCGTCCCATTTCGCGCGAACGAGTGGGGCGTTCGCTGAAGCAGGGGTTCCCTTGGCGCCTCTCGGACGGCGCGTCTCCGGCGCGGGCGCCTGATGCTGCGCGGCGCGGAGCGGTGCGGCCCATTCATGAGGTGAGGTGCCCCCGGCCGGACCTTGAATCTAACGGGCCGCAGCGCGCCGCGCCGGAGCCTCTCACATTCCGCCGCCGCAACACTCGCCTCGCCCGCGTGCGCCTCCAACTGCGCCGCCGCCGCCGCAGACGCGCGCCGCCATCTCCGTGCCGCCCCCTCTCGCCCCCTCCTCCGCCGTATTTTCGTTTACGCGGACGCGGTGCCCTCTGCCGTCTCTTTGCTCCGACGCCGCTCCCGTCACTTTCATCGTCGGTTATTTTCGTCGGCGTCTCCGCTGCATATCGTACCTCCGTTCCCATGCGTCCGTCGCCTCTGCGGACTTGGCGACCTGCGCCGATGGTCGGCGATACCGTCTCGCCTCCATCGTCGCCTCTATCTTCGTCACTTCCTTCTGTTTCTTCTTGTCCTTTGGTCTCACCTCTGCCGCCACTGGCTCGCGGACACCCCGCGCTCCGCCACCTACACCGCTCCCGCAACCATCACCACCTTGTTTATTTTCAACGCCGCCTCCACTTGTAGCACATCTGCTCCGGAGACTCAGCGGTCTGTGCCGACTTTCTCGCCCACACCTCCTACGACACTATCATCGCCCCTTCCTCCTCCATCGCTTCAAGTTCCTTTGCCGCCGATTCTCGAGCTTCTTTGGATTCCCTCTGCGCCTCCGTCTCCGACGGCGCTGGAGCAGGAAGTGCTCTTTCCTCCAGTGGCGTTGGCGCTGCAGCTGTCGTTTCGTCGCCGGGGACGGAGCGGCGGCCTTCCGCCGCCAGTTCCGCTTCCGCCCTGCAGCGCGGGCGGAAGACCTCGCTGCGAGAGCAAGGGCCAGCGGAACAATGCGCGCCTTGTTGCGACAGGCGGCGCGTCGGGGACGCTGTATCGAAGGCGTTTGTATATATGGCAAGATGATTTTATGGTGCCCTCTAGCGCCCGTGCTTCGAGCGCCAAGTACCACTTGAGCCAGAGGCCTCTAATTCACGGGGAACGATTCATAAATACGTTCAATGTGGAAAAGGAGAGGAAGAGGTTGTACAAAAGCAGTTTGACCTAGACCTCGTAATGAAGAGAGCTATAAAATGTGTTGTTGAGTGGTTTTAATATACAGCCGCCATTGTGTGACATTGAACATAAAATACACGTATTTAATTTCATGAACTGTACTAGAATGTTAAAAAATTAAAATATTAATTTTGAACAGTATTTTTTGGATTATTTACAAAAATAGTAAAGGAAGTGTATGTAGCTCGTTCGAAATTATCCCAGGCCTTTAACCAAGGTTTTCCTTGTTTAGCTTAATTCGTTCGTTAATAATATTAAATAATTTAAGATATTTTAAGTTGAAGTAGGACACTAAAATATGAAATAAGTTATCGTTTTCTTATTTTTATTCTTCTTCTTGTCACTAATTTATCTTCTGTCGTATACTAATTTTGACCATATCAACTTAGAGGAGATTGTCAGCCAATAGGATTGGCATTATTCAAGATTTCCATAGTGCGAACCAAATACAAAGCAATATTCTAACGCCCTATCTTTGGAAGTGTATAACGTGAATCATGTTGCTGCTTTGAGTTCGAGAACTGGATCTCGAAGCCAATCTTCAGGAGGCGTGTACATCGCTAGCAGTATTATTTTATGGATAATCACGATACGTGCTTTCAGAATTATTTACTAGTGGACTGAAGACTTTTTACTGTGATTTATTCACTCTTAGATTTTTACTTTTTGACAACAAAACTACCTTCGAAAACTGTTTGTAATTAAAGAAATCAAGTAAAAATGGAAGAAATTTGTATTAACGTACTCATTGAATGTTTAATATTGATCTTACTCCTTATTTTGTTGCCGTTTGAGGAAGTCAAAAATTGAAATTCACTCAATCATTTTTACGATCTAACGACTGCTTGGACTGTTTGCTGTTGATGAGTGTGTTCGTGACGAAAGTATTAGCTTCCTTCCCCGCTGTGAGATTCAGTAGTTTATTTTAGTTGTTTGAGAAAAAGCTTTATAAGTAAACACCGGCTGTCGAAATACATTGTCTGTTTTTGCTAAAGAATGCACCAATTGACGTCTTGAATGTTATGCTGCTTCTGTTTCTTAGGAATTAAAAAATGGGACGGTGTGTAACTTTTTAACAGTACATATCCAGACGTGCTATGTTTATACCTGTCGGTGTATTGATTATCGAACAAATAATCCGATGTGAATTTCGCATATTTTGACCATCCGATTCTTTTAATTATGTTTTTGTCGAATATCTAACCAAGAACAATGTGAAAGTGATGTTCAATAAAAATAAAGGAATGTTAAATTAGTTAATGCTAGGTGTGTACATGTAAAAGGATTCAATTGTTCAGTATTTTTAATATCAATGTACTTGTTAGTGTGGAAACCGAGGGTTGATAGTGGATTAACGATTCGTGATTTTATTTTGTGATTTTTGTTTAATATTGTTATTTAATGAGATACAAATGGCTCGGCCGCGGGCTTGTATTCTCATTTATATGATAAGTGTTGTGGGTGAGCATTTATAGCTCACACGATTTCATTTTAAGTTGCAACAAAATTAAATGATTCAGGAAAATATTTCTTTTATAGTAATGTTATACCTCATTATTCTATAATATAAGTTCGAACAGCTTACCGGACTGGCTCAGTAAAAATGCGCAAATGTGATGTGCAATATTACGCAGAACGCGATTAAATACTTTGACTACTCACGATTCCTGGTGATCAGTGAAGATGACAACAATGATTATGGCGTTTGTCGTTCACGTTTCATATTCAAAAGGAATACGTTGGAAAAAATAAAGCTTTAGCTCTTCCATTAATGTAGTTCAGACATGGTTACTTTAAGTCATTGAGCGCATATCGGCCGAAATGTGAACATTTTTGGACTCGGTCGTTTACAACCTCTTCCAAATATTTCCGGTGGCGGCCTCGGTACGTCCCCTAGAATTGTTTGCCGTCTCTCCGCAGTGTGGTGCGCGGGCTGGTGCGGCGCCCAGCCCCTTCTCTCCTCGCGAGCCGTGCGGGGCGGCCAGCTGTTGCGCGAGCGTCCGCCCGGGCCGGCGGCGCGGCGGGGTCATTGAGCCACCGGGGGCCCTCGCGCTCGCCTCCGCTCCCGCCCCACCTCACCCTCCGCCACCGCCACCGCATCCGCCCTCCCGTCTTCACCGCCGCCCTGCCCCCGCCTTCACTCCTGCCACTGTCCCCGTCCACGCTTCCTCCCGCGTCACCCACGCCCGCTGACGTCCCTGTGACGTTACCAAGGCGGCGACGTTCTGGTGGGGCCTGGCGATGCGAAGGCGGGGAAACAAGCGACTGGAGGAAAATGTACGTGAATACTCTGAAGTTTTCAGGTGGAAAGTAAAGGAGAGAAAGTGCAAACGAAGAGAGGGAAACGGAAACTGAAAAAGTGGGAAAATGAGCTCGAAATAAAGTAGAACACAGAAAGTGAGGGGGAAAACAAATGAGGCAAATAACGCCGGTAAAAAGGATCTAGCAATCATTATGTCTTTTGATAACATACGACAAATAAGCAGAAGTAAAAATAAGAAAATGGTAATAGAAAGGCAATGCATGGGTTAAGAGCAGTGCGCAGATAGGATTTAGAAAAAACGAAACCGAAAGTTTTGTCCTAGGAATATCTTGACGGAACACATCTACGAAACGTATTATTTAATCAACGTGTTTCCGGCTGAGGTGGCTCAGGGCATGAAATAATGACACTGCAATGCTTCTGATTTGGAGATCCTAGGGTTCGAGGTAGGATTTTCGACACTAGCTAGACAGCTAGGTCGAGTTCAGCCGCTGTCTGGAGGTGAAATCTAGTGGCCGGCAGCTCTGTGCGGTAATTTTACGTGATTTCTCTGATCAACACTAGGCGAATATCGGAGCAGTACCCTAACAAACTGGGCACGGACCGTAAGTGATCTTCCTTCCTCTTTGTTGCCTGTCCTAACCCTTTACTTATACACACACTTACATGCACTTCACTACCACAAATGTCAGAAGTTCAGAGCTTATCGAGGCTGTGGCAGTGGCGTCGGCTACACGTCATCTCGATATCGATCCCAAGCCGACGTGTAGGTCGGCGCCGGAACACACCATCAAGCTGGGGTAAGATCACCGCCATCTCCCGCGATCATAACATGAATTACACTTACGGGAATAATGTCATTAGCAGTTAACGCGCCTAGAAACACCAACCAATCAAGGATATTGCCTAAAACATGAAAGAGGCAAGGGTAGATTGATAAACTCAAGAAAAGAGACGCAGGTAATGAAACAAACTTCGTTTGTAAGACGGTAAATAAGTTATCGAACAACCCCTGCCCGGGAGGGAAACCCATGACGATGGACGGGCGCAAGGGCGAGGGCTGGCAGGCGTCCGTGAGGGCCGTGCGCCGTATTCTTCGTGTTTCCGCGTCGGCGGCCGTCATCACCGCCGCTTCGTGCCTCGCATGCGCGCTTTCGTGTCCTTGAAGCTGTCACTTGCATTTTAGCGCTTTTTTCTTCTTGTTTTGCTCTGCGCCGGGCGAGAATGAGCAAAGTCCACGGGACCGACCGGTTTAGTAGATAACAAATGATGCCAACGATAGGTTATTACGTACTTAACTGTCCGTGTCTCTCCATTTATCTCTCCGTGTTTTTACGTATCACGGTAAATTGAGTTAGCTCCGTCATTTATTCATGCGTTTGATGTTTATTTCATAATTACAGCCTTCTTGATATTGCAAGCTCCCGCTGCGTGTTTTTGATTTCTCATCTGAAACCTGACGCCCTGAGCAAAGTTCACTCGGTTTCAAGCGGCTGGCACACGGTTGGAAACATCGGGGCTGCGGCAATTACAATTCGTATCACGGCGACGGGCGGCCCTGGAACGGCGCCCCGACTTAAGATGTTATTCTTGTTGTTATTATTCGGAGGGGCGAGCGGCGGGGTGGCGGCGGAGGCGGAGACGAGCGCGACGTCTGGCTGCGCGCCGCGGTGGCGGTGGCGGAACCTGTACTATTCCGAGCGGTGACGTCGGCCACCGCCCCCGCGCCCGCGCCGCGCCGCGCCGCGCCGCGCCACGCCACTTCGCGGCCCGCCGCTCGTCGCCCGCCGCCCGCTGCGCGCCGCCGCCCGCCGGGTTGCGGCCCGGCCCCTGGCCGCCGCGGAGACCGCTGACACGCCGGCTCCCCCAGTTGGGCGTCGCTTCGTGTGAAAGTGGAAAGTGATAGGATTACGCTTCCTGATTTTTTAGCAGGTATTTCGGAATGGATGTTGATTTGAAATGTATTTCCCCGAAATGCGTACACAAAGATAATTTTTTAACGTATCGTAAATAAGAGGAGGGGACCCCAAAAGGGTCAATGGTAGTGGATCTGTTGTGAATTGGCTTTTCACCTTTGCTTGAGTTTGCCGTAAGGTTTTCTTTACAAGGATCCCAACCTGTTTGGTTCATGTTTCAAAGTTCTTTGTTAGTGCAGTATTTTTTATTTGAGTTTTGAATTTGGCATAAATCAATTCTTTCTTTATCTTAAGGAATAATATTTATGGCAAACGCTCTCCAATTTTTCTATTAAAACAGTTTTGAAATGTATTCATATTTTTCATGTATTTTTGGTGATAAGAATTTCATTTATTGAGCTAAGTTAGAAATTATTTTCTGTGAATTGATAAATATTTTTTAAACCTAATGGAATAGTTCAATATATTTTCCTGTTATATGTGTTAATGTTTTTTAAGTTAATTTTGTAACTTTCATTTCGAAAATAGATTAAATTTACTTATCTTCTTGTAGTTGAGCTGATAGCGGCTTCAAAAATAGTTTAACCTTCCTGAGTCTTATATATGTAATTTGTAAGTATATAATATGTGGGTTATGCGAGCCACAAAAGAAGGTAGAGTCATTATATTTTATTATGAAATATGTATATCTCTTCGTCTGCTTCTAATATTCGTAATCCTGCATACATGATAAGCATTTCAAATAAGTGTTGATTTACACAAATGTGGTAGAATATTTTTAAATGTTGATAGGCCCGTATTACTCACGTCCCTCTGATTGAAATAATAATCCCTATCCTAACACTGTGCGTCCCACTGATGATGAGCGCACCGTATTAGCTGATGTGACTTCTTCGACCGCTGACGATAGAAAGAGACTGAATACTAAAAATTCCACCTTACTATGCCTTACAACGCCTCCTCAACCCTTATTCTCTTTTACGAGGGTCTGTGCAACTTCCCGTTCCGTCACATTGCCATGCTCACGACCATAAAACAGTTTTTTTTTGTTTTCTGGTCACCCTGACAACCTGTATTCTTTGACTTTGTTCACACTCTGTATGCATTAATTACATATATTAGCGTTTTATTTACAGATATGATGCCGTTCATGTTTAAAAAAACGGGCGCTTTTTGACTTACCACAGTAGAAGCTGCCCAGCTTTGAAAAGCTGCAATGACAACGAACGATAACATTTCTCAACAACCATTTTGCCTCCACCTGCTAAATAAAAAGTATGTGAATAAAAAATAAGCGTTTTATAACGTCAGTTCCAAAAGATATTAAAATGTTCATTACTTGAAGTAAATAAAAGCTAATGTTAAGTTGCCGGTGATCACTCTAGTTAGATGACAACAAAATGTTAAGAGTATATTTCCTGTGTAAAAAACTGTAAAAAAAACTTGAAAATCGAATTCCAAATACAAAAATACAAAAATATCAGAGCAGATACGCAGATAAATATTATTTTGCTCTAATATGTTAGTTATGTAATACGTAGTGAATGTTTTGTCCTGGGAGGTGGCGGTGATTCCTTCTTTGCTGGACAGAGAAACCCGGCACCGGCCTACATGTCCGCTTGTGGGAGATTGCCCCCTCCAGGTAACTGCCCTCAGGTGGGTCATCGCTCCATCCGAGACTAGGTCTAAGCTCCAAACTGATTTCCCGACATTTGGAGTAGGGTATTGTGTGTGTATAAGGGAAGAAGATAATCTTCCTTGAAGGAAGACGAAGGGAAGATCGCGTTCGGTCCGTGTCCCGGTTATAAGGGTTCTGGTTCGGCATTCGCTGTGCATTGGTAGGAGAAACCTCGTAAAACTACCGATCAGAGCAACCTGCCGCTATAATTCTCCTCCAGGCGGCGACTGAATTCCACGTAGCTATTTAGCTAATGACGGAAATCCATTACTGTCGGGACTGTAACCCTACAAGTAGGATATCCCGGTAAAATTCACTGTAGAGACAGCGACAACACAGGCTCTGAGCTAAACTCAACCGTTCGATGAAGTGGAAATATTAAATGTCCGACACTATCATTACTTACATCGGTATTTTATTGAATAACAAATGTTTTACTTCATTGTAAGTACGGCTGTATTGCGAATGTCATGTACAAACTTTCAAAATATTTGCAACTGGGTAAACCAATAAGATCAGTATTTTGCACGGATTTATGTGACATCAAGAATTATGTCACAAAGGAGTATTTTACTCGAAAGAACGTTTTACCTTCATTCACGTTGAGCACGAGTATGCGTGTGTGATTAAGAGATGACATCTTTGGAATCACATACTCTTGCTCTGAAATTGTGAATGTAGGCTAATACAATGCTGTACCATCTGGAGCTGCAAGGGCCTTCCTTTTTCTCCCTCTCTTTTTCTTCAGCGCAGGCATTCCACAACGGATACCCTTTTTGTGCGTACGTCGTCATTCGGTTGACACGGCCGCCTGTGCGCTTTTTTGCCGCGCCATTCCTCTCTTGCTCTACTTTCCGCTACCTTGCTTGGAAATCGTGACATCTGGAATAACCCGCAACTGCTTGAGCCTGTGACGTCGCAGGTCTTTCATATTAGAAGAGTTACAACATATTGAACTCACGTAGTAGACTAACTTGATACTTCCTTTTTAATTCTTCGCAGTTTGTGATCAGACTGTTCTTCTGTATTGTATTAAAAAAAAACTGAGAATAACTATGAATTCACATTGGTTAAGTGAGAAGAATTGCAATTGAAATACGAGGATTAGAAAAATTATCAGTATGAAATAAAATATATATTGTAAATTTTAAAAAATTATCAGAGTTCTTTAAATTAACCAATATTGCAATACTGGGAAAATAAATTTTCTTTAGAATTTCTGTATAAGAAATAAAATCCAGTGGTATTTCTGTAAATACCTTGAAATATTTTGGTTCAGAAAGATTGAGTGAGTGCCGTTTGGCCAACATGTGGGACAGGTGTTGGCAGGTTAACGTTTGGGACAAGTCGATTGATTGATTATTTCGTGTTTCAGGGCGTGAAAATTGCAATGGTCATTAGACCCGTAAGCGTTGTGGATTTTTCCACGGGAGGTGGCGGCCCTGTTGGATAGTGAGATCCGGCACCGACATGCACATTTTTTTTCACCAACTGGACACCGCCCTAGTCGAGAAAAGCTTTAAACTCCCGTCTGGTCCCCCGACATATGTATAAGTGGTAATGTAGTGCATGTAAGTGTACGTTTGTGCTGGTGAGAGGTGAGGATAGGACAAGGAAGAGGAAGGAAAGATGACGCACGGTCCGTAGCCTATTTGTGAGGGTACTTCTCTGGCATTCGCCTCGTATTGATCGGAGAAGCCACGTAAAAATACCGATCAGAGCAGCCGTCCGCTAGAATTCTCCTCCAGACTGCGACTGAATTCCATCTACCTATCTATCTAGCTTGCGCCGAAAATCTTGCCACCATCGGGACTCGAACTCTGGGACCTCTCGATCAAAAGCACTGCAGTGACCTTAGTTGACGCCCTGAACCACCTCTCCCAGTAATGGTGGCGAGATGCACCCGGATCCTTTTCACCAATCTGCCAACTATTCCACGTCACATATTGCACAATGGCGAAGGGAGAAACTCGCGGTTGTGACCTGGAATTAGTCCTGTAGTTACAGTTGGCTAGTGAAGAAAACGAGAGAAAGTCTTTGTGTTTTGCGGGCTCGCAGGTCACGTCTCGGGGAGTGGCTGCGCCCCAACACTTTACTTATGAGCTTCGCGCAAGCAATTAGGGAACTAGCACGGGACCTTATATGAACGTGACTCATTCGTTCACCACCTGTTCATCTGCGGGTCTAGAAAATGAAAGTTAAATATCTACAGAACAAAGAATTTCTCTGAGTTATAGATAATATCTGAAAGAGAATCTCTGTTGAGGTAATACTAATTGATGTTTCCACGTTCAAGCACGATAAATGACATACTAGTGTATGAAGATCTTTTATCTCACAAGTGAAGTGCCACACAAATATGTCATAATAAAGAGATAATGATATTTTTGTGTGTATGAAAATATTAGTATCATGAGTGATGAATGAGGATTCTACTTTGTAGTCTAAACGTGTACATAGACATCACTTCTCATACAGATATCAACCGTTACTTATCTTCATAAACATGAGTAAGAAACTGACTATGGGGAAATTTTTTCTATTCGTAGTTTATGTGGATTTCATTTCCTGAGGCCTGAAATACGCCTGGTACAAACCTCATCTTAGAAAGATTAACGTAACATTTCGTGTGAATTGGGAGTTATGTAACATTTACACTTATTTGTGCTGGTGACATCAACAACAACTTTAGCCGCATCCTCTCCGACATTCAGAGGCAGTGTCACAATGACGTTAAACATGATTCGTGGAATGTTCTGAAAAATGTGCCCTCGGTAACGAAGTTTACCGTGTAGTGAACGACACCCGTGTGAATAATGAATCAGGGTTAAACATTGTGGTTTAAGGTTTGTTGAAGAGATGATGCGTCGAAGCACATTTCTATCTTAACTTCTTATCGCTTTCTCCCTGATTTTCTTTCCATTTTCTTTTCTGTTTTTTTTTCTTCCCTATAATTTCTTCTCACTCTCCAGGTATTTCAGTAAATCATCAAAATGATTTTCTAATTAAAATATGTACGAGAATTTGACGTGAATGTTGATCAGAATGTCAACATGAAGTTTTTTTCTCGATTTGATAAGTATAGTGGTTGGCTATGTAGATTAGAGAAAGTAATAATATTTATTATCGTAATTTGGAGGTCATACGTTGAGGTCATGCAAACGATTAAGTGGCTAAGGTCTGTTTGCCACAAATACCTAGCATAATGTGTGTCCTTTCAGCTTGAGAGTATTTAAACGTATGACATCATATTTACCGCTATGAACGTGTACGACGAATAAAATTTTCAAGCTATTAAAATGTTAAATTTTGCGTTAATTGTAAATTATACATTGTTGGTATTTGGTGTGTCTGAAACAATTAAAAAATCAGTACGATTCCAAATGTGTAGAAAATGTAGAATTTACAATGAGATAAAAATTGTGACTCACCAGTGTAAAGTAATACAATTTCGTATGAAGAATTACATATTCCCTTTAGCTTAAGAAAAATTGTTTCGACAAACCATACACATTAAATTTGCAGAAGAAATAATGAGTTTGTAAAGTTTTCTTTGTGAAATTCAACCCCAGTAGTTATTTATTTTTGAAGGATGATCATTCCAAAGAACAATTTTGAAACTACATTGATTTAAAAAAGAATGTTGGGAATGAATGATTTTTCATTAATACAAATAATTTTCCACTTAAAATAACTACATGGACTGTTCTTAGTCTGGAAAATAAAACGTGATTCTTGAATAAAGAACTTAAAGACAGGAAAATCAACCTAGCGCCCATTACTATAAAAAAAGAAGAAAATAATAGGCACCTAAATAACTCAATGATTTGTAATGAATAGTGGTGAGAATATAAAAGATATATCTGAGAAGGAAAGATGATACATTCTTATTCTATGAAGATCTAGATAAAGAAATAATTAAAGTAAATGAAACTGAGTATTTGTGAGTTGCTGGGGGATGCAAAGTGTTGTAGGGTCATTTGGAGAAGATAATCATAATGTAAATGAACTAAGACATTTGGAACGTTTAATAGCCCAGGACAAATGTGTATTTCGTGGAAGTGATTTACGTTAACTCAGATCACTGCTTCCTTGTAGAAAATACCATTCTTATAGCTAGATGGAAGAAGATTAGAAAAAAACAAAAACAAAATTAAATAAAATCAGGAAGAAGTTTACAAAGTTTCTTTTACAAGAGTACAGTATATAACGCCTGTATCAATTACGGCTACTAGAACAAACACGTAAATAATATTGATGAAGAGTAAAGTAATGTAAATTCTAGTGGCAGGCATAGTAGTAAAGAAAAAAGAAAACATTGTAGAAGCCTTGAGAGGAAGAAATATTTATAAGATAGGAGAACGTAGAATGAAGAAATTAAAAGTGCTGAAAAGTAGAATACGCATTTTTGAGGTAGTTGCAATTAAATGCTGAAGAAAGGAGGTTGAAATATAGCTATGTTTTGACCTAAGTATATTAGTATTACAATTTCACAACAAATCTTTCCAATTTTATAGTCTTACTCATCTGTTTGTTATTGTAATGTACGTGAAGCTTAAATTGAAGGAGAACACTTCAAAATATAATTACAATACAAATTCGTATGGGATACTTACAAATGTGAAAAAGAAAATGAATAGTGCACGAAATAAGGATAAGTACCACCTGCTATCTTATTTTGTTCTTTACAGCATCCTTAAACTGAGTCTCGTATTACTTTTTACGTTCTCCTCCTTCTCCACCCTCCTGGGCAATTCTCTCGGAGTTTGAACCACGTTTTCGTGTGTGGGCGATAAAACGAAGAACGTCGCTCATAATGTCTTCTCGGTGGGCGATTGGACCTCGAGGACTTTCTGCGCTACACTTCTCGATGGGCTCAGCTTCGCGATTTCTCGCGCTCGCTATTCGATGACCGCGTGGACAGTGACAGTTTGAGCGAGAGCGACGGCAGTTGGGTAACAAGAGAATTTTTCAGAGATCGTCTGACTATTTTATAGTCTTTGGAGACGTCAAAGAATTCCTCAGACATTTTTGTTTATTTTCATTATAGAATTATTAGGGCTTCGTTTGTGTGTACCTGTTGAAAAAAATTATATTTTGGATTTTCTTATGACATTATAAAGTCACTTGATTTTATACAAGAAGCAAATGTTTGATTAGTGTTTTTCACCCGAAAATATTTTGAATCGGGAGGAATAATTCCCAAATAAAACCAAAGACTTACATAAGTTTAAAAAAATATTTTTCAGGTAATCTGTCTCGAAACTTTTCGAAGAACGTTTTCTTTAGTTGTCTCATTATTAATTTTCTACGTCATATGTCAGAGACGTTAAGTAATAAAGTCACTGATATTACCGGTTGATTGTCTTGGGCGAAAGGTATTTGATAGAAAAATACGTATATATTATCATGAGCTTTTCTTTTTTGTAGGAATATTGGAAATAGAAAATGATTTGGGTTGCTAACACATTAAATGGAAGAATTAGAGCAAATCTATGACAAAAACTCCGACGAAATGAAACTGAAATAATATAATTGATATCGCTCTAAATCTTCTCACGTGAGCGGAGTCCCCAAAATTGTGTTATTAATAGAGAATGCGATCGTAAAAATGCATCGTAGGTTTTTATTATTCGGTTATTTGTCATTTCTTGACATTGCCATTTCCTAGTATGTTGAAATTGTAGAAAAATATTCATAAAATACGGAGTAGTTTGTTTACTGACAAATAGTTTGATTGTTAAAGCGTTAAGCTTTATTAGCGGAGTTCTCCAATGCCCATCAAAAGGAAATATTTCAACACAACGTCATAAATCTACTTTTCAGCTTTTGAATTACAGTGTTCACACAATACCCGTAACAGCGTGAAATTCTGATATTCCTCAACCAGAAAAACAGATGGCGAATTTGATTTACCGTAGCTATCATTATTTCTGACACATTCTCTGTTCTCTCAGATACGTGACGACTGTTTCTTCTGTTACCAAGCGCAATTGCTGTTGACGTGAAGAGAAGCGTACGGCAGGACTAATACCTTCTGAAAAAAATCTCTCGTAAATTTCACTCAGCGATCCGCAGGTAAAAGAAGGTGTGTTGGACAGTGAAAGAGGAGCTAGGTTCCGAAGAATAAGCGAGGAAGAAACGCCCCGTAAATCACCCTCTTATCCTTTGGAAGACTTCCGCGTGCGCGGAGGCGGGCGAGTGTCGCGATTTGTCGCCGCTCGCCGTCCTTGGCGCAGCCGCTCTCGCGCTTTTTACGCGTTTGACGAGCGCCGGTGGGCGGCGCTGCGCGGCGCGGCTCGGCGGGACGTTTTCGCGCGCCCACTCGCCGCCGTCTCCTCGCCAGGCGCCCCGGCCGCGGCGCGGCGCGGCGTGGCGTGGGCGACGCGATGGGGAGAGAGCGCGGCCCGCACGCACGGCTCTGGCAGAGGGCTCCTCCGCGCGCGAAGTGACTTTGGTGCTGGTGGTGGTGATCGTGGTAGGATGGAAATGTCGATATGTAGCGATGGAAGGAAAGGCTGTGCCACAAACCCTTGAATTGTGAATTATGAGGTGATAGGATGATGATGAGGGGTGAAGGAACAATCACAAATACGACCATGCCTACGCGGGACTCGAACCTGCAGCCTCTTCGGAGCAGACACTAGTTTTCGTGCAATAGTGTATGCAATATTTGCAAGTACAAAAGAAGAATTTTTCAAAAACGGCTCCAAATTTTTTCTTTACATTTTTGGTAGGGTTAGTATCAACCAACAGTCTCCGATCACATAAACGGCATGTTGTTCTATTCTTTTGTTTTTCCAAAAATTACAGAAATGTAATTTTTTTGACTTGTCTCTCACGGTTATATTTCCATTAAAGGCGATTTCTTCCCAGTATTATATTTATGAGTACATGTGCTTTAAATAATGTCAAATAAAGTTTCTCGAAAACTCAACAGTTTTCTGTACAAATGAGCTCAAAATTAGGCATTTTTAGAAACGCTCAAACGCCATTTTTTCGTTACGTTCATATTGGTGTATTATTTTGTATTTTCAAAAATAACACAAATGATTTTTTTTTAATATCTCTCACTCCGTTAATATGGACATTTCCATCGATTTGTATGCATTATCACAATTGTGAGTGCAAATAATTCAAATGATTTCAAGTGTACTTCAAATTTCGCATTTACTGTAATGCTTAATCGCCATTTTCTTAAAAACCGCTTCAATGTTTTCAATGAAATATCTATTTAGGACGAGTTTTTACTCTTCTTTAATATTCTTGAAGTAATAATTCGGTTGTACTACTAGGAAAGCAAAAGGTTGAGAAAATGTAAAAAAAAAACCTACTTTGGGCGACGATACATGGCAGCTAGCCAGAGAATCGAGCAAGAGCATAAAGCCAAACCACACAAGAAAATGAGAAAACTATACCACAAGAAAGTCTGTCCCATTGTATAGCACCTCTAGTTATTATTATTATTATTATTATTATTATTATTATTATTATTATTATTATTGAAGGCAATGCTGCATTGTTAAAGATTGAACTGGTTGTGGTAGCTGCAGGAAAAGTGTTGGTTTGGTTGAGAAAGTGTTGCAGATATTTTGATGATTGGGTTGTGTCGACGGGAGTGATGGATGGTGGCCACGATTGATGCATGATATTTGTGATTGGAGTTGCTATGATGATAGAGATGGTTTATAAGTAATAATAACCACAAAAATAAGCTAATGCGTCACATGGAAATGCATTTATTTAAGGAAAGTTAACGTTTTGAAAGTTGAGAATCACGTGATCTGTTGGCGGCATAAAGAGGATTTGGTAACCATAAAATTATCGCAGCCATAAAATTGTTTAAGACTATTAGGAGAGACGGAGAAATATGGCGAGTAGGGCGGATGACTTTGATTATTATGAATGTTGCTATCGTGACAGTGTGAGAGGCAGAGGCAAACGTAAGCAATGTTGATAATAGTGTTGATGATAAAGAATAAGGAGATGATGACGAAGGCGACGGGTGACGTTTGCAGCGGTGATGAATACGATGACGACAGTGGCGGAAGGCGGCAGTGGGCGCAGCGTTCGCGGCAAGTGTTGGTGGAGGTGGCAGCAGCGTCTCCTGTGCAGAATGTCAGGGTCCATGTTTACCGCAGTCCGACCCCGAACTGCTTTCACCAGCGGCCAGCTGGTTCATGGCAGTTACCAACGATCGTGGTGAATGTGGTTGGGGTACGAATACGTCTTTGACGTTACATTTACGCATAGTACAAGAAGGACGAAGAACATCTGCGTTTGAATTGTGTGGTAGCTTTAATGTAATTGACTCTCTTTTCGTCTCGTATAAATATGATTCCCTTGGCCAAGCTGAGTGGGAAGATGAAAATTTGAAACGAGGTCGTTGCCAAAAGAAAAATCACAAAACTGTTAAATGTTTTGTCTTTGGACATTTTGCAATCATTTGAATACATAACAGTGCACATGGCTGTGAATAAAATATGATCAATAACATGATGTGTGCATCTTTAATTTGTCATATGACTTCTAGTCCCAAGCCTTCTAGGTCCCATTGCTTTTGAATCAATTTCACAATATGAGAAATTTGAAATGTTTCCCATATATTATCCACGCAAATTCTCGAAAAAGTAGTAGTACGGTATCACTGCGAATATCCCCGTTATGTTATTGAACGTATTATCTATGCTTCTGTTTGCGAATTTTACGAGGCGTTTATTGTCTGTCTGTTGTTCTATATTCTTGTCATTTATTTACCATAAACTGCGTACACAAAAAAAATCTTTTCTAGGGAAAAGGATGTAAGTATCGTTCACGAGACAGTGGCAGGAAGAGTACCTCACTTTGACTTTGAGCGTTAAAAAACGGTCCCACTCAAGATAAACATTATCAAAAAATGGTAGTTTTTTAAGTGTCTATTTTCTTGTATTCCAGCGGCATTATGACTCATATTGCCATATAACCAGATTCGGTTAACAATTACTGAGTGGGGCGTCTCCGACGCAATAATTAGTTTTAAATGTATATTTATTAATTTGAAGCTTTTAAATTAAAATATGATATAAAAAGTCCAGTTCCTCATCACATCGAAACGTATAGAATGACAGCTAGCTTACCCCACACGTCGGAGTGAAATCATGAGTGACGGATGGACGAACACACGGAGGTTACCGTATTACAGTACATTTTCGTTGTTAACCTGAGAAAGAGCAGATGGAATGGCAAGTGTCTTCGGGCTGGGGTTCTAAAAGGTCAGATGTTCCACTAGACACGTCTTACTTCAAGTTTTTTGGCATATTATTTTCTTTATGACTTGTTCATAACTCTTCAAGGTAATTAATTGGTCACAGTCGTAGAATAAATATTATGATGTTAATTACACCAGGTCTGAAGTTTACGTTTGGAGTGGGAATAAAAACGTGTGCTTTAATGACCAAGAATCAACCGTAAGTGCTAGCCGTCAATTCCATAATACCTGTCCTGAGTGAGACACTTGATAATATTTATTTGTATATATGGTACAGTAGATAGTCAAAGTGAAATACGTTTTGTATCGTGTACTAATAAAGGTACGTTTACGATGGTGAAAATGAAGTTGTTACAAAAACGTGTTTAATAATATGAAATTATATTGTAACGTATTCTTCACGGAATTGATGGACAATTGGCACGACCAAATGACATTTTTCGAATCGATACTCTTCTGAGAGTTTGCATAATATTAGACAATGCTTTAAATTGCACCGTCCCTCCTTGTTTGTTTGTTTTTGAAACTTTCCTTTCTGATTGTCTTCTCTTCAAGATCGAATAACATCACTAGTGAATCACAAAACAACCAGCGAAAAAAAATGCCAACGATTATTAAGAGAATGGCAAAGGGTCTGAGCGTATACAGGTCACGTCACCTACATTACTCTAATAGCACCAGAAGTGGGTGTATCATCACACGCCATCAGTAAAGGGGAAAGGTGTGTACAGCGGAACTCGTCATCCAGCTAGGTCGCTTGAGTCATACCCTCGCTGTTACTACGAGTACAATGAAGGTCGTGAGTTCGGTTCGCCGATAGGCGGCGCCGAGGGGCCAGGGCGGTGCGGGTGAAGGCCTGCGCCTGGCGTCATCCGTCCTCTAATGACTTGGGCTCCCAAATTCGTGCTCTGACGAATGCGTTGATGACTGCCTTGCGGAGAAGACAGTCAAGAACTTTGGAGGAGTTTGAATTTTATTGCTAGCCTAATCGGCGATTTGGAAACACTGGTGAGGTCAGCGAAGTCGTGCTCTTGTAGTAATTGACTGGAATTAACTACTCAAGAAGCTTCGCTTGGTGGTGGGAATCAGCGTGGTGGAAATACCACTTAAGAGTGAGGTTATTACCAATCGCCGTGTTTTGCGAGAGACCATGGATGACAATTGTTTATTTTCTTGTGATCTTCCCATGATTTTCTGCAATTCCGGGTTCTGAAATTTTGCCGATGTATCGATGCCGGAATATTGTTTTCTGTGAGTCACCGAGCATATGATTTTTCCTGTCCCTTACAGTTGACACTGGCAAGTCGTAGACACTTTCCATTTAATTTGTAGATACGTTGTGCTCGGATAATAGGAAAAACAGTATCAATTCGAGATGATGTGTTTCACTCCACCAGTGCCTATATTTTGCTGAATCGAGGAAAAATAATTATGACATAAATAAACAATTATGAAGGAAAACTGAACACTTAAATCTTACCTGTATCTTGAACTATAAGGCTAAATTCGATTACTATCTCCCTGACAATTTGTGTTGCTTGGAAATACGTCACTTTGGATCTAAGCTCTTCAATTACGAGTCGTGCGTGCGCATTGTCCCCTGCGCTGCCCGCCGCCGTCGCGCCGCGCCGCGCCGCGCCGGTTGCAGAGCCCCGGCCAGTGGGTGGGAAGGGAAGAGGGAGGGGGTGGCGCGCGTAGGCGGCGCGGCGTGGCGCGGGGCGGGCGCGCACGTCCGCGCGCGTCGCCCCACGAATTGAATAATTCAATCGAGGGCCCCGCGCACAACAAGGGCTCCCCCTCATTCCGAAAGGCGCTCACATCCACCGCTGAATGGGCCCGGCGCATAATGGCCCAATCGAGGGGCCAATTAACCTCATAAATCCAGCGCGATGACCTCAACGCAGCGGAATGAGGCGGTGAGGTAGTCCGCTTGTTTGTTTGTGGACGCGGCGCGGCGCGGCGCGGCGCGGGAGGCGGCAATCAAAGCGACGCACCACGCGGCGGCGCGGGCGGAGGGGAAGGGGGCGAGGGGGCGTCAACGAGGCCCGCCCCATGGGAATTTGTCGTTTCCGGGACGGATGAGGTAACGCTTGTCATTTTCAGCCTGGGGGTCTCAGATTTGGGAATGAGCGTTAATGAATGATACGCTTACGCAGTTGCGGAAGTCATGTTTTGGCAATTGCCTCGATTAAGGTCTGCCGATGTAATATTGTGTTAATTGGCTTTATTTCATCTTAATTTGCCTGTACGTTCTTTGAAAATTTATGATCTTTATTTGACACGGTCTTTCTTTGATGGATAAAATCAAGATTCAATGTTCCTTTTGTTCTGTATTATGGACATTCGGCTACTTTATTTTCAAAACACCAGGTGTTTTTTCTGCATAATTTTAGTGTAATAGTAATCGTGTATGTTTTTTTTTGTGAAAAATGGAGGATTGTTTTCACAGTTTTTATCATAGGCAGGAAAATCGTTATACTTTTTCCAGTAAGTGATGTAAAATGTTTTATAATTCTTAGAAATAAATGTTGCTGTGCCGAAAAGAAGCTTTCTTGAGCGGGTGAAGTAACATTGTACTGAATTAAGTCACACAAAGAGTATAAATATGTCGTTGAATCTCGTTCTATTTTGATCTTTTCCTATTTCCGTTTTGCAAGAGTTCGGAATTTGATTACAATTATTTCGGTAAATCGTTACGAACGACGGTTTTTGTCAGAGTAACAGGGAAGGATAATGCGAGAGGAATAAGTAAATTGAAAACAATTTATTAGGTACTGTTTACCTCGCTTTAAAATTTAAATGCGAAATTACATGCTATCATCATCATCATGCAAAAAGCTGGGAACACGAAAGTGGACAGATGCACCGACGAGCAGCGGCTGGCCTGGGCTCGTGGCTGCTGGGGGCGTGTCGGCGAAGTTGACACTTGCTCCCAGGGAAAACAAACGGCGCTGAGGGCTCGGCGACGAGCGCTGTGTACTCGATGTGCATATATTGTTTGCGCGCTTGTTAGCAGTGACATCGCCGGGTCTTGAACCGACATCTTGCTTGTCAGACGACGGAGCGCCTGATGGCTTACGAATCTGCCATCTGCTTCATTAATTAACCGTTTTGTGAGATCACAAATGAATTCGTCTTGTCTTTCTGCAGTGCTGGAGATTCCTTAATATTCTGCACAAGAGATGACCGTTCTGTTTTATCATATGTTGCTTAAATTGGTTGTCATTTGATTGTATGATTACTGTTGCAGATAGTAGTTGACATTTGTTTAACACACGATACCATCATTGAACATAATTTGTCTTACTTCGCCTCGTAAGCATTCTACAGATAGCAGAAAATTAACAAGTGTTAGAAGACGTGAATGAAATTATAAAATTATTTGAGGCGAACCCAAATGCAATGAGACCGACAGTTTTTCGAGTTTCGGATATGTAATGCGTTAAAGATTTTATTTTGCTGTTCCTACAGAAAAAGCAAAGCTCATTCAACATGTTCAATCTATTAATTACAGATACATCGAATACATTAAAAACAAATCATAGTGCCCAAAGAGTGAAAACCGTAAAGAAGTGCCTCACTTCAGACGTTCCGGGTACTTTCAAACTGTGCTTCGAAAAAAACGGAGAGACGTGTTTCTGAAATGCCTCTTCTTTAAATATATGAGCTGATTGGTAACTAATGACTCATTCAGAATATTTTATTTATAGCAGAATTTTATTTTTATTGTATTTGAGTTGAAATTTAATTATACTTGAAAATTTAAGATAAATTTGGTTTTTAAAATATTCTGAGCTTTAATATCTCGATGATTTATGTCGTACTTTAGACGAGAGTACGCCAAATGGCATTTCTGCTTTTAAGTATAAAAGAATAAAAAGACGATATGTTAATAGAAGTGTTGTAGATACAGCTCGTCCAAGTGTGGCACACGGTTCAAGAAATCTTTTCTTAATCAAATGATATGTGAATGGTGAAGGAAATGACTCGCCTGTGTCGATGATGCGTCATGGTTTTAGTGAAGTCTTTTCTTTTTTACTTTTCCACTGTCTACCCCTTTCATACCCGACGGTGTGTGGAAGGAGGGAAATACATAAGAACTTGGTAATGTACCTTAAACAATTATATTTTCAAGTATTTTAAAGAATTTAATGAATTTCAATAAGATGACACATTTTTAGGATCCACACAATTATGCGAGTTAGGACTCAGTTCTTTTCAAATAGTTCTATGTTTGGGAGTAGAGACAATTTTACGAATCTGGCGTTGTATCAAAAGAAGATAGTTTTCAGAAGCTTTTAATGCAAAAAAATGATTTTAAAGATTTCACACATATATAGGATTTACAAAATTGTGCGTTAACTCCCTACTATCACATTTCACATTTTTGTGTGAAATTCTACAAAGTGGTTTTTAATTTTATTGAGGCATAAATATGTGACTTTGAGCATATTTTTTCATTGCAATTAACTTGTCGGCAAGTTAAGATCACTGAAATCTTCTAATTTCAAATTTTTCGGAATCAATTGGCTCTGGAATAAATTAAGAAACGTTTTTGAGACATGCAAAATCAACAAACGCAACATTTATTATACATTTTAGGAAACACAACATTTATTAGTTTGTAATACATAATTTTTCAGAGTAATATTTAATTTTTAAATATAAAAGTAGATCCTAGATCGCACAATTGCATTACTGAATACTCACACTCATACTTTATCCAGAAATGTGTATTTAAACAATCAGGTAATATTACAATTCATTAAATCATGCATTTATGTAGCAAATATATTTTTTTAGACTTAAAACTACAAAATAATAGTTCAAAAATAAAATATTACCGAAGAACACACGCGTATTGACTGTCATGGTGTACGCATAAAATGTGTTACACTTCTAGTAAAATTTCAATTTTTGAACGGGAAGAGGTCGCATGGACGTTAAATGGGCCAAGCACAAACAAGTGCTGTGGATGTCGCGATACGATCTGGAATTTTCGGTTTTAAAATCCGTGTTTAAAGCTATTTTGAGCTGTAATTTCGCACAAACATCACGATTAACATCTATTAGTGCAATTCCAAAGATAGTTCAGATTGTTGCAGGAGGCAAGAAGACACGTAGTTTTGTACCCAAAAATCTGAAAGGATGGGAGTTGTTGTCACGCATAACTTATAAGATTAGAAACTTTTCTTAGCTCAAACTTTGTAAACATGTCAGGAACAATAATTAGTTATATCTTTCCAGTGATCATGTAGAAATTTTAATATTTGAGAATACGTTACTGGAAACCGCTATGACATTTTCAAAATTTTCTGAAAAATGTTTGCTAAATTTTTATTTATTTTTTTGCTCGAATACATTTATAAATTTGATACAGTTCCGATTTTCATTAAAACCTCTCGAATTTGGAAACATTCTTAATATTAAAATCAAAGATTTTTCTCACTGAAATTTATCCCTAAATTTTAGATCTTCATTTAAATAAATCATGAACATAAAAAAATAGTAGTTGAAAAAGTTGACGGAAATTGTTATTCTTTCGAAAAATATGTAAATCACATGTTTCTTGTTTGTGTCCACGCGGAAATGCAATATTTTAATCTACTTTCCGGCAAAGTGAAGAATAGTCATCATCAGCACATTTTGTATTTATTAGAATTTCCAATTTATGAATTTCATAACACTAAGAGGAAAAGTTTTGCTATGCCGCGCATCCCCACTCGTTCTTCCTGCTTTGCTTGTTGTGGGCAGTGACGACACATTTTTGCCACCTAGTGTGTGCCATCAAGAGCAACGCCCCTTCCTTTAGGACTGATCACGAAGACCACGCCCCCTTGTGAGTTGGCAGTAGTGATGGACCCCGATGTTCAAAATTAAACCATCAATGTTAATAATACATCATCCAAAGACCATAGATGTTTTTAAACATTGGTGTTATAAATGTGGTTTAATAACTTCTAACATTACATTCGGGCGCAACAAAATTTAATTTAACAGTGTCCGTGTTTATAAATTTACAATTAAGATTGAGATTTTGGAAAATTAGAGTAAAATATAAAATAAAATTAAAAAATAATAACAATGGATGCTCTGTAAAGAAAGAGCAAAAAGCGATCGTTTGGTTCGTACACATAAACTGGCAATGGTACCATCAGTTATTTTATATTTGAACTTTTACAGAATTGTGATTAAGGGGATTTTTTTTTTCGCAACCCAAACGTCGAAATCGTAAAACATTGAGCACAAAACATCAATGTTGAAAAACATCGGCTTTAATATATTGATATTTAAAACGTCGATGTTTTTATACAAACACAGAAAACATCGGCATCAATGATCGTCGACATTGTCAATTTTGAAAACATCGACGTGGATGTCGCATCCCTAGGCGGCATCATGAATGCCAAGAGATTCTCTTCGGAGCGTGTGCTTGAGCACAGTTCCCGCCTCCTCGCGCCACGCAGCGCCGCGCCGCCGCGCCGTGACAAATGGCCGACGCATTTGCGCAACGGGCGACCGAGACGCGCGTCTGAAAAAAAAAACGCGCTGGAGAGACACTCGCCATTTCAGCTCAACCTCAACAGCACATAGGTTTTCCCGCAAATGTACAAATAAATCAATAAACAGGCTACGGATACGCTCATGGATGAACCACAGAAGACTGGAGGAAGCAATATCTTGGTTAAGTTGTTGTTTGTTCCTTAATCTTTCTACTTGATCGGTTGGGGTTGAAATCTTAGGCTAGAACTTATTTTTAGGAAAGAACGTGATGGAACAGGCGGTTGTTGAGACAGTTTAGCATGTTCCAAGACCTTCATTGGTCAAAGGTGTTAATTGAGATCAATGTGATTTGGGGTCATATTGTACAATACACACGATTATCTGCCAACTTAATTGCAGCGTTATTACAGCATTTCCCTTAGTCGTTTCCTTTATTTTCTCACTGCTTGCCTTTAAAAAATGTTGCATCCACGGAGGCCGCCTGTGCTCAGTCCGGCGCGCGGCCGTGATAAACGATGGGCCGTTTGCGCAACGGCTTGCGGGCGGGACGCGCGCTCGGGAGAAATATGCGCCGGGGAGGAACTCGCCGTTTTAGCTAAACCGCTGCGTTATTTACTTCCCGACCGCGTTAAGTGGGCAACTCGTCAGGCGAGACGCGCGGTTATATCCGACTCTCAGCTGGCTCTGTTTGCCGCCTCGGCTTCGGATTTCCGTTTGTTGTTTGTTTTTCACGATTCTTTTTAAACTTCCTCGCGGCCGCTTGCCTGGCTCTTCGGACGGCCCTGTCGCGTGTGGCATGTCCCGGAGGTACTCGAGTTTTTAAATGAGTTCTACTTCTTCTACTCGGCAACGTGCTTGTAGCGTCCGTGCGCCTAGCATGCAGGAAAGGAGCCGGGTGTTCCTAGCGGACGCTGGACAATGCCCGCGGCTGACATTTCTTTTCTCTGGCCTCACGGCCACGTCTGTTTGGAAACAAAGTTCCTCAAAGGTAGGAAATGTTTTGATTTTAGTAACCGTTTTCTACGACATTGTTTTTCC
The DNA here is from genome assembly GCA_011170035.1 of Teleogryllus occipitalis. Taxonomy (NCBI): domain Eukaryota; kingdom Metazoa; phylum Arthropoda; class Insecta; order Orthoptera; family Gryllidae; genus Teleogryllus; species Teleogryllus occipitalis. The sequence continues at coordinate 323,701 of BLKR01000744.1, read as the reverse complement.
TATAGTTTCATTTATATCATCTTTACTTTTTCAGCGAAAAAATCTTCTCTGTTTAGATTTCACTTACTCTGCTGTAGTCTCAGAATCCATTTATAACGAGAGCATGTTTAAGTTTTCTTATTTAAACTGCTTTTTTGTCAGAACAGACCACAGATGCTTTGTAGGATTAGTGTCAGGGAAATGATTTTTGGGTGGTATAGACGAACTTCAATCGCGTTTTAAAACTATGTTTCTAGTCTTTATCCTATTCAAAAAATAATTATTCCCAAGACCTATATCCGGTTCATTAGCTGAAAATTTTCATTTAAGATGCTAATGTTTATTTTGCGTTTCATCAAACCATCGATGATATGAACTCTTACACCCTCACACTAGCACAGGAGTCGCCATTTTTCACCATAGGCATGAGATTTCGAGAGTCGAAATTTGGCATTAAGGTTGCGCTTCATGAAACGCTTTCCACTGGAGGCAAGTACGGCTACATTATATTTGCTTTCGTCTGAAAATATGACTGAATTCCTAAAGTCTCATCCTTTGTTTACGTACTATTATACAAAATTTATTTCCTTTGTGCGATTTGCTTTACTCAGCGTGTGCTTTTTCCAGGTATTGTTGCAGTTTTCACTATAAATATTTACTAACTGATATTTCAACCTTATGTTTTCTCAATTACTCTTCCTATTTCACAACACCGATTTCGAGGTTGTTCTTTATTTCTCGAATGCGTTGAACTGCTCCATCGAATCGAAACCGTTGTGTTGCTTCACGGAAGAATTTTGGTCTCCCTATTTTACAAACCCAAAACTATCAATTATTATTGTTGGACCATCAAAAGGGATGCTCCACAAGCAAAATACAGCAGAAAATCGTCATTTCTGACTTTTTAGGTGAGTCCGAATGTTCGAATGTAGTGTACTCAAGAATGTAGAAAATATTAAAGTGTTTGAAAAAATGAATGCCTGTCTCTCAGAAACGTTGCGGGATGGAGAAAAGCCGATATCATATTTGAATTCAGGAGAAAAAATGCTACCAGAATCAGATATTTTTCTTTCTCAGACAATTTTTTTTTCTTTTTTGTCGACCGGTGTTATTGATTTCACTGCTGAACGAGGACAATACAAGTTCAGATATTGTTTAGAAAGACTTGCAGTTACTGTACAATTTTATAATTACTTTTTTTGTAGAATCACTATTTTCTGTACGAATCCTGCTCATTTTCATCTCCCCTGATGTGGTGGGAACTTTGTACTGAGAATTGTGTATGCTGTGTTTCTTAACAGTACTATTCGGAGTTAGATTCGTTGATTGATAAATCCATTGTCAGCTGTTTTCCTTTCGCTTCATTGCTTTCACCGTGCGATCACTTTCTTCGCCTAGTGTGCTTGCCTTCTGTTGCATTTTATTGAATTTTTAGATATTATATTTGTCTTTAGGGTTTTTCTTCCTATACTATACATGACACTGATAATTTGTGTTTTATGCTTAACATATTTATTACATGCCGTGTTTCACTCTGAGAGAAATTTATCTGTAACATTATAAGTGTACAATCACTTTTCGCAGTCGCTACTGCCCAGCGGAGCTACCCCTAGGTAGCTGGACGCTACGAGCACCGAATTGAGCCTGCACTCTAGGCACATGTAAGCATGTAAGCTAACCTGTTACAAGGATGACGCGTTCTACTCACGTTCTGGAGTGAAAGTTGCAGAAGGATTCCTGAAGGAAATCAACATAAGAATGTTCTCGTATATTACTTTTATAGGACGTCGAATCGCTTACATTCTTTTCTCACGTTCTGAATGTCAATGTATATAACCTTCTGGCAAATGTATGGATTTATAAAGTACGCATGTTATTATTATCCAGCGTTTATAACAAGTAAAATCGAACTCTAATGTACGACTGTACTTTGTGTGTAGGCCGCAGGGTCCACCAACAAATTTACCTTGATGTTAACCTCGTAAACACAGTGAATTGATGTTTATTAGTTGGGAGCGTTTCTCGCGATAAGCATTTCCTTCCACTACACGTGTTTCGACTTACTACCAACACTATAATACCATCATAAATTTCTGTTAAGGTCGACGAGGTGCGAGCCGATTGTTCGTGCTTTCGTGACTTGCGCCACTGACCGGGGTTTCTTCCTGATGTGGGAATCCTTCCTAGGAAATACTATTGATGAGTGTTTTGTGTATTGTTCTCATTTCACTTCATCGTAGAGAATAAACATTGTTTAATGTACTAAAATTAAGCTTGTGTTTTCCAATTATCAGAATTCCAATGGATTTATTATTTTTCCCAAAGAGGGGTGAAGCGTTTTGTTTTTTATTTTACTTGCTTTGTTTAATAAAACGTTGCTATTGAACTAGTCTGTAATTGCTAAATAATGTCAAGATTTCGAATGTACCTCTTCGAAAATGACTACATTGATGACTTGATCAAAATATCAAAGTGGCTGTTTTCCGAGAGAAATTTTTTGAGTAGGGCTACAGAAGTAAATAAGTACTCTATTGTCTAGCAATAATTAATTGTAAAGAAATACCATTTTATTTAGATAATGTATTGTCAAGGTTATATTTACTACCATGTACCGATATCATAACTTTTTCGATCTTCCTACTTTTTGTGGTAAAATTCTTTACTTTTAATTCCTTTGTTAAAAGTATAGTGAAAATATTCATATATCTAATGTTACAGATTTTATTAACATTCGTGTAAATGTTTCACCTTATGATAAATATCAAGTTGATGTAAACGAGGCTTCTAATCGTCAATACCTTGAAACTAGTACAAAATGGCTCATGGACAGATAGATTATCCACTAACACAAACAAAATGAAATGAGAAAATAACTATTTAGTGATGGTGTTGCGCTCCTACTCAATGTTTTTTTCCCAGTAGATGTGTCCTTGACCATGACGAGAGCACCCAGAAGACTCGTCATTCCCGGAAGAGCGGCCTTGATTCTTTTATTTGTCGTCTTTCAGTTCCGGCTTTGATGTCCGGCCAGACTCCTAGACGCCACAGTCGTAAACTCCTTGGTCTGTTGACGGCACCACAACTATTTCCGCCATTCCTGGCAACGTTGTATCCATTCTCTAAACGAAATTCTGAATGCATTGGGCAACTGAAAAAAAATGTTTGTAATTCAGTCATGCTTCTTTCAATGCGAAAACATTTAAATTAAAATATTAGTAAATGTTGTCATTGTTTCTCAATTACAAATCCTTCTAACTTAGAGATAAACCAACTCTCTCATCATGATCTATCTCTTATGTCTAGAGTTACATTCGCCATTCATTTTCAACGCGTAGTCTAGAGTTACTTTCGCCAACTTTTGTCCATCCCTTTTATCAACGTCAGCTTATTTCATCACAAACAAATTGGTTCTATTTATCACCGTGACAGCTGCTACTGTCCTATTAAAAGTTCTCGACACTTCCTAGGACCGAGAGTTAGGAGAGGGGGCACTGTTATCGAATCGGGAGCTTCAATTTCAGAAATTGAAGCTCGCAATTAGATAACAGTGCCTTTATCCTAACTCACCGCCTTGCCAAGTGACAAGTACTTTTAATTGTAGAATACTTGTAGTAATTTCAAAACTATCTTAAGGTACTAACTGCTATACGCACCATCGCATTAAAGCGCGCCTGTCATAATCACAATTACTTCCAACACTACCATTACCACCAACAATAACAGCGTTAATAACATTCACTCACCAACACTAACACCACACTCACCGCCCCCACCACCAGAGGTTTCATCACCCTCTCCACCGTCACAAACCGGGAGGTCCTTGGTTCGAGTCCTGATGGCAGCAGGATTTTCGACACTGGCTCTTCAGCTAGGTCGAATTCAGTCGCTGTCTGGAGGAGAATTCTAGCGGCGGCTGCTTTGATCGGTAGTTTTCCGTGGTTTCTCCGATCAACAGCAGGCGAATGGCGGAGCAGTACCCTACTAAACGGGTCACGGACCGCGCGCGATCTTTCCTATCCTCTCCCATGTCACACACACACTTACACTAACATGCACTACACTACCACATTTTCCGGGAGACCGGTCGTGAGCTTAGAGCTTGTCCCGGCTGGGGTGGTGCCTCGCTGGTGGGAGAGTCCTGGTGAGGGGGAAACCCCACTAGACGACGGTAGGTCAGCGTCGGATCTCGCCATCCAGCGGGGGAAGATCACCACCATCTCCCGAGGAAAAATATGCACTACACTTACGGGAATAATCAAAGCCGTTGGCGCGCCCGAAAACACGAAAAAATCAATCAATCAATCAATCCACCGTCGCAAATATCACAGCAATTACGCGTCCTATGATTTCCAGTAATTCTCCACAATCTAATTGCCTTCAACAGAACACCCTCATCCCATCTCCACCACTACCAACAACATTAAAATCAATTTCCACCTTCACCACCGGGACCATTATCAATTATCCCCACCAGCATCACATCACCACCACTACCCCATCATTAAATTACTCGTTTCGCCGTGTCTACGACTATCATCATCATCATCATCATCACCACCACCACAACATACATCTACCATCATCGCCGATTATGTTACCCCCATAATCCACGAGCCTTATCCATCGGTGCCTGAGGCGTCAGCCGAGCCGCCACCACGTCGCGCCGCGTCGGCCCGCTCGCCCGCGCGGCGCCTGCCCCGCGGCGGCGGCGGCGGCGGCCTCGGTCCACTTTCCGCACGCGCGCGGCCTTCCGGCGGCCAGCGTGCGGCCTTGGCGCACTTCGCCGGCGGCGGCGCTCGCGCCCGCCACCCACCCACCCGCACGCTCGCCGATCGGCGGGTCGCTATCGCCGCCGCCCCATCGCAATGGCCGCGCCCGCGCCCGCACCTGCGCTCGCGGCTGCGCCCGTCCCCCACAGCCCGCCCGCGCGCCGCACAGTGCGACGCCGGATGCGGGCCGCCCCGGAATCGCAGCCGCGCCGCCGCGAAGGAAATAGCGTAACTGCACAGCCGCCGCTCGTTAAGCAGCAACTTCCTCCAACGGTCGTTCCCTCCTAACGGCCCGACGGAAGGTCGATTGTCTTTTTTCGCGGCTCGCTCAGCGGAAATATCCGACAGCAGTCAAGATCAAGTTCTTTTTTTCTTTCGCCATTTACGAAACAATTAAATGTTGCTCTTCGTACTCCGGAAGTGTATCTCTGCGAAGAACTGTTGAGCACGTGGGGCGATTGTTGGGTAAACGATGACACTAAACAAATCTGTACCCAATGATGTCATCACTCCTTTCAATGAGCATATTTGCATTAGGAAATCAGGAAACTATAGCGGTAGTATATTATCTCAAAAGTGGTCAGCCAACACTCTCGACCTTAGTGACTCGATTTTTACCTTTGAGATGACATACAAAGCCTAGTGTAGGCACAACGCCTAAAAAACTGCACAAAGTAGAGAAATTCTTGAAGTCAAGTACAACCAGAAAACTCAAGGCTAAGTTTGGCATCACAGGAAGATGACCATCTCGGAACATTCAATCAATCAATCAATCAATCAATCAATCAATGATGCCTTATTTTACGTGGCGAGGCTCAGGTCATCAGGTCTGGTCTCCCGTGTGACCTCGCAAGTTTCGCTACGCTCCTTTCGCCAAATAGCAGAGAAAGAATATATCATTCGGGCGAGGAAACAGACAACAAAATTAGTGAACGCAGCAGAAGTTAAAAGTCTACATAGGCACATATAATTTGCATTCTCTCAAGAAAGAGAGATTATCTCAGGCTGAAAATTATTTCGGAAGCATTTTCTTTCTGAAATTAGATATCTTCCTAATATTTACGTTCTTATTTTCCTTTCTATGTAACCAAGTTTAATTTACTATAAATTCGTGTTTTCGAATACATCTTACGTAAAAATTCTTTAAGTTCGGTAACCCACATTTTAAAGTTATTGCAGCTTAAAGTTTCAAAATCTGACATTTATGGAAGATTTATGTAAAAATATTATCCGTTCGAAGTTAAACAACTTCCTCCTAGGCATTCTGTAAACTAAATACATAAATAAGCGGTCTTCTTTCAATATTGTCTGGGCTCAAATCCCACAGGACCCCGGCACAAGAATGCCAGGCACAAGATTAACAGGGAGAATAGTGACTTCGATTGATTTGATCAGTCGATCTATTTTTTTTTAATGTTTAATTTGAACTGCTACTAACCCTCCCGTTGCATTTCTTTTTTTGAAATTTTATCTGCTATCTGTAACTAAAAACTTTAAATGTATCCATTAATTGTAATTTAATTTTCTATCTTATTGTGTATTTATTTATAATTTTGTTATATCTTTCGGTATCTTGTAGACTGACGGTGACGGCAAAGCCGTCGAAAGCCGGCTATCTTAATAAAGCTAATATGTTGACGAAGATGACCTCTTTTATTTCTTGTCTTCTAATTTGATCAGACCTATCACTACTCAATATTTCTGCAACAGACCAACCGAAATACATTGGTTTTGGTTATATTATTAGCCAGCTTAGCGAGTATTGTTAGTTGAAAAACTTGTATTTTTGTGCACAATTACTGATCACTCCACACATGATACAAATTAACATTTTCAGAATGGACGTCTTTGAGTAATTTGCTAGCACTGCAAACGAGAATTTAATTATACATATATTGTGATTGTATCGCCTTCGAACCTGAAAATTATCCCTGTAGTATGTATTAGGATGGTCTTTATTCCGGGAAAGCCGGAAAGAAAGAATTTTAACGCACAAAACTTTAACTGAGGCGCTAAGAAAACTAATTGCTTGAAGTTTCCATTCCTTGTCGAACGTCTCGCCGCATCCCGTCATAATAATATATCGTTCGGTGAATACAATAGTGGCACAACTCAGGAAATCAGGAGCTGAGATAAAAGAGTTTGAAGTTTTCGCCATTTATTGAAATGCATCGTTCTTTCATTCACACTTCTGCCATTTATGGGTAGAATACTGTACTGTACGATATGCTGTTGGAAAGTAGAACTATTTGCAATTCTGGAGAGTAGATTAACTCAAAATAAGTATTTTTTGAGTTGTGTCACTATTACATTGCACGTGCGATATGGAACTAAAAGTCTATCAAAACCGAGTTACCATCTTACCAAGTTCTTTATTTTTTATTTTCTTTGTTTACGAAGTTCTAAAGTCTAGACTATTCCTCGAAATACTTCTTTAACACATAACGCATAGAAAAGTTATGTATTTGAATTTCTTTTCCTTCTAGGAAATGCGGAATGCTCTTCAAGTTCATGCTAAAAACTGTAGTTTTTCATAGCAAACTCATCTGATTATCAAAACACTTCACCCAGATTGTATTTTGAGACTTTATTCATTTTCAACAGAACATTTAATGCAACGAAATGTGAAGTAAAACATAATTTTCCAAGGCGTTTGCACAGGTAGGCCAGAGAGATCGTGTCTCCCCCTGAAAATTTGGCAAGAGGCCTCGTAGCCCTACGTAATGTATCATTTTATTTCCTTAAATATTTATTTGTTTGCCACTTTTTTAAGGTAAGGATTTGAGGAATTGATACATATTTGGGGCTCTCCAAAAATCTGGCTACCCTGTAAATGGTTCTACCTAAAATCAATTGTATTCATTGATTGTACCATTAAAGTTTTAATTTCATTTTCCTTGTAGTACGTTTTTATTTATTTGCTAGTAAAATATGACGTATGTAAATAAAAAAGTTTATGGCAAAAGGAGGCCGAGAAATGTAGTTGGCCTCCTCTTGCTTAAGGCTGCGCATACCTGTGTCCATTTGACTCGATGGATGCCAGATGAATTTCATGAAAACGAAGAAACTTCAGCCCATACGTGAGTGCTGCCGGATTGAAGCAGTCGTGTGCTCATTAGCTTCAGTAGCCAAAAAATAAAACTTCAGCGGAACTGTAAATAGGTACACCACTTCTGAATTGCGAGGAATAAACTACCACTTTACAACCTTCGACGTATAATTTGTCTTCCCCCTCTTCATGGTATTAAAAATAATCATAATGAGAAACCCTAACACAAAACGTAGATAATAAGAAGTGCCATTTTTTAACCGGATTCATTGTTTCTTTTGTGTGTAACGACTGATCCTATGATAGTGACCTTTGTATCATATTTTAGGTTGGCTCTTTAATTTGTACGTACGGAATCAATCGATGTATGTTTAAATCAGTTTTTATAGTCACAAATTGATTAACCAATCTAACTCTATAAGGAGAATTACATATAACAATTGTTTTTCCTGGCATTATCTTTCGAGACGCTAAACCAATACTATTTTGAGCCTCTGGTCTTCATACCTTCACAGCCAAATTGGTTCTTTTCTTCACCAAAACTGATTTTTCCCTTGCGCGGCCTCTCGGTGCTTCCCAGCCAGTAAAATCACTTTTTTAGTTGTCTGGACGACCTTGGCCTTTCAAGGGCATACTTAACGTGAGAACGCCGTGCTGGACTATTAATCGCGGCGTATCAACGCCGGCAACTCCTTGGAAACTCACGGCGGCGCTGACGTAGAAACCAGATTCGTCCACCGCGTCACCGGAAGCATTCCGCGGCGTGCGCCCTGCGGGAACGCGAGCCGTCGGAACAGTGAGGTGATGCGTGGTCACGTGGTTTCGCGCTCCAATCCCGGGTGAAAATGTCGCAACCGCCAGAAAAGAATCTGCTTATTAACTCGGGATAATTCCCGGTCCCTTGAGTCACCGAGCGTGGTTTCCTTAGTAACTTCGGCTTAGAACACCTGGATGCGGTACGCACTCGTGGCGCAACGTTGTGACCGATGGCCCATTAGGCCTGTAGTTTAGTGGCCATTTGCCAAAAGACTCAAAAAAAGTGGCAGATGACGAGTGACGTAGACGTCTGAGTCACTTGAGTGTTCTAGAACAAGGTTTCTAATAACGACTTTACTAATTATTTCAGAAGTATTATTATATTTTAAAACAGGTTAAGCCCAAAAACTATTTCTGATGTTGGTATTCAAACATCGTACGGACTAACACAAAGGAGAAAATGTAAATAAAACTCGGAATTTGATAATTTTTCGTATTTTGCTTCATTGACGTCTTACAATTGCTGTTTCTACACTTAGTGCAAAAAATTGAGTGGACACAGTTTTACGAAGCGAAACAAATATCTTCGTACTGATGAAAACAAGAAACACTGCGCCGAAATGGGGCACAAAAGTCTTTGGACACTTGTAGTTCTAATATACAAATTTGGCAAAAAATACATGTTAATATTTTGTGGGATTTCCCTTGCTATGAATAACGGAGCCTAAGTCTCTGTGGCATAGAGTTCAGAAGATTTTGCACAATTTCAATATTACTCTATTCTTCTCGTAACGCTATCGTCAATTCTGTTTTCTTTGAACATTTTTCTATTTCCAATTTTTTCTCCAGAAAACTCCATAAATGTTCTATCAGGTTTAGGTTTGGATACTGCGGAGGAGAGTGCAGTTGTTTGGTGTATTGTAATATAACCAAAGTTTCGTATTGAAAGCAGTGTGCTAAGAATCATTCGTCCTGTTGAAAAATAAGCTTGTTCTAAATAAGCAGCATTGGCTCCCAAATTATTTATTAAAATGTCAATGTAGTCTTATTGGTTTATTATAGCGTCTATGAAGTGCAAATTCTCGACTCTTCTAGCTGTCGTACACCGCCATACTAAGACCGAGCCACATCCATGTTTTACGGTCGGAATTAAATTCTGCGGCTCGAACTCTGTTTTATTTTTCCTCCATTCTAGACGCCGACCATTGGTTCCAAAAACGTAGAATTTGTTCTCATCCGAAGAGATGATGACTTTGGTAAATGAAGAGGAAAATCAAATTACAATAAATATTTTTTTATCTTAATTTTCTGACGCCTAAAACTCGAATCAGAGTTATTATTTACTGAAGAGAACAGGTGTCCATTCATTTTTCACCTAAATGTACATCTTACGCTAAATTTGCTAAATGTGCAGGTGGGTCAGTTGCTGTTTGGGAGACTCATGTAATGGCCAAATGTGCTTTATATTTTTTCCGTTTTAAAAGATATCCAAAATTGTAGCTTGAATTAATGCAGTGGAAAATTTCAGATTGTGCGATTCTCATGCAAAATTAAATTTCCTAATTTCGTCTCTATACTAGGGGCTAGTAAGCGAGAAACAGGAACTTTACAGAATTCATGATTCGGTACATGAATATAAAGCAAACAGTATTAGACCAAGTAAACAATTCTTCTCTTTCCTTCTCTCTTCCTTTTTACTTCATCGCCTTGCCGTAGTGAAGAGAAAGTTTTGTATTGCTGCGGCAAAAATTGGCGATTTTTTGTGTAGTCAAAACCCCACATTTTGGGGCACCTTGATACCCGCAAAATGTCTGTCCGCCCAAGCGTCCTTCTGTGTTGGTAAACCCTAGCACCTAAATCATTCGGGCGATTTCCTCCAAAATGACTATTCCGAATAGTAATTTTCAAACTTTTACAAACGAACTCGAGACCCAGCGTGTTTGAAATGGATATTTTGATTTTTTGAGTATTTTACGTGAAACATCGACAACATTCTCAAAATTTTCTCAAAAATTGCTCCAAATATATTGATAAAAATTTGTCCTAGGATATAGACAAAGGACGCTAAAAAATTGCAGAGATCTAGTTTCCGTTAAAATCCCTGAATTTTTGAAAATTGCAAGAGTTCATTTTTTTCGGCGTCTTTCGGCGTGTAATTACAATTTTGAACTGGGAGATTTTACCCTGAAAAAGATCTTTAAATTTGGTGATGCAGACTTTTTCGAAAATATTAAGAGTTTACGCGTAATTTTGCGTGATGAAAGGCAAATTTGAAACAATATTTTTTTGAAAACGACTCCAAAATTTGTCTTTATTATTTTCCTCTCATAGAGCAAACAACGCTTTAAAAAATTGGTGTAGGACCCATTTTCTGTAAACTCACTCAATTTTCGAAAATCGCAAAAAATCGGCATTGGAAAAATACAAAATTTATAGTAGAGAACTGTTTTCTTAAATGAAATCTGTTCTAAAAATTAAGTCTTTAAATATGGTCATGCTGCACTTTTTTAAACAAGTAGCTTTTGTGGGTCTTTGCTTGAAATTAATGAATTGCTTTTTAAAAATTCTTACAAAGGCTCCATTTTTTTCCTGAGAGGAAAGCGTGCTTAAAATTGAACAGTTGCGATTTTCGGCAAACTCGCTGTATGTTCGAAAATTGGAAACTAAACATTTTTTCCCGTAAAAAAATGTATTCTTTAAAATTATATCTTCAAATAATGTATTACATAAAAAATGTTTGATTTTTTAAAAGTTGGGAGTGGGAAAGTACAAGGATAGCGAAGGATTTACTGTAAGGCTGATGTAGTAGGGCTAACGTAAATGGCATGTCAACCCTAAGATCCTGAATCGCAGCGCAGTGAAAAAAATATGTTGCTGGTAGGAATATTTTTTACAGGTTGTAATATTGCGTAGCCGTTACCAATAATGCGAAAAAGTATGGACTATTGTAGCTTCTCTAGTTTCTCTCCTTTGATTTTCTTTTGTCCTTTTTATTATTCTTCATTCTATAATCCTTTCTCTTGTTCTCCTAGACCATCTTCTCTCTAATTCTCCTCTATCCCCTTCTCGACATGCTCCTTCTACGCTTTTCCACTTTCTACGCCTTTTCTTCCTTTTATTTTCTCTCTTTATTTTCCTAAACTATTTATTTTTATTATTCTAAGGCAATATTAACGTGGCATGTCAATAGAAGGGATCTCTGCAACACTAGGTTATAACACATGAACATCAAGTAGGTTGCCGCATAAAACAATTGATAGGCGACAGCGATTGTCAATGCTCTACGAAATATATTAACTGATATCATAAACTGCGCATGTTTTTACATTGAATTCAGTGAGAATGATAAAGTGTTTTTTATGGTCATCGGGTGCGAAAATGTATTCCAGAAATGTGTATTAATAAGTTTTTGAAATAGAAGTAAAGGAAGAGTGGCGATTTAGGGATTTTTTCAACCTACCTTCCTTATAACCTTCTTTCTTAATTTTCATGTCGGAAAGGAAAAATCATCTCATCTTCCATTGAAGTTCCGTTTCGAGAAGGCGAATGACGCGAAAAAACAACTGGCTGCTCGTCATTCAATGCCACTGGCTCTCAACCCCATCGCTGCGTCACGAGCCGATTCTCCCTCGCAGCTCACTCATCGTCCTCCTCTCCCTTCGCGGTCGCCATTCCGGGTAGCGGCGCTTGCGTGGAGGTTGTCCACATGGCGCAAGAGTCGCAGGGTGCTACCCTTCCTTTCGAAAGAAATCTATTGCCTGAATCAGTTAGAAACGATTCTTTATTATCTGACTCACTAGTGCGGTTTCCAACTGGAACGCAATGAGCGCAAGAACCGAGCTCGGAATGTAATGAACGAACGGCTCGGTGCCCCGCTTGCGTCATGCGTTTAATAAAACATCTTCCGTCTGGACCTTTAATAAATGGGGTTCTGCATCTGCGACCCGGGGTATGGTTACTGCGTTCTTTTACAGCTATGTCGTCTTATCGGAGTTTAGAGCGGGTTGATGGGTGGCAGAGATAAGTGGTGTTTATCTACGCTTATTGTCTTTAGTTTGTGTCATTGTTTTCTTTTCTAAACTGATATCGAATGGAATCACGCTACACTTTCCACTGGTGGCAATGATAAAATTGAGTGTTTTGTTATGGACACTATCTTGTGTTAGAATTGGAATTTTTCTTCCTTACGATCACTTGCTGATTCTTTTCCCTCCTCTTTGCACATGAAAATTTCTGAGTTGTACATTTTTAACACAGGAATTGCCCATGTGCGTTGAGAAGCTTTTCATATACTAAAGACTAATGATGTGACTTTCGTTCCTTACATTCTCACGAATCTCGCTTTAGAAATATTCATCACCGTCAATATTACCGTTTTCTGTGTGGTTTGAATAGACAATAAGGGTATGCCATTGTCAACTTACTCTACATCATAACGATATTGATGTTTTAGGTTGTCCTTACCCAATTGTTTGAATTTCGAAAAGGATTTCGAATTTCGGAAACGTTAAAAAATCTCTCTTTATTTGATCTATAATGTATCTTGCGGGGTATGCTATGAAGTTGAATGAGCGAACCCGGAAAAGGATTATGATTCTCATTCCGCACTGAAGCACGATGTACCACGGAACACGCAAAGTATTGGCTCCGTCCCACCAACCAATATTTAGGTTTTGGATTGCAGTCAAGTCAATTCACGATCAAAGAGACCGCACACGCGCGCGTGTAGCGATCTGTGCTTTTTCTCGTATTAGTCTTCGTGTCCAATTAGAACGGAACGTGCATACCTTGGCAGCCGTTGTGAGAACTTGGACCAAATCACTTCCAGAGGTAGAGGATTCGCATGATCGCGGAAGGTAGATTACGACCAGTTCGTTACCGTTGCATTGGCAGTCCCGCTTTAATCGAGCTATTTTTAATGGCAAAGAACATTGACCTGAGTATTGAGAATTCATGAAATATTGGCCGGAAGAATCTGCCAATATCTTTAGGTTATGAATTTGTTTATTTATGATGTAATCACAAGAGATTGGCATTCGCGAAAATTAAACAACCTGTCTTTGGCATCCACTGATGAATTGATTTTTGATGATGATTGATTCACTGATGAATTGAGCCATGAATTTTGATTTTTTCTGTTCGGATTCATTCTGTTCCATTCATTTATTTCGATATTATATATTGTAGTTAATATAAATTCTTGTTATTGACCCAGCGTGCATCTATTAATTTCCATATTATCCGATTCAAATCATTCATTCCCACCTCAAACTAGAGTTGCGGAGTTTATACGGCATGAATTAACTATGAACGCCATTGAGATATAGCACATTCCAAATAGGAGACTGCTTGTACATTGAGGATACGAGGACTTATATAGAGAGACGACGTACATCTGACGTCAATACGATGCTACCTGCCTCGACTAGACTGTTAAAAAGATGTGGGAGAACCAACCTTACATGTAGCAAAGTAACAGAATCTATTATATTGTTCTTCGCGAACACATAGGTTGAGGGACGTATACATAAGATATTTCGTAAACTAGTAGGCCCTACACGTACTACATGGTGGTCTTTCACTTATATTTCCTCGTTGAAAAATCAGACCTAGAAATTCTTTCATACGATTTCTTTGTAACAATTGCATTACTACATATGGCATTTCATATGGCTTGTATTACTTCATAAGGCAGTAAGAATGAAAACGTCGAAACTATTCTGGCGATTTGCAACATTCATAAAGTTCAAAGTCATAAATTAACATGACGCGATAATTGAAAAGTGATTTAAATACTGATTTATTTGGACTTGATACAAAGCTACGTAGAAGGCAAAATATGTGACGGTCGTGTTCGAAGATGAACAAAGAAGACTCAAGGGTGAGGCTTCGAAGTTTTTCGTAAGAGTGGAATGAGTCATCATCTTCTTAATCTTTTATTTAATTAAATACATCAGGTAATGCACCTAATTCGCCATTAAAAAATAGCGAAAACGTGCTAAAGTTTGAAATGAGACTGTTCGAAAGAATATGTATAAATGAAAAGGTACTGTGTGAATGTTCGAAAGAATATGCTGAATATCAAACTGAATGTGGGTAACGACCAAGGAGTAGAGAGCTTGCGGTGCGGGAGTAGTTTGCCAAAATAATGACTCGTATTACAGGGTTGTCCAACTGGCGACCCGCGGAGCCAATTATTGTGGCCCGCGAAAAGGTTGCTAGTTAAAAGTGAAAGTCCCTTGCATCTATTCCGGGCGAGAACATAGTGCTCCTAGCGCACGCGCTTTGCCAGTGTCAACACTCTTTTTATGTAAAAATATTAGATGGTTAGGTTAAAATATTTTTTCTAGTAAATTCAAAATTTCAAAATCATCCTAATATGTTTCGTTGTGTTATGGTACGGTCTGATATCACGCATGGCTCCATCCCCCCCCCCGTTTCAGAGCAACCGAACAAACTGCTAAGATCAAGAGTACGGGGAAGTCAGATGTGGATCGCCCGAGTAATGAAAATATGGCCCGCAACCATATTAAAGGTGTTAGTTGTGGCCCTTTAGGCTTTGCAAGTTGGACACCCCTGTTGTGGTGAACATGTCATGAATATCGCCGGTGCTCGCAAGGAATACGTGTGGTCGACTTAAAGAAGATGAGATGAAAGCAGATTGATGACAAAAAAGCGTGACGTCAAAAGTCCAATGTCATGACAAATGCAATTGTAATACGTCGGCGAGACAATGACGCGAATATGGTGTTGAAATGTGTCATCAGGAACATCATGTGCCGTTTAACTCACTCGCTCCTCCTATTGAAAGTAATCGGCTTCCTCAGCCTTCGACATTTTCCCCTACACATAGAAGGAAATGCATTTCCACGAAATATTAAGAGCTCAGAGCGTTGTCATGTTTCTCCTTCTTTGTTCGTCATTGAATGTAAATGGATGTCACATTATGCACGCGGGCTAAAAAAATTTAGGACACAGATGCAACACAGGAGTTGAGGCGGACGTGTCAGAAAAAAGATGGGCTTGCATAGAGTTTATTTGATGGCTTTATGGAAGTTGTGTGGAAACTTTGAATGGAAACCAATAATAAGAAAAATCCCGAAGCTGTAGACAAGGGTAGATAAAAACATATTCTACACAAGGTTGACTTTACTGCGGGGCGAAAATTAGTTACATTAGCCCCAAAATGAAGCCACCCCGAACTGATGCGTTGGGTAAGAACATCGCGAAGTCACCTGGGAATATTGCTTAAACGACACCAACGCGGCAGTTTGGTGCGTTGCCATGATAATTCCACGCCTCTCCGAAAGAGCTTGAGACGACAGATTAAAGCGGCAAGTGAGAGGTATATAAATATGCAAAACAAAGTAGGTGTTGCGGAAGAGATGCTACCGCCAAAACTAGCAGGTGATCAGGGAAGTGTCAGCCGTCTGTCAAAACGACCTGGAAGCGTCGCGAAAATACACATTTGCAACACGAAGCCTTGTCAAAACGACGAATTCGACAGACAGTGAACGATGTCACAACTCGAAAAACTCAGAGTGTACTATTCCTTCAGCAAAGCGAAAATGTATGTAAAGAACGATTACGTTAATTGACTTTGCGGTGGAATGTATAAAAGAAACCGAAAATTCCTGTGATTACTTGCCATTAATCTGCCACACAAATTCACAATTCTAAGAGTCCGAATTGCTTCAAAATTTCACTAATGTTCAAAACATCACTAAACAAAAAATTCCTGAAGCGTTTAGTACGGTGCGGAGGACACCAGGGAGTACAAAGAAAATAACAATAACAACAGTAACAACAAAATCTCACGCTTGCGCGGGAGAGCAGAGGTAACAGACTTTGAGGGGACACCCAAGCAGTGTAGAATTTAATCGCTCATTTTTGAAAATAAGACTAATTGAAAGAAAGGAGAGTTGATTCATTATTATAATGGAATCCTATAAATAACAAAATGTGTTAGGTATTAATTGTGTTGTTTAATATTTTTAAACTTAGACCATGGTGTTATTGAGCGAAGCATTTTACTTACAATGCTTTCTGCTCCGTATTAAAGGCCACAGAAAAATCCAAAAACAATTATTTTTTGTACTGTTTCTGTAGGATTCTGCAGCTAAAATGTTCACAATTTGCTCTCGTAAAGTAGTGATCTTCACTACATTACGTAGCAAATTTGAAGCAATTGTGATGTACACCGAGCTGGGGAAAGAAAGCGCAGCCCGCTAAGCTTCGAGTCGTTCCAAACGAAGGAGATGGCGACACGGAAGTTATGCTTTGGCCATAGTGACGTCCACACAGCCTGGAAACGTCGCGAAAATAAGAGCAACGGATGAGAAGTCGCCGTTGCGTGAAGGCGTCGTTGCCACGATGATGCCCACGAGGTGTCGTCGATGCCAAGAGCACAGCGTCCACAGAGACGAAAGACTGATGCGCCAACGCGATAAGACTCCGTATACATGACTGGGCGCGTGAACGCAAAGTGCGCCATGATTGCGATGATAATGAGGAAACCAGGAAGCGTTCTAATGACACTAGTGAGCCACGAAGACATGGTGATACTATCGGTGCACAGTCGCTACCACAAATTTAAAGGCAGGGATTGGGTTTGACACCTTATTTCACCGAGACTCGCATATATGCATATACCGGAAGCGGAGACACGGCCAGTGCGGGGGCGAAGGCGGCCTCGAATCGCCATTAAAGTGCACCAACGCGTCTCGCGGCGCGGAGGCGACCCCGCGGGGGAGCTCGCGGGTCTTTGAACCTGGCCCTCGCAAATAGCCCTTCCGGGGCGGCGCAGCGGGGCGAGGCGGGCGGGCGTGCGAACCGTGGGCGCTGGGGCGGGGCGCGTGTGCGAAACGTGCGGCGTGCGGGCGGGCGGGAGGTGCGGGCGGTGGGCGACGGCGCGCCGTCACGTCGCGGCCTCCGCCCCTTGGCACGGCTCGCCGCTCCTTCGCGCCCCGCCCCGTCCCGCCCTCCCGGCCCCGCCCACCCGCGCTCTCCGGCGGCTATTGACCGTTCGGTCGGGCCGTACGTGCGCCGCGCGGGTTTTGAGGTAAACGCTCGCGCGATTAGCCGCCCAGCGAAAGGATGGACGGTCCAGGCATCCAGTGTGGGTCGACTTTCGCCGTCTTGCGCCTTAAATGAGGTTTTGCGGGATGCATTTTGACGTCGCGTCTAAGTGTCCAGTGTATGTGAGGTACGAAAGAAGAGAAACGTCCTGACATTTTCATTACTACAATTTGTTTTGTTTTATGTGATTTTTTAAGTGATTTTTAAAAGTATTTTTGTAGTCCTAGAACAAAGTAATCTCTAAAAAATAATGCAAATTGACTGGCTCAATATGGGTGTTAAAAAGAAAACAATAAATATTGTGTTATAGTTTTCCGTTCCCGGCTCCGTAATTGCAGGAGCCTTGTCTTCTTTGTAAATTAGAGAATGCCATTCTGAAACTAACCTCTGGAAACGATGCACGACATGTTTTAAAGAAATAGATTGTACTTTTTACTTTCACGTATACGTACGTATATACGGAGTAATATACGTAGTATAGAGTAAGTTATGTAATGCTGCGCGAGAAAACGGCAAATTTGCGGAAGAAAAACATTCATTCCCGAGCCCTGATTACGAGAATGTGGATAAATCCAGTTGCTAAATTAAGAGAAAAAATCCTCCATCACGCGGTGTAGCCTAAATCCTTGTTTGATGGGTCCTTGACGCCTAAAAACCAATTGTAAGCAAAATGCCCGTCCGTCCGTCTGTGAACACTGCTAGCGCCGAAACCATGGGTAGGATTTTTTCCAGGGAAGTTTACATGAAACCCCCCGGACATTTTCAAAATTTTCTCAAAAACGGCTCCAAATTTTTTCTTCAAATTTCTTGTAAGAATAGAGTAAAATACACTTATAAAGGTGGAATAACTCCGATTTTCACGGTTAACTCTGAATTTTCGAAAATTGCAAATGTTTGAATATTTTTCTGCGTCTTCCTACAATTGAAGATATATATTTTTCTTTAAATGAAATGTGTTGTCCATAAATAGTTCTTTCATTAAGATCATGCAGAGTTTTTGAAAGTTTAGTAGATTTCGTGCAATATTGCGTACAAATTTGCAATTTGAAAAAATTACAAAAACAAGATTTTCTCCAAACGGCTCCAAGTTTTTTCTTCGCATTTTTGGTAGGAATAGTTCCAAATGTACTCTATACGATGACATATACGCCATATTACTTTATTAAGTTTTTCCAAAAACACAAAAATTAAATGTTTTGCCTTCTCTCACGTCGTATATCATTGTTCAATGCGTTTATTAACACATGAGCTTCAAAGTATCTTTAGTGATGGTTTTGTAAATGTCCATACGTTCTCTATAATCGCTTAGTATAATGGAACTGAATTGACGAATTTTCTGAAATGTTCGAACCAAATTTTCCCAAAAACTATGAAAAATGTTTCGTCGAAATTCTCCACAATGTAAAACAGTTCAATTCTCTACGATATTACAAAAGCTTGATTTTGGCCAAAATATTTGGGGCCCCAAAATCAAAACAATGCTGAAAAATGTAGGTGTTTTTAAATCACAAAAAGTATATATTGCAGAAAAACGAAAAGTAAACCATCGTGTCAATTGACAAATTTTCTAAATATTTTGTTTTATAACAGTTTCTTAAACTATTGTAAATATTTCCGTGAATGTGATTTTTCTGCATTCGCTCGCCTAGGGAATTCGCTAGTGATTTGTGGATAAATTCGTTAAAATGACAAGAATGTTGTTATTAAACAATGTATTTGTTTTGATACAGTCTGAAATATGAACTCGACGGCGATTTATCACTGGAATATTGAAAGAATATTACGTATAAGTGTGTGTGTCAGTAATAATACATATTCGTAATCTGGTTCAAGTGTCATCGTAGTGTGTTACGTAGTGATTTTTTCATGTGCATCTGTTGGAATCATTTTATTACTGAAATCTTCTGCTCTGTGTGGTTGCGAAAGTTGCACTCATTACTCCTGTGTATCATGTATCGATTTAAATTGCCTAAAGCGAAACCGCTGTAAGGTACACAAGTAGTGGAATAATGTAATTCAAATTTCACAGTGAATGAGGAAGCTAGATTTTGCGTTCATAATTTTTGAATCGTTTGAAGTTATAATATTGTTATTACTTGCTGCTTTCCCCGCTTCAAAGTGCTTGAAGTAATTCTTGAAGTAAAGGCGAATTTAAATTTTTGTTTTCAAAACCCGCTCCAAAATTTTCTTTTAATTTTTCCCTCTGATAGAGCAAAGGACACTCAAAAAACGGTCCAAGATTCATTTTTGTTGAACCCTCTATATTTTTAAAAATTAAATTAGTTATAAATTAAGCACAAACATGTAATGTTGTAGCACCACAAGTTCTATTCTGCAATTAGAGGACCGAAAAACTAATAAATTGTGACAAATTATTTTTGACGCCGATAGGTACCAGCCGGGAGGAGAGATGGGGACAAAACCGAAAACTAGGCGAAAAAGATTAAGAAACTAACTAGTACGAGAAAGTCTATGCCATTCTATAGCACCGCAAGTTTCTTTCTAGTGTAGATCCTTCGCTTGGTGTCCTTCGACAAGTTCTCATTTGAAACAAATGACTCATGGATCGTGTTAACTTCTACGCTCGTGAAGTTAATGTGTCGGATGGTTCGTGTATTATAAATAAGTTGGCCCTCGGCAGTGTAATATACAATGTGGACCTCTTGTTATGAGTGATCTAGTATGCATTATGATGTGGCAAATATCTGGAAATGATTCGAGCCAACAGAGACACATAATGATGCCGGAAGAAATACAATATTGTGTCTCGTCATGGTTGTCATAGGGCAATCCTCATCCCTTGTGCTGTATTTTGGGTGTTCTTGGGTCAAATGCCGTGTCTGTCTCCTGCATTAGTTGCAACAGACTTATCAGAATACCAGACATATGATTTGCCAATACGATCATCCAGCTTTGCGCATTTAGAAGCACCTCATCTCAAACGGTGATCACTACGAAAGCCTAATATTATCTATTAAGGATCTCAAGTTTATTAAGAACAGTTAGTAAAATCAGTTTATTGAATATTTCTCAGGGAAAAAAACAGTTCTACAAATTTCACTGAAACATATTACAATCACGTTTCGACAGTTTTTTTAATTTCATTTTCAGATACATATAGATACATAATACTATAAAAATAAGGAAATTCAACGTTTTAAAAATTGACGTACAAAGTTGTTAATTTAAAATTGGCAGTCACAAACACAGTATCTAAAATTATGAAAAACTTTAATTTACATATATTTACAAAGTGCATATTAAAATTATTCAATATTAAAAACGTTCGCAATACGAGAACCTGGCATCGCGACAGAAAGCATTAACTTACTTCCTGGTTGTCAAAAGTAGTAAACAGTATCTAAGAACAGATAAAGACTTTGAAAAACGGAGTGAACTGAGCTCACATTGTGGTTAGAAGGAATTGAGCAGGTTAGGAGTGAAAGTCGCCGATGGGGAAGGGCGAGAAGAGCAGGGGAAAGAGAAGAGGTTGTGTCACGGATAAATTGTGAAGTTGAATTCTATTGGAACGAGGAAGATGGATTTTTGTACTCAAACTTGTATTTTAAATAGGAAAGAATAAAATTATACTTGTTTTTAAATTTATTACATTTCAAAACCGGATTGAGGACATTATGAAGCTCTGTATTTAAGGTTTCCATTGCCATTGTGTCATTGTAAAAATCAAATGAATGAATAAACTGTCTACTTGAGGAGTAACTAAGTGTAACAATACAATATCTTCTGTCACTAAGATTTTCGAGGGTGAAATGATCTATGATTTCATAAATCACTGTTAAAGACCATTCTCGAAAATTAAGAAATATATTCTAAATGGTTAACAAAGTGATAATATTATATGCGTTCTCTTCAGCGTGAATAATATTGCCTGTTTCATAATATATCAAAATATGCTTAAAACAATTGATAGTGTATTGGTTCTAATTCGTTGTACGGCAATGAAAGCGGAACTGGTGTATCGCGTCATTAACGTCACAGGGAAAAAGGTTGTCGACCCTAGATGTGCGTGTTGGTAGAGCAACTGATTCGTTCCTTTGATCTTGAGGACGTCTCGTCTCGCTGCGTTCTCAGCTATCAGAGTACTTCCGCGTCCAGACCTTTGCGACTATATGGACTCACTCGTGGCCATTGGTGCTCCAGTAATCGCTTAGTTTCGCTTCGACTTTCTTATCTGGACTTTGTGTTTGCAATGAATAAATGCACTGGATGAACTTCATCTTTTCGCATAATATTTCATATTACATAATTGTACTTGCAAAAACAATTTTTTTCAACGTTTTTGTTCATTTATGATTTCACTTTTGTGTATTCTTTTGTTGCAGGTAAGTGTGACGCTTCCAAAGCTGAGAGAACCTGTAGCATTTAGGGTAAAGTATAGTCCATAGTTCTAAACTATATTTTCGTAAAATAAGATAAGATAAATTTATTTAAACTGCAAATGTGGGTTACCCCTCTGGCAGTTAATTATATAAATAAGGTAATAAATTTCATGAAAATAATATAATAATAATAATAATAATAATAATAATAATAATAATAATAATAATAATAATAATAATAATAATATAAAACTGATAATTCACAAAACATGACATTTCATGAAAAGAAAAAAAGAAAAGAAAGGTCTACCGCAGTGCACTCTCCTTCAATTTACTGCACTTCACTTCACTATAACACTTAAAATATTAGCACAAAACTTTAACACTTATTTCTTTGCTCAACACTGCACGACACCTCACTTCACTATATAACCTAATGTTATTAATTAGCGCCCTCGTAAACTTAGGAACGTTTCTTTTATAAAATACACTCTCGTCCTGGATAATACCGAATGTTCCTTGAATTATATTTTCTTTGGTCAGTTGCCAATGTTATGAGCCAGTTTTAAGCCTAGGTGTATCTTCTAAGTTGCCGGTAACATAATTGAGAAAAATTTAAACAAACGTAAGATTTTTAAATATATTTAGAAAAAAAAATTATTGTACTATTTCATTTTACTTTCTTACAGCGAAAAGAATAAAAAGTCAAAGTTAAAATAAATGTTGATTAAGATCGTTTGTTTACGCATGTTTGGTACCTTTCACGGTAAACATATTACTGGAAAGAAAACAAGTTCGAGAAAAGTATTCCTCGCAGATCTGGTTCTATTTCAAATGTTCATTTTTTATTTAAATGTTAAAGGGGATGGTCGTATTAACATTCACTTAGCTCTGAAATAATTAAACGAGTCATATTGCTATCTTTATCGTAAAATCTTCCTTCCTGAGGTCGTGTATGCCAACGACAAGAAACCAAGAAACGTCTACTCCAGTAGTTTGCCCATGTGATGTGACTCTGGCGTAAACACTTTGCGACGAGGACTCAAGTTATCTCAATTTTCAGAAACGGAGTAAACATGTTAACAGTTGGCGTGTAAATTGTGAATTATGGTTGTCTGAATTCAGGGGAATCGAGTTGAACTGAACCTCTAATGAAGTGGATGCTTTCACAGAGCAGTTTTTGGTTCTGTGTGTAAAACTAAAGACATTCTCGGTTAATACAAATGGCGACTGGCGGGTAAATCCTGCTGAACGGAAACGAAAGAATGTGGACCTTGTCGTAGAATCCCGAATTTACGAGCTTGTTCGGAGATTGCACTAGAGTCGCTTTTCGTTTGAAGTCTAAGCGGATCCACTAATGAATAAATGGTTGGCGAAGGGCCAAATTATCTGCCTTCCCGTAGACTAGCTACATACGAATATGCCAATGGGAAAAGTTCGTTTCAGATCATCTTATTCTATTTATCGTTCAATTTTATGGCTCCAGAGCCAGTCATTTAGATTTGAATTAAATAGATCATAGTACCTATTACTTATTAATAACAGAGTCAAGGTTTTCTAATTAATGCATTTCCTATCTGGAGGATGCTTGATCGCAAGATCGCAAATACTCGTAAAACACTGATAACGAAATTTAAATAACCATGACTTCATTCTATAAAACCCAGATGGGCAAAGTGCATTTTCGTGGTCTATCTTATCTGTTGCGATGTTGTTTTTTTCTTTCAGGTGCATTGGCATTGTAAGTCTCTCTTATGGCTTTTATCTATAATCGATTACGTTTAATTGGTAGCGTAGTTTCATGGATAGGTTTAAAAAAAAGGGCGGTGGTGGGTAGGCTCGGTATGCCGTCATCACGAATGTTTGTACCTCCTCCCTCACCTACAAATGCGAAATCCGCGGCTCAAAGTGGTTGGGCACAATTTCACAAAAGAAGTTACGATCGCAACTACTGCTGCTACTGCTATAGCTAAATTACACAACTACAGATACACTCTTCTACTACACAACCTCAGTTACAACTACATTAGGGAATATTAAAACTTCTGAAGTTATGATGAATCTACAAGGGTCAGAAATATACTATGAACTGAGAGAAGCCTTTTCTAGAATAGCTGTTTAGGGTTTCAACAACAGAATCTGTAAGACCGTTAGGTTGCACGAATCCAATCTTACCTGCAGGGGTAGGGTGTTCCTAATGCATTACTATAGATAACACATGCATAGTGAAGTGCAAAGACGTGACAAAATCTTTGAGGAATATCGAGAAGCTATTGTAATCTACTTGGGATACAGTACAAACGTATATTTAACATGATGCTCATCGTGCGCAGCTCTTTGAATCACATTAAAGCGGCCGCTCGGGATACGTTAGGAAGAGAGACGATACTCTGCAGATACCCCGCACGACGAGAAGGAGCTCAAATGCAAAAATTAGTGCCAGACTGCCCGCGACGGTGTCCTTTCATTGACTAGAGCCGATCGCGCCAACTCGTCTCCCTTCCTCACCCTTTCCGTCGGTCTGACTCAACAAGCAGTAGGCTACACCGGTATCCTGCAGATAAGCGCTGGGCCAGAGCAGGCCGTCCACTTGAACAACCCTGATCTACGGAGCAGCGGGATCCTGTCGTGCCTGCCAGCCTGCAAGGCGCTGTGCAAGCCCGTCGCGCCGTGTCTGCGGCCGAACCGCTGGCACGCATCGCGAGTATGAGCGAAAGTGATGGGGCCAGCTCTCTCCCATTGGTTGCGCGGGGGCCGTGTTACAAGGGAGCGGAAGGAACGTTGAGGGAGGGGGGATGGTACAACTGCGCCGGGGGCGAGGGTGGAGGAGAGGAAAACAGCGAAGGGAAGCGATGTCAGCGATGAGACGGGCGTTGCGGCGATGGAGGAAGAGGAGGAGGTGGTGCGGCGTATTTTTACTCGACCTTCCGGTGGAGCGCCAGCGGCGGCGCGAGGCCCGGGCGGCGAAGGTGCGGGGAGCGCCTTGTTCCGCAAGACGGAGACCAAGCTTCTGCCTCCTCTCCTTTCGAGCCACTTTTGGAAACAGCACGTTTCTTACTCTCGGTGACAATACGACACGATTGCCCTAGTGGTTAGCGTTCTAGCTTTTCTTAGTTTTTGGTACGAGCTCTACGTGGAGATGTGGTTTGTGGAGGATCTTTCTCGAGGTTGACACATTTTCCCTCTCTTATTCAACCTTTTCGCCAGCGTCGTCATCATTAGTATTGTTATTATTATAGTAAACTTTCATTAAACGTATTCCAAGGGACCGAAATAATCGGAGTTTGTGTTGTAAAAGTCGTGTTATCGGAGTATTGTAAATGTCAGTGTTACCGTAATTCCTTGCCGGGACCGAAGTTTTGTTCATGTTACGGCGAAATTCGTGTTAAGCGATATTGTGCTAACGAGGGTTTACTGTATTATTATTATTATTATTATTATTATTATTATTATTATTATTATTTATTCTCCATTTCTGCTTTACAACAGAGCACATATTCACTATACACTAGGTAAAGACAAGCAAAAATGATATTGTCTTTGACACACCAATAAAGAAATGAGTCGTCGCAAATAATTATCACATTCAATAATAAAACGTGTATCTTAGGTTTGAACTATCTTATTGTGATTCTGAATGAACCTCAAAAAAAAAAAAATTCTGTTAATATTCTCCGTCAGATGATGAAATCAATGAATCATTCGAAATGTATTTTCATTACAGCGCCACCTAATGTTTTTCGCAAGTCATTTTGACAACGTGAGATATATCTCGAAGGAAGATCGCTTCAAAAAATTGTGTTCGCGCATAGTATTGTAATTTGATACTTTGTTTCTTATTGGAAGATGGATACCATACTTACAATCCCAGTTCCAGTTGTTTTCAATGCTTTTTGTGGATGTCTGATTTTCAGAAAGAACGTGTTTGCTAAGTGGACAGCAAATATGATAATAACTTCTATTATTGTTATTATTATTATTATTATTATAAGAAGAAGAAGAAGATAACGGAAGAATTTAAGAAAGAATCGTCAAAAATTCAAGTGTGATCTATGATATTAGGAAATATGGGAAATAACTGAAAACAGCAAAGTTTCACCTACAATTTTAAAAAAGCATACTAGCGCTGTACGTATAGTGAATGTTTTTATTGAGTAGCTTACTTTTTGTACTACTATGTTGTGTCATTCGGTGAACTATTCAGAAATAATGACGAGTAAATGTGAACTGTAATTTATATATTTTCGGCAAATCATTGTGTAAATTAAAATTTCAAAATAACATTCGTGAAGAATCAATCTCAGAGATTTCTTTTAATTCTTTAATAATACGAAAATATTACTTTAGCTCTTATGCGAAGTATCTTTAATGTTTCCATTCGATATGCATACTGTGATCAAGACAAAAACGGATATAAAAATACGAAGTAAATTAAATTATTTTGGTTTTACATAGACATAACATGCTTTGCAATTTGCATCACACTAAATTGGTCGCTGACTCATTCCCTTTGGATTTTAGCCAGTGGCCTTGTATCCATTGTGCCGAGTGGTGAGTGTCAAGTCGGCATCCAAATAAACTCTATTAAATCGTGGTAAATGGTACGTCAAGGCGCAGTTGGAAAGTAGTAACAAGTATTATATTAAAAACTATTTCCTCAAGAAGACAAAATTAACTAATTAGTTTTGATCAATGTGAATTGACTGAATTGAAGTGGAAGTCGTTATGTCTAGTTTTTTATAGACACTGTTGTGGCAGTTTCATGGCCATCCTCAACATTATAAAATAAAATTAGTTAATGAAAGTTCATAAAGTGAAAAGAAGGGTATGTATTAAGTAAAAATGAAATTAACGATGAGACAGCTTCACCGATTTTAATCATTTTTGGGTATAGTCAGTGGTCCAACTTAGAATGTCATCGCAAGGATCAAAATAAAAATGAACATTTTATTCAGAAAAGATAGGATCCACCAGCCCATTTGACCTGTTACATTTCCTTCAAACTGTTAATCTCAGGTAAGCAGACGGATGGTTCGAATCTCAGATAATAATTTTAACACTTAAAATACTAAAAGACAAGGTAGGTGAAGGGCTTGGGGCAGTATCAAGTTAGTCCCACTAACCGCAAAAAGTCCTCCGCTAATCTAAATTGTTAATAACTCGATTTTGATGAAATTGTGGCGTATTTTGTTGCTGTAATACATTCTTGTTCATATTTATGACCAGCTTAGACAGTAGCAACAGGAAACACACTTCGACTAAAATCGACATATTAATAAATACGAATAACGGGAGGCTTGCTGTGGCTGGCATGGGTTACCTTGTTACTGCCCCAAGTCCGTCAATTAGTAGAATATCGCATTGAAAAGAATAAAAATACTTAAAGTATTTATAATTGTAGTTGTTTATATCTTTCATTTCTCCTGTTGCTTAAATCATTGTACAGAAACAGTCATTGTACAACAACAAAAATAAAAAATAGAAAAATGAAAAGATTTTGTGGCAGTTGTTTTATTTCCGAAAATGTCTCAAGAAGTAATATATTTTCCATTTACCTGTAAGTTTTCAGTTGTCTGCATATTTAATCTGAGACTCGTAACCGGGATAAATAGACACTCCTGATCCTGATTCGAATTCAGATAAAATAAACTCATATCATTTCTAATTTGAGCATCTTGGAGTTATAATGTGAATTAATTAATTTATGAACTGGAATCAGATCTGATTTAAAGAGTTGAGTGTAAACTGGAATCAGTTCATTCTGGAAGCAACAAATAGTAGCAGCGGGTAACGAATAGTAAGATTTCTACTGCGGACGTAATTATGTCGAGAATACATGACTTCTTTTGCCATATCGGTCACTCTGAGGATCATTGTTCAAAATCCTCTGCCTGAAAACGGTGGGTTATCTCTTCCATATAATTTCATGCACACGGTCCTTAATTTCGTTTGATATTGTACAATATAAACTTCACCACTTTGTGAATCGTCGGATCGGGAGCACTATAATGGAAAGCACGTACTATTTACTAAAATTGACTTAAAAAGCCTAATTTTTAAATTGAGAAATTTAATTTAAACATAAGCTTTATATTATATTGCCAAACATTCACGAAGAAATAGAATGTAACCAACGTTCCGACTTACCTTTGCAATAATGCGAAACGAAATTTAACTTCACAGTTCGAGTAGTTCGCGAGTTAACGGCTGGCGCAATACTTTGAGCCTCACATCCTGGTGGCATCGGTTGGAAAGAAGCATACAGTGGTACCATCATAATAATATGTATCATATTTGTAATTGCCTCAATAATTCTTATTGTGACGTAGTTTGCAAGAAAAGAATTTTGAGTTTGTATGTAATGTATGTAAAAAACTCCAAACGAGCTTTCAAATGACATCAAGATTGTGGAATTTGGTTCTGAAGTTCTCTGAGGAGGGCAGGACAACTTTACATTATTGATAAATATATTGATAAACATTGTTTAATCAATGTTGTTATTTTATCTGAGAAAAGGAGTTATGATGAAAACATCAAAGTCCATGTTTTACCATGTTTTGTCTGCGCCGGTAGCCGAATTCGTTTATTATGCTCCGTGAAGTCACGGAGGTTAAGCGAATTCGAGACTCGCGGGTTCCTGGTTGGATGACCGGCTGGGAAACCCGGAGTCTAACGGCGTTGAGCCCCTGGCCGAAGGGATGAAAGGCACTGACTGCGACGTGACGAGTCTTGACAAATATAGTAATTACTCAGTAACGGAGGATTACTTCAGAGAAAGCGCTCAACGCCCAACAAGGGGTAAAGAGTCACGTCAACAACGACGCAACGCTCCTATAAAGCTTATAAATTTATTGGACCTACCAACTTAAACTACGTATTCCAATATGTAAATCCTTATCTTTATGATTAGGGAATGTAATTTATTGTAACAAAAATCGCAAATTATGTGCATACATTAGTATTTCTATTTTCAAAAATATGTAAGAAGAACTAGAAAATATGTAAAATAAAATTCATGATTATGTTTATAATTCTCCCATACGAGCATTTTCAAGTGTGTGTGTGTGTGTGTGTGTGTGTGTGTGTGTGTGTGTGTGTGTGTGTGTGTGTGTGTGTATATATATATATATATATATATATATATATATATATATAGAGAGAGAGAGAGAGAGAGAGAGAGAGAGAGAGAGAGAGAGAGGGGGGGGGAGAGATGGGTGACGGATATTAGTGACGGATCCAAGGTGGGGGAGGGGGAAGGGAATTGGAGGCTATTCTCCCCCTAAATCCAACATTATTTACGTAGCCTCTGCAGAATCGTTGACCGGAAGGGCCTAGGGTTCGAGACCTGACGGTGGCGGATTTTGGACACTAACTAGATTGCCGGGTAGAATTCACCCACTTCCTGGAGGAGAATTCTAGCGGCCGGCTGCTTTGATCGGTCGCTTTCCGTGGTTTCTCCGATCAATTTCAAGCAAATGCTGGAGCAGAACATTAACAGGTGTCGGATCGCGCACGATCTTTCCTGGCGGATCGTTTTCCCCTCCTCTCCCCTACATACAAATTTAATTTACTATATTGGAAGACCAGGCGGCATGTCCCGGCTGAGACGGTTCTCCGCTGGGAGAAAATACCTGCAGGAGGAAAAAACCCGCCAGCCGATGAGTAAGTTGGAGCCGGATCCCACGTTCCAGCAGCTGACTGCTAGATAAAGCGTGCATTACTTTTACTACATTTATCCAACATTGTAATAAAAAAATATGGAAAATAAGTGCAACAGATTGACCTATCACATTCTAAAGGAATATTCCCATTGAGCTCGAGCGGGCGGGGTTTCGTGGATAGTTTCCGAATTTTGCCTCTCTGAGACAGGGATGTATGTTTCTCGGCGGGATGCTGGAAGCGCGAAAAAACAATGATATGCAAGAAATATCTGTCGTGTTGTGTCTGGGATCTATGAAATATGAGCAAGCAAGTGGTTACGATTATTTCTGGTTCTTTCGTGATTCCGAATTCGCAGGGGACAAGTTTGTTAAATCACGGGAAAGGTCCGAAGATCATAGAAGTGCAATATTGCTTTGGTTTGTTTCGCGGAAAGACCATCCGTGGAACATTTATTTGCCAACTCTTATTTGAAGAATTTCGTTTTGATATGTCAATGCGTTAAAATGTCACGAAATATGTAAGAAATGTATAGTAATAGATGAAATATGTAAAAATATTTAATTACACCCAAATATGTAAAAGTATGTAAAATAAAAACGGTTTTAATGCTTTGAGAATGTGATGCAGACTCTAGAAAAAATATTTAATGCAAATATTATCTACCATTAAAAATATGTATTTACATGGAATCCGTTCCCTATTTATTATACTACGGGTTTTTGTTTAGAAAGTCACTCGAGCTTTCTACTCAACCAAATTTCTTGATTTTTTGCTTTAAATGAAAGGTAGTCAGCCCTAGATTCTTATCCCTTGCTCGTTGTAACATATTTCGTATTATAAACACTAAAATATCAATATTACCTTAAACTTAAAAGATTGATCGCTTATCTGCCACCATTTGTTCTTTACTTTGTTGTGCGGGTGGCAATCGATCTATCGAAAGCAGTCGTTGTTTCGTCGCCCGAGGCTCGCAAGGGTGTGTATGTGAGGTCCGTCCCGTCCTCCCCAACCGCCCCTCCCTTTTCCCCCGTCTCTCCCGTCCTTCTCACCCACTCCGCTCATCACCCGTCCGCCCGTTCTGCCGGTCACTTTCCGCTCCTCCATCTTCTTCCGGCGTACCTTTCCCTCCTGCTCCGTCCCGCCCCGCTCGTTCCGCTCCTCGCGCCACCCGTTCCTTTCCTGCTCCGCTTACTTCACCCGGCAACAATGCAGTCTGGGTTTATTGCAGATTGCATGAAAATAAATTTTGGAAAGGAAACACATTTTGGATTCACATTTTGAATCGAAAACCCCGCTTTCTCGTTTTTCTCTGCTGATCAAAAGTTTTCGTACAAAATTTGAGAACAATCTCTCAACGGGCTGAACTTTTATTTTTAACAAATATTCACACACCTATACACACCCTCACGTTTAAACAGTGGAGCACATGATGGGATGTGTCTTGGTTGCACCCTTCTTTTCCTGGTTAGTATTCCGGCTTAGGGGGCTCACAGCATCAAATGATGTCTCTGGAGTGCCTCTGACCGGGAGGTTCCATGGTTCGATTCCCACCGGTGGCAGGATTTTCGACACTAGCTTGTCAGCTAGGTCGAGTTCAGCTGCTGTGGACCCTAGCAAACGGGCCACGGACGCGCGCGATCTTTCCTTCCTTGGCCTATCCTCACCCCTGACTTATACACACACATGCACTACGCTACCATTCATGTCGGTAGACCAGTCGGGAGATTAGAGCCGACTGGGCGGTGCTGCGAGACAGCTGGTTGAGGAAAACCCCGCAAGCCGACGGGTAGGTCGGCGCTGCATCTCGCCATCCAGCGGGGGAAGATCACTGCCACCTCTCGCGACAAAACATTTACTACGCTTTCGGGACTAATGATTTCAGACGTCGACGCGCTCGGAATCGCTAATCAATCAATCAATCGGCTATCGTTGCATGCGTTTAATCCCAGCGGTGCTCGGCGTTCGAACGTGCGCACGCTGATTGCAGGAGCGCGTCCGGGCGCCGCGTTGCGCCACCGCCCGCACAGCACGCGCCCCGCCCCCTCCCTCCCCGCCTCCTCTCCTCTTCCCCAGCGCGGGGGTGGCGCGCGCGATCGTAAAACGCGAGCCGCGGGCCGTCAGCGCTTCGAAATACGCGCCTGCCGCAGCCGCCGCCCGCCGCTACGAATAGACGTGACGGAGGCGAGGAGAAAACGCCCGAGCGTCGCCCGGAGAAAGAGCACAAAGACGTCCTCCCTCGCCACTGCGTCACGCAACGGGACTCGCCTTTGTTCCACTTCCGCTTAATCTGCTTGCTCTATTTTGTCTTTCGCTTTCCTCGGTCCTCCTTGCTTTTTATGTGATTTTCTTTTGGATGTTTTCCTTATTTCAATGTCCCGCTATCCAATTTCGCTTTCATCTGTTTTTATTGGTCTTGACGATTTCCTGTTTGAAAAATACTTTATTTCAAAAAATTTTAGAATTATCGAATTGCATGAGATTTAATGTGTGTGAGGTTTTGCTATTTTGTGCTTGGGTGTTTGTGTAAACAGGTCCGCAGGAGATCTTTCTGAACTTCACCAATCGATCGCTCCATCGATCAGTTAAAATGTTGTTTGCTTTATATGCTATACAGCATTGATGTACTTCATTGCCAAGAACGCAGCATTAATATTAATTAATCGTCGTGAAACGCACAAAGACTGCCTATTTACAATATTTATTGCCTCCAAATATGTTCTATAGATCGATAACATTGTTTCCGTACGTTGACCTTTGTGGTTTTAATCGGACCTTTGGGTGGTTCAAGAGTTTGGTTGGTAAATTGGTGAACTTCTTTGTGAGATTTAAGATTCTGATAAAATCACTTTATCTGGAACCTCCTGTTGTAGATCATTATCTCAGAAAAAGAAAATATTTGTGCTTCGAGATCCATGAATACGTGCCACTTTCTCACCACAGCTACGTATGCTCAGCTCATAAAGAAGTAACATATTCTTGAGACACGAAATAAAGGTACTGCTATTTTCACAATAATCAAAATACCTCAATCCACCACAATAACCAAACTCTTAGTAGTTTAGCCTAGTAGCTTAGTATCTTAGTAGTTTGATTCATTATCGCGTTTTTAGAGTTCTGGGGTTGAAAAGAATAATGACATAAAACGATGATCTTTATAGTCGAATACTTGGGCACATCATCTCCCATCCCTGAGTTCTTGCAAGAAAACTGTGTTGAGTAACATGGAAAGCGAAAGGTCTTCTTTGGA
Organism: Teleogryllus occipitalis; assembly: GCA_011170035.1. Taxonomy (NCBI): domain Eukaryota; kingdom Metazoa; phylum Arthropoda; class Insecta; order Orthoptera; family Gryllidae; genus Teleogryllus; species Teleogryllus occipitalis. The sequence goes on along the minus strand of BLKR01000744.1, from coordinate 290,821 downwards.
ATCCCTCGGGGTCTCTTCTAATTATTAACCTACCATTGTTATTCCTTTCATTCCATATTCAATTCACATTCATAATATTACACGTCCTGTAGCGAAACGTTGGTACTATTTTAAAGAGATCTGGGAAATGCTTTCTTCTCTACTAAACGCTTAATAAGTGAAAAATTACTTTTTATGCTTGGGGTAATTGAAGATTACAAATATGAAAATGACCCAGTTAGAACTGAAACTACATGCCTTTAATCATATATGGTACAGGGATCATGGCTACTGTTGCCGTTAATTTGATGCTAGTTGGATTATACTCTAGAGAAGCCTATTTTTGTGGCAGGGCCAAGTTTCAGGCGACGGGTGAGCGGAGGCTCTTTTCAAATTTCCTCAAGTGCGTCTGGAGCGTCTTCTGAAGTGACGTCCGTCAGCGTGCCCTGCGTAGGAGTAGATGCACGGCGCATGCATAAACGAAAGGCAAAGCAAAAGGACGGAGAATGAATATTCCATCCGAGAGGAACTTCCCTCTTGTACTCTGTTTGTTTTGAGACTCTTAGAGCCAGTGACGTGAGTTTATGCTCGCTGGAAAAAAAAGAAAAGGAGAAAAAATGAGACACAAGGCAGACACAGCATTAGCATCACGTAATTTGCTGAACGGCGTCGTATCGTCAATTGAATATTCTGATGTTTATCAAGAGTTATTGCGTTTCATAATTTGACTAATGTGGAAGTACGCGCGCGTCAGCACATTGAACTTTTGGTAGTAATTGTTTTAAAATTTCATTTGAAATTGAATTCAAGCACACCTCTTTTCAAACTTTGAACTGTAAATTTGTTCTATTTCTGTGTGATGAATTAAAAATATTGTTAAATCTTCAACTGATATTTTGAATGCCCGGTAGTCATGTTCCTCTCTTTCCTCTGCAATTTTAAGGATGCGAAATAAACGATTGCAAATGGTGCGTATTGAAAACTATTTTTAAGTTCTTATTTGAGTTGTCCTTTAGAATTAATTTGTTCGTGTCATGAAGGTTTTCTCCTTGTACTATTTTCCCCTCTCAAAGTGCTTCTCTGAAGATCGAAGCGCACAAGCATTAGCAAGTCGAATTACGTCGTGTGCTGTCTCATAACACTTTCGAATCTATGGATTCTCGTCCATCGCGTCTTAAACTGATCATCCTTGACCATGAGACATTCTGACAGTGTTGTAAGCAAGGCAAAGGTGATCTGACGCCTACACGGCTCTTCCTCTACGAATTGTATCTCCAGATTGTTTAAATAAGATCTTGTCATTCCTTCACGAAACATCCGTGTTGAGATGTGAGTCTATGGACGTGAATATTATTTGGAATTCTGCCCGCTCATTGGGAATTGACGTGCTGCTGAGCTCAAGAGCATGTAAATGATATTCTTCATCCACCTACGGTAACGCTGTAACGACCTAGGTGCAAAAGAGGTGGATGATGCTGCGAACATGAAAACTTCAAGACGCGACCGGTCACATGGTACCATCTGGCACGTAGCGCAATCGCGATTAACCACATGGCAGCACTGTGTTGTGCCTCCGGACGCATACATATTTCGTTAGAGCAGTGATGTCACCCGCATCTTACCTGTCGCCCTTCACCTACTGTCAAGTGTCTTTTTGCGCTGTCTTGTGCGCTTACGCCGCTCGCCCTACTGCAGAACATGAACACCCGTGTTGCTAATGAGTCGCAGGTTGTTTCGGCTTGCGTCAGCGGACACACGTCTCGTGGCAAGTCCTCCGTTTCTTGTTGTATAAGAGAGGACGTGATTGTGGAATAGGCTTGAGTTTGTATTTGGCTTTGATTGTATTGTACAAAGAAGATATCAAACCGGATGTCCTGCTTTTACAAGATACAATAGCTGGCGGAAGGGTATTGTGCCACGCATAAGTGTGGCAGGTCACGTAGACAGGACATATGATGTCATGAAGCTACGATGTTTGCGGCGATAGTAAAAAATCTTATGAATAACGAAGAGTTTTATTACACAATGGCACCGAAAAGAAGAAATATGAAAAGTAATGAGGAGAATTAATATACAGAAGAACAATATTATGAAGACAGGTAAATTGCATTAATTCGTATGCTGAAGAGTGTGCAACAACTGATGGTGTGAGTAAAAAATAGTCTTCGCGAAGACGTGAATATAAAGCCGATTTCCTTGTTTCCTTTAGTTTAGAGATATCAGTGCAATTGATCTTAAAAAATAGAATAAAAAGAACCAAAGCCACAAATAGAAAAGGAAACGTTTTAATTGGGAGAGTGCAAAGCAGTAATTTGCTGAAGTAAAATCGTTTCTGTCTCCGTTTTTAAAAGATCTTAATTTCGTTCTCCGGGCTCCCATTTCGAAAAATGATTCTTCGTGAAAACAGTCGAGATATGAGTTCATATTTCATACTTCTTTTACATGACGTAAATTTACGACGGGTAATATATGACGACGTACTTCACTTCCGAAGGAAGGCATGAGAATTAAAAAAAAATTAGCTGCCAAAAACCCAGCGACATCAACCGGATTTGAAATTGCAACCGCTTCACCAATCCGAGCCTCTAGAAATAAAGTAAATTTATGCGCGCAGCAAAAAAAAGTCTTGTTTTGGTTCATTACGAATATCCTGAATTCTTTTAGTATTAATTCGTCCTTTTTTTCGTTTGTACCTTCGTGGAAATATTTCGATGAGTGTGGTGTGCGTTCGTTCTGCCTGCGTCTACCTGTCAGCGTCTGCGGCTCCAGTCAATCACCTCTATTACGTGAGCCCGATCCGCTTGCAGTAAGCAGAGCTCTCTGGTAACAGGTCTGGCGCGGGGCGTGGACCTCTCCCGGCATTCCGGGGAGTCCCCTTTCTGGGAACTGTTCCGGAGGCGGCTGGGCGACGTCACCACCTCGCTCCCACTGCTGTGCACCAAGTGCCAATGGAGTTCTGTTACACTGTTGCTCGTGATGTGTCTATTAGTTTACGCGAATTTAGGGTGATTTGCAGTGAGAATGTAATTTGTGAGGACTGATAGGCGAACATACGTTTAAGGTCGTGTGGGCAAGACGCCTTTTGAGACATCCAAGAGTCAGTTAAGAGAAATAAAATCATGAATGATGTCAAATCTCTAAAGGTAAAATTGTATTTGAAAGAAATATTAGTTTTCTTCCTGTTATAAATGCACTTTACAATATTAAATTCCACAATTGCATAAGTTCATAAGTACCTACATTTTAATTGCTTTGTCGTGTAATTCAGTGAGTGCGAAATGTACATTCTTTGTAGACATAAATTGAAAATAACAAATAAACATCAAAACACGATAAAAATCACATGGGATGAAAATCACGTAGACATTTTAAAAGGGTTTAGAGTGATCAAGTTTTGAACATTATTTTAATGGGGCATAATAATTCATTAAACTGTTGTACTCACCGAATTGTTCACCGACGCTGTTATTCGCATGAAACAACTGTTTTCTTTTCAGTGTCTGATGACGTATTTCGTCTTGTGTGGTCCTTGTGAACAATTCAACTTTTGAGAGAACGTTGATGTAACGAACACATGCAACAGCTGTCTCTTCATATAAGCATATACTGATTTCTTTAATTGTGTATTCTTTGAATCATGGTACACGTGACTCTACTCTAGACATACTGCGTCGGAAAGAAATCTTGAAAGAGGAGCTTATTTCGCGTGCAGTAGAGAGACCCCTACCGACAATACCTTCATATCTGTGCCGTAATGAGTTGAAGGGTCGATGGACAAGTGAGAGATCGATTGGGTCTACGCAAGGGCCACGTGACTGGCGTTCTATGCGTGTCGCAATCGGATTCCAAGTGCACCATCCGTCACTGACACATAACGCGTGGCGACACCAAGTTGAACTAAGGGCGTTCGCGGTGCTGTCTCGATCGCAGGAGGAGGCTGACCGGGACGGAGGCGGCGTGGTTTGAGCCGCTTGTCGCTTCGCGTTCATCCGCCCCTCACCGCGCCGCCACGCCCCTTCTCACTCTTCCCCGCTCCACCCAGCCCCACCTAGCCCCACCCCAGCCAGCGCCGCCCCCGGGGGCGTTGTGCCGGCGAAGGTTGCCGCCTGCAGCTGCAGTGCCCCCGCTCCCGCTGCTGCTCCCGCGCGCGCCCTTGTTCCGCCGCCGAAGCCCATCCGCCCCACGCCCCCGACCGCGCCCGCGCCCGCACCCGCGCCGCGCTCCCGTTTCGTCCCAGGGCCGTGACGTCAGGGCGCGGCGCGAAGCGGCTCAGCGCGGCGCGGCTCAGCGTCAGCGCCCGTAATACCGCCCGAAACGCCACGCGTCGCGCGCGCGTTGTGGGGTCGTGGCACTTGTGTATCCTACGCCCTCTCTTCCTCTGCAGGCGACTTCTGCTTGGGGATTTAAATTTGTTTCGGGCCCAACAAGGAATTAGATGCACTTTATTTACGGAAATTACTTCCTTTGGTGGAAACGTGGTAGACGTCTTCATGATGCAGTTTTTTTCCATAAGAATTTAAATAACACATCAGTTTCTTGGTGTTATTTTATGATTAAATTTTCAAAATACAAATACTGCTATTTTCTGTGCCTGAGTTTGAAGAAATGTTAAGAATTGAGAGGGTGAACTAATAAAGATGAATATTCACCACATACTCAAAAATTGAATAAATTATTTCAGGTGCATTGTCCTTTCAATATGGCGTGGACGATTCACATTATCATACAGAACGAAAACTTCGCCCCCACTTAATGTTTACATTTGGAGTAAAATCAAATTTTTATGAAATATTGGTTACAGGTAAAAAACAAATAACAATTCCTGTATATTCCTTCATATCCTAAGTATAGAAGTTTTGGCCTTATTCTAATCCCTAAATATCAATATTACCAATTATATAACTTTTTCTACGTTACTACGGTATTTAATGGAGTAGTGTTACAATTTGCATCACTGTCTGAAGCAAAATATGCAGTCTCAAAAACAACGTAGAAAAAATCACTAGGTCTCTTGAATCGTTAGAGAGTTGAACTGAAATAAATCATTTCCCTGAACACAATAAACTTACTTTCGAATTCGAAGTCATTGTTTGTTGTTCTTTATTATTATTATTATTATTATTATTATTATTATTATTATTATTATTATTATTATTCAGTGATATGTAATGTGTATACAAAGGAGCGGAAATATCTCTATGACAAATTACTAAAATAACTCAACAGGCTGCATAAAAGATTCTTTGAATGCCCTCCTTTGGAAGAGAAGTAGAACAGGGGGCCCTACATGAATTGTAGATTCGACGTGACTGCTGACGCATTATACATCTTTAATACACTGCGTCCGTTATAGCAAAAGCTCTCTCTTGAATGCATCAGGTCACTGAACTCTGATGAAACCAGCATGACAAAAAGGAAGGACTTTATTTAGGTGTATTATATACCTCGAATGGTAGAGAATATCTTCATAATAACTGGACTTTATTGAGCAGGGCTGCTTTCATCGTCAGTGTTGAGTAATTTAACTGGAGTTATGATAGCTACATTATCTCCACTTAGTTTCTATGTTTGGCGATGAGAGAATAGGAAACAATGAAGTCCTTTCCTTAATGGCTTTCTGACGTCATTGATGCCACGCCACTTTTTATTATCACTCGTTTCCAGGTGCAGTAAGACCTGCAGGAGAAAAGAGAGCAGCCGCAAGGAAACTTCCAACGCTAGAAAAGCGTGTTGCTCCTGGTTGTGATTTCCCCCACAAGAACGTTTTCTAATGGTCAGGTATTATTTCGTAAAATCCTCTTTTCGATTTATTTGTACCGAATATTACTATTTTATCCATCATTCATGAAATATTTAGTCATCGATTTGTTGCACAAGTAAATACAGTACCGTCATCGTCTTTGATGCAGATTGGTGCAATTGCCTACCATATGATCTTGTTAAAAGAGAGGGCGAATATTCAATGCAAAACAATTAAAGCGATTTAAATGTAAACGCGGCATTTTGAAAAAGAGGATCAGTCGAATTTGAAGTATTTCAAATCGTTAATTTTACATTTTTCAATCCCTGCGTCTTGAGGATAATTTTAAATATTCTGTTTGAAACATTTGAACTATGCCAAATGTCTCTTCTTATCATCACATACAAATGAATTTATAAAAACCGCCTAATATGTTATTGATATACTTAATTTTGTTTTACATTAACATGGTATTTTCTAGAATATTTTCTGCATCTTCGGTCATTACATTGTTGACTATTTAATTACATGGAAGGTTACTTTTGATTGATTAGCGATTCCGAGCGCGACAACGGCTACGGCAATTGGTCCCGTTAGTGTAGTGCATGTTTTCTCGCAGCTTGTGGCGGTGATCTTCCTCGGCTGGCTGGTGAGATCCGGCGGCGACCTACCGTCGACTAGCGGAGTTTTCCCCAACCAGGCATATTTCACCAGCAGGGCACCGCCCCATTCGGGATAAATTCTAACCGGTCCGACCGGTCTCCCGGCATGTGTGGTAGTATAATGCATATTAGTGTGTGTGTGTGTGTGTGTGTAAGGGGTGAGGATAGGACAAGGAAATGGAAGGAAAGATCGCGCGCGGCCTGTGGCCCGTTTGATAGGGTACTGTTCCGGCATTCCCCTGGTGTTGATCGGAGAAACCACGGAAAAATATTGATCAGAGAAGCCGGCTGCTAGCCTTCAAACAGCGGCTGAATTCGACCTATCTATCTAATATCGAAAATCCAGGCACTCTGGGGGCTCGAATCCAGGACCTACCGCTCAGAAGCACTGCAGTGATATCAGTTGATGCTGAGAGCCACCTTTGCCGGTGGGGGTTGCTTTCGTTACGTTGTTTTCCTCAATGTGCCTCAATGTTCCTCAATGTGCCCATGATCTTCATTCAGATAAAAATAGCGTCTCCCGCTGACTCGATGGGCCACAGGCACGCGTCGAATGTCTCCCGTCCGTTCCACGCGTCGCGTCGCGTCGCGTGGCCGGCAGGACTCCGCCTCCTCGTCGCGCTCCGTCGATCCGCGTCCGTCGGCGGCCAGGCCGCCCCGCCGCCGCGCTTCCTGCTCCCTGTGCGCCCGGACCCGCGCCAAACCCCCATTGAGGGAGAGAGGGTGCTCCAGTCGAAAATATAAACTTGGCGCTTTATAGAGGTGATCTAAGTGCGCGCGACCTAAACAGACCGAGCGCGGCGGTGACTAAGGTGTCGCTTGTTGCTGGGCCTCCTCTTTATTTGGAGGAGGCCGGGGCGCGCGCAGGCGAAGAGAGCGCGCTTTCTCCGCCCCTCCCCCTCCCACGCCCCTCCGCCCGCTCGCAGTGGGGCCGAGGACCTCGGCTCTCATTGGGACACATGCGTGGGAATGACTGGGTGGGCTCAAGTTTATTGCGTTTCAAGAACACAACAAGAAGCGATTTTTTTTGTGTGTAGCAGGTCATGTTCGTTTTTAATTTCGCGTCCTTTTCTTCGTAAGAAGAGAAAGTATTGTAATTGCGCGCCGGAAACGGTGAATTGTCGACAGAAAAACTCGAATTGTCGGATCCAGTAACGAAAAAGTGAATAAATTTTGTTCCTATTATAGTCAAATACTTCATCGAGCACGTAGATGACTTCATGTTTTATGGGTCCCTGATCTCAAAAAATCGATTTCTGCAAAACGCCAGTTTGTGGTCAGCAGTACCGCCTAAATCGTTCAGCCGATTTTATCCATAATTAATCTTCCTCGATCGATTTGATTGAACCGAGTTTGAAACTGATATTTTGACTTTGACCTCGGATAACGTAAAGGATGCTTAAAAGAATGGTGCAGGTCTCATATTCATTGAAATTCCTAATTTTTCGAAAATTGCAAAGGTTCAGATTTTTTTGGCGTCTTCCTACAACTCAATATTGAAGATCGAGATTTTTTCTTTAATAAATTTGGTATTTTTGGAAAGCTGCGAAAAGTCTCGTTTCCTTAGGACCCCCTCTAACAGAAAAAGTGTTTTTAACGTTTTTTAATGTCTGTCCGTCCCTCTATTCGTCTGTCTATGAAAAAACACAAGTGCCTAAACTATTTGTATGAATTTTTTACAAAATTAATATTCTCAGGTCGATCCGGTCCGACTCAAAGCTCTGCCATTTTGAAAATCTTTTTTAAATGCTGGGAGTACTTTACATGAAGTCCCTGGGACATTTTTCAAAATTTTCTCAAGAATGGCTTTTTTCCTTTAAATTTCTTGTAAGAGTAGAGTGAAATAGATTTGAAGGGTTTCTTACAAGAACCAAACTAGTCCAAACGTAATGAATTTATGATTTTCTCCCTCCTTATATCTTTCAATGCATTTGGCACTTGGCGCCGATAGTGCCAGTTGTAGGTGAAATATTTCAAAATATGGAATTTTGTACTTGTTTGGTTCTTGCAAGAAATCTTTCACTTATAAAGATAGTATAGGCTCAATTTTCACTGTTAACTAAATTTTCGATAATTGCAAAAATTCAGTTTTTCTCGGCATCTTTCTACAACTCATGAAATAAATGTAGAGGTATTTTTTCAAATAAAATATCTTCTCCATAATTAATATCATGTACATTTTTTTAAATATTAGTATTTTTTGGCGTAATTTTAAGTCTAATATGGGCAATATTAAAAACAGCAAAATTTTCTTCAAGCGGGCACAGCTATCCTTGAAATATGGGCAATATTATAAACATAGACTTTTTTCTCCAAGCGGACACTGTTATCCTTTACTAGAGGCGTAACCAACTATAAATTTTGAATGGTGAAAATACGAAAATAATTCGCGAAATGACTTTTCGACATTTATCATAAAGCATACGATGCATTGGGGCCTCTGCCATTTCACTCTGTTTTCCCAAATGTCTTTGGCGTAAATTTGTTTTTATTTTCAAAGAAACGTGTCCGCCCAAGGCATTGGATGCGCCAACGTCACTGAGGCTTAGATCCAGCCCATCAGCCCTGAATTCTGAACGAAGAGGCTCAGTCATTTGAAAGTGATTCAATTCTCTGGTTCTGTGAAGTATTTTTGAATTCTTGTGTGATCCAATTATTCGCAAGAACAAAGAAAATTATAGACCGCCTTGGTTTCCTTTTTGGTTCCTTTGTTTCCTTTCTATGAGGCAGCGCCTCTTCTGAAAGGTTTTTTTTTCTCCACAGATAACATATACGTATTTGTTTTTTTTATGGGTGATCCTCGGAATATGGTGTGAAAGAACGCACGTTTGAAGGACATGGTTGCGCAAGGACTACCTGATTGAAAACTGATTATATTTCAGAAATGCTTATGCGATGAAGATGCTGTCATATGGACGAAAATGCGATCTTATTCATTGAATTTATTGACTTGGATGCCTTTTTATGCCGGCATTAGCTGTTCACATTCTATCTGGACTATTCGAGCTAGAAAAGAAAATTTTGGAACGGGACAAAAGGGTTCTAACGTCTATGTTATATTATTTGATTTAAAACTGTTTAATGTTGTGTTTACTTCGCTGCAAATCATACCATTTCGTAAGTCAACGCGATAATGTTGGATTAATGCACTCATTAGAATGGTATGGTATAAGAAGCTCCATTAAATAACGACCTCTAATTTTTTCATACCAAGCACCATATTAACTGCAGACCGAGCACATTAAATTTTCTTCTAATGACTTTTTATTGATTCATTCAGTTAATCTGTTCTCAGAGTATCCGTATTTCAAAAGATCGAAAACAATTTTTTTATGATTTGTTCCCTTTATTCTTCATTTAATCGTATATCAAAACTGTTTGAACAAAAGCTTTTTTTCGAGTATTCCTTTCAGATTTGACTTTAATCTCTCGTAGCTTCCAATGTATCCTAAATCCTTCTTCGCCCTTCTCGACTTATAAAATGGAGCAAACCTATATAAAACACAAAATTCTCCTTTGGTCGCAAAAATCACGAATTGTAAATAACTAATTTAAGCAAAGAACTAACTCAAACTATTAAGCGTAGATGGTTGAATAGAGGTGACATGCCTTTCTCTGAAAATGAAACAAGAGTGCTTCATCACTCTGTCTTGCTCTACTAGTTTCATTGTAATGAAGACGCCGATCTCGTGTTAACCTCGACATAATTTAATATCGACGTTTCGGTTCGTTTAAATTGATTATTCACTGACGTACGAGAATTCCGCGTTTGTCACCTCCATTTCATACCTCTTATCCAATGTTTCATTGAAGAGACTTGTAAAATCATTAGAAACGTCGTCGTCTCGTTGTAGAATCTATCTCCTTTTCTTCTCTTCAGTCCTTTGTGGGCCTCGGTTTCAAACACAACAGCATTCCATCTTCTGTCTGTAGAATCTACGAACTTTAACTTATTTTTTGACGTCTAAAACATTAAAATTTTGTGTGACATGCTACGGGGAGAAGTGAATTCTGTACACGTTCACATAATTCTGTCATCCCTACCCTAAGTCAAATACTAGTTGAATTTTCAATACAGAGAGAAATTAGCGTTTTTTGCCAGAATAGTTAACAAAATATTCGTTCCAATGTAATAAAATCTATTTTTAAGGGTAAATCATGTATAGATTTGGGCTCATATCATTCACCATGTCCTTCATTAAGATACAATACTTCCTGCGGCGAAAACACGGAGCACGATAATTTGAATAACTATATTTCCCACTGAATTCTAGAAGACGTATACAGATAATGATGTTACATTCTTATATTCGTGCACATTTAATGAAGTTACCTTTACAGATAACTAGACTAGGATAAAATTTAAATCGATTTCTTTATATTTCCTTGTACAATCGTTAGTAGACAAGTAAGTGGTTGTAAATTAAAAGATCTTTCTGCGTATTTTAAATTTTGTATACTATAAATTGTGAGCTCTCCAAAAATATTGTTTATTAAAACGTTTGTATAAAACTAGTGTTTAAATCATAGAAATCAACAAATTTTTCTGTTGATCAGTGATAATGTTCATAGCGTGATTGATGTGGTAGTCAAATATCAATATTTTGATACCTAATGGATACATTGATTTCACGATGCAGATTAATTGAATCATAAACAGGAAGAAACCGTTCATCTGATCCCTAGTGGCTGATTAAGTCAATGTTAGTACGTTGCAGAAACAATGGACCATTACAACGAAGGCACTTCTGTGTGAGCATTCATTTGCTGGTATTGTTGTATTCCATGTAGTAGCACAAGGGATCAAGCATGTTGTACTAAACGTAATAACATCAAAAGTCACTGGTTTCGAAATTTATTCAATTGAATTACATCCCACTGATCACGTACAGAAGTAGGACTTTTAACTTTCTCGCATACTGCGTACTTGCTCTGTGAAGAGGAAGTATTGTAGTGCTGCAGCGGAAAGTGGCGATTATTTATCAGAGAAACTCTATTGTGCGCACCTGACATAGAAAAAGAGGATAAATGTTGTTCCTAAATGTAGAAATTACTTCCTCTAACACTTTGTGTAGAAAAAAAAAATACTTCTTTTGTGGGTCCTTGATAACGAAAAATTTTGTTTAATCGACGGTCGAAACGTCCGTCTGCCTATCTGGCCACGCGTTCGTGAGTCCGTCCGTCCGTGGACAACACTATCCTAAACCGTACAGACGATTTTCTCCAAAATTGATATTCCTGTCCGAACTTAAGGTCCTGAGAATTCGAAAAGCATATTTTGATTTTGGGGGTCACTTTACATGAGAACTCAACATTTTCAAAATTGTATCAAAAGTAGCCCCAATTATTTGTATTTTTTTTTAAGAAGCAAAGTACGCTTGAAAAATGACACAGGTCGCATTTTCGTTGAATCCTTTGAGTTTTCGAAAATTGCAAAAAGTTCCATGCAGAGGATACTTACGAAACATATGACTTAAGCCGTTCACGAACCCGCAAACAAAAAAAATTGGCTTAACGGAAATAGCCAACCTAATCGACGATCTTATTTTGTGGATATTTGTCCTAAGAACATAACTGCCAGGTTCCTTGGGGCCTAATAAACTAGGATTGAAGGCTATAAAGTGCACCATTTCCCAGTTACGCCCAGCAGAACGTGCGGGACAGGACGACGATGGAATATGCAGGAAACGTTCTAAATTCCTTTACATAATAAAGAAAACATTTGACCTAATATAATTATATACATGATCAATTCGACCAAACCCAAGAACTTACATTTTCAATGACGCTACGTTTGTAAAGAATTGGTGGTCATAATCGCCGGAAAAGGGATCTTTAGAAAATAAATAATTTATACAATAGCATCTGCACCGTACGTAGATGGTTTTGAGTTGAGTACCTATGTTATTAACACGTGTACATGGTTTGAGAAGTGCGAAGTATTCTTATGGTTCAACTAGTAATTATCTATGTGAATAATCGAATGTTAATAGTTAAGTTTTACTTTGTACAAAAATAATGACTTGGTACTGAAAGGATATTACCAACTCAATTAAATCAGTTCATTTCAATCAAATTTTGACTCCACGAAGAAATAAATAATTTGACAGGTTAGAGAGCTTATGAATAATAATAATAATAATAATAATAATAATAATAACAATAATAATAAACAACTCCTTGAGAGTACAAGACCTTGTAGTTGGAGGTGAAGCTTGAGTACCCCCGAGAACCTAGCTACTGGTAGGGCCTCCCTTACTGAATAGATTCAAGGTGAGGGGTCAGACGAAGATGTTACTCTAGGGGTGAGCCCCAACAGCATCTGAAAAAGAAAAGAGGATTGATGAATGTAGCGGAAGAGGCACCTCGATCACAACCGCAGCTTCTGATCCGCACCGTGCGGCTGCAAACAGCGTCTGTTGCATTCATAGTGAGAAGTAGAGAGGGAAGGTTTATGAACCTTTGGACTTCCTCACATCGGCACATAGAGGGTTCAGGAGAGAAACAGGGTTGCCACTGATCAGAGTGGAAGCCATTAGCCAGCGAAGGAGGCTGCCTTCAGCAGTCAATGAAAATTCCGTAGAGTTTAGTAATGCCTACTGGCGATCAGAACGACCCTTGCTGAGCCCTGTGGGGTGATGTCCCAAGGCCAGAGTGGGTCGCAGTAACGGATGACGGGAAATAACCCATGAGTTAAGTGTGATCTCTCAACTCGAAACGTGCCTTGTTCTACCAACGCCCCATACCTTCTCAGAAACTGAGCTAACCTGCTCAGAAACCGAGCGCCTTCTCGACGTCTGACAGTTGCACGAAACGACGTCTGGCGATCGTAGGGACGGCCATCGTAAGAGATGGACCCGGGATTCATTCAGGGACGTGAAGTGGTGCTTTTACTGTGCAACAGAAAAAAATTGGAGCTCAGAAATAGAAGTTCATAAGATATGGAGAGAGCGGAACCCTGATATGAGACCTACCCTAGATTCAAAGAAGCTTGCCAGTCAACAACGATACTCAGTAGTGAAATATTTAGAGCAGAACAAGTTGCTGACATTCAGGGAAATCCAGAGTATTTTTTCAATTGAACAGTCCACATGATGACCATTTAGAACCATCTAATATCCCTGAAAGCGATGATCCTGTCGAAGGTTCATCATTACCCAATGAAACTTCCGTCAAATATTCTGGCTATGAATCACACGATATACACATGATGCGAATCTCTTCCTACGCGAGATAGTGTGCCCTGTTGAGGAGAATATACGAAAATGCTAAAGCTAAGAGAATAATAGAGTTTTGTCTTAAATGAGATTATACAGGTCCCAGATAGAGATCTAGATAGTACTGGAATCAATCACATCGTGCATGCAACGGGATCTCTGAAATCTTCGATAATTTTGGGGCCAGCCGAGAACACAGACGTCCGAGAGCCAAATAGTAAATAGCTCCGTGCTCCCACGAACGAAAAGAATTAAGAAACCGACACACGGCGTGAAATATCACTGTCAATCGATGCATCTTCTAACATCTCTAAAGTTCAACGAAAAATACACCATGTTGAACAAAAATACCAAATTCAAAATGACACAAAGCTCATGGTATCTGAGAAGCTGAAAGAGAAAATCCAAGCATTGGCTTATGGCATTAGAGATAAAAAACATAGAGTAGATTTTCGCGTACCGAATCGATTGTTTGAAACAAACGCGAAGAGATTTTATCGCAATCTGACTCAAAGAGGGAAATCCTGTCCCTCCTCAAAAGATGACGACGAAACATTTTGGGCAGGAATCTGGAATATATTTCACGCAAAAGTACACCTAAGCTGTTCACATTTCCGAAAGGTTGTACGTGACCTTATTTGAAGATCTCTCTTTCGTAAACAGATTTTCTTAAGGAAAGGAATCTGAATCTCCAATTTGCGTGAAAACAACGAAAAAAAATTGGAGCCATTTTTGAGAATTTTTTTAAAAAATGTTGGGGCTTCATGAAATGAGTACACAAAGGTCAAAATATCCCGTTTACTCTCAAGACCTTGAATTCGTCCTTATCTTGGAATTCCAATTTTGTAGAAAGTCTTCTGAACGATGTAGGCGCTAGCTTTCACCACAAATAGATGGGTGGACGGACATTGACCATCAATCGATTTTTCGGCGAATTATCGATTCAATAATAATAATTTTTATCATGAACCCACCAAACGTGAGTTATGACTACACGTGTTAGTGAAAGTAATTTACTATGTAATGAACAAGATTTACTCTTTTTTCTCTACCAGCCTCCACAATACGAGTTTTCTGTCACAAACTCGGCGATTTCTACCGCGGCATAACAATACTTCCTCTTACTACGTAAGTAAATGGTAAGGCGAGAAAGTTAAAATCGCCTTCCACAGCCACGATCGTAACCGCGAAGTGGAAAGTGAGAAAGCTGTGAGATAACCACTACTCCCTTGAGGGCAGCTTCATGGAGTCGTGATTGCCAAGAGGCGAAAGCCGCACATCTGTCTTCAAATGATGATGTAATATCTTATAATAAGAATGGCGCCTCCTTTATTTGCTGCATTCGATCAGCTGTGTGTCTTTTACAACCAATACTGCTTGTGCTCGTTGTGTTGCAATTGCTTCGGTCTCAATAGAGGTATTGACGTTGCAGTTTTATTTGCAAATGAATATGGGAGAAATGCCTAATGTGTTTTCTTTACCATATTTCGATAAACACAACAAAATGGAGAATACGTAACCTTTATTATAGAGGTAAGGAGATCCAATGCTCGAGACATTAACTTGCGTGGGTAGTCGTGCATTGGCCATGAAGGAAGTGGTGTGCTCTCACAACGGATTTGAACGTATGCTAGTACTGAGACTTCAACTTCAATCTGCACGAACACATTATATATCTTCGAGAAATATAAATCTTCCCGCGTTTCATCTCGAGAGAAGTAATATTTTATTGAAAAATAAGATACCAAACCGGAAATATATCTGTTCAGAGGTAATCCTAATCATCGCACCCAAAAAACAATACGACAAACAATTTACGATTTACGTTACGATTTGACTAGATTAGTCATGTTGAATAGACATTAAGAATATTAAATTCAAAAGAAGAAATACAAATAAAATATTAAGTATTAAATTAAGAATTAAAATGTTCATTTAATGTAATAGAAATGTCTGCCTCGATGGCGTAGGAGTGCGCATCTGTATGTAAGCACACGGGACTGAAGGATGGGGGTTGGACTCCAGGTTGCGAATGGCGTAGCTGTATCACTACGTACCACATCTGAACATCATCCCAACCATAATCATTCATCTCATCATTCTCTTCTCATGATCATTCATCCATCATGCTCGTGCAGTGGAAAGCAATGGCAAACCGACACTGTGATCATTTGAACAGAAAAAGGGAAAGACAAAGCATGACTATCCTCCCTCGCCGAAGCTAGGCAGTGTAATGTGGCATTGATCATTATTACCAGCAGCAACATGATGGATTGGGCTAATCTACCCACCTCCGGGAAAGTTGTCTACAGAAATCCATATCTTTTTAAGTCTTCCTGCTTGTCTTTTTCTTTTTGGGAGGTAGTAATAATAGTACTAGTGCAATCTCTCATTGTACATTATTTTTTTTTTAAATCTATCCAATTTTTTTTCTATATGTATTCATGTTATAATTTTGCTTGTCAGTGAGCTGAATATGCCACCTGGCTGCGTTACGGGCGCTGCGCAGGGTTAGCACGAAGGTTGGGGCTGCAAACATGCTGCCTCCGACCTGCAGAATTTCTTTAGGGCTTGGTCTCAGAAGAACTGGCTTCTCTACGCCTGTACAGCTCCTTCCGCCCTTTGTTTACTGTCAGGGTTTTTCTTCGTTAGCAGAGTGTTCCCGTTTTAAGGCGCTGGAGACTCGTGCTCGCCATTTTTTCATTAGCTATTTTCTGCGTTTTATCTGGGAGAGCACCCAGGAGAAGAGAGACTGGGCTTGCTGACCATACTCCGCTCTTGCTCGCTCTTCTCCACGTTTTTCTGTCCGAGTACCCTATTACAAGGGGATATCTGTGGGCATTAAATGGCATTGCCCTATGGACATTGGCCTATCCCACTAGAGCCCTGATTACCTTCGATCCCCATCATTATAATAAAAATACAGTGTGTGCGTTTCAAGAGCCTTTGCAGCCAGAGTGTTTAAAGAATGTCTAAGCAGTTGAATATCGGTAAGGTTCATTGTAACTTTCAGAGTGAGTTAGTTTTAAGAGATCGAAGATGCCATTTGAGACTTCCTTATTCTTCCACATTTCAAAATTAATGAATAGCATCTTTCAATTTAAAATGAGTTAGCATTTCATCGTTTTGCAGCGCCAAACAAAAAAGATGCTCGTGTCCACATGACTGAGAACTCTTGGAGGTGGCGAGGGAATGGAGCTGCTTCCCACGCGCGGCGCCGCTCCATAGTTGACGTTAGTCACACTTCGGCTGCGTTTGTGCCGTTTGGGAAAGCGCTAACTCGCGAGTGGGCCGCCGCTTCACTTAGCGGCTGACGCGCGAGGCGCCCTCGAACGGCGCGGCCAACTTACCCGCAGATTGAAATTAAGCGCCGCCGCCTGTCGCGCAGGGCGCCCACCGGGTGGCGCGGCAGGACGCGACGCGACGCCGCCACCACGCGCGCTCTTAAGCATTACGCCCACTCTCCCCATTTGATGGCGCTCATTTTTTTGTTTTGTTAGCTGACTTTTTATTTCATTTCCTGAAATTTGTGAATATTATAACGATATACTAAATTTACCTGAGCACTGTGAATTGTTTTCCTCGCTTGGAGCAACACGCTTAAAGTTTCTACATCACGGTTGTATAATCGCGTAGCGCCCCTGCAGTCGTGATATTTAATATTAACTGCGACACCAAGGAGAAAAAAGAGGAAAGAGAAGGTCAATAAAATGGGGGGGGGAATAAGACAAGAATGAAAAATAAAAGAAGGCGAAAGGATGAGAAGAAAAAGGTGAAGGAGAAAAATAGAAGAAAAAGGAAAAGTAAAACATAGAGAAGTAGAAGGAAGAAAAGAAAACTATTAACGAAGCTCAATACTGTATGCCGTAAATATACTTAACGATTCAAAGAATTCTGTACTTAATTCTCGCTTAAGTGACCCGCTAAAGCGGGTCCTCAAGGAACATAAACATCCCAAACTCATCAGACGGTGCCGATGCAAAGCGATGGTTGGTTGGTTGGTTCGCACCGCAGGTGACGGTGCGAACTGGTAACATGTTAACGACTATTCCCCGACCTCTACAATATATTACACTTGTCCTCCGCAATATGAGTTGCATTGTTGGTTATTATTGAATTTGTCACCACATAAGTGTCCAATGCTACCGACTATTTTTCGACTCCCTTATTGGCGGACAGGGAAAAACAAAACTCAAAGATCTCTGTCAATGTATCCCTTACTTGTGCACTCCCTTGGTGAGAGAATGCTGGATGTGATTAGAACGAGAATTTTCAGATAACTTCCCTGTTGGTAGCAGAGATATTTTGGTAATCCATGATTAAGTTCCACGAGGAAACAATCACAAAGTTTATTTAAAAATATATTTAATATTAAAAAAAAATTATCGTTGCGCATTTCGGAAATCTTATCCCATCTTCAGTGGCTTTACAGAGAAGAAAGTAGGTAATCAAATTTAATTAAGATATTCAATGAAATAATAAGTTAAATAAAGAAATAGGAAAAGATGAGATACAAAATTGAGCAATGTAAGACCTTTAGAATTAGGATACGAAATAACTCTACCATTCCCCAATTTTATCAGTGTAATTAATTTTAACATCTCACATTTTTCGTTTAATTTGATTTTGGCTAGCTCGTTTTTTTATTTTATTTTTACAGCAATTCTCCCTACTTCGGGTTCGTTATACTAATACATGTTCTTAGGGCATCTTTACGATACTTACTTCAAATCGCCCGCCTAAAAATCCACCACTCGTACGAGAATTCGGCTGGTAGAATTATTTAGATTGGGTAAAATTAATATTGGTGGCTAGATCTCGTGAAACCTTAATATTCTGAAATATAAAAAATACATAAAATGAGATTATTACAGAAGTACAAAATTAGCTACTGTAATTTAATTTTGAATCTTTTCTTACTTGGGCTTTAATTTTTTTTTTTCGAAATCTCTATAGTCATTTTTGATTTATTCTCTTATTAATTAGTTTACTAATTATCTTAAAATCCTATGCAAATCTTAGCTTTTCTTTTTTAAAGTTCCTTCAACAAGCTTGGCCGCTGTCGCCCTGGATACTCGAACACTTCTGTTTTCGGTCACGATTCATCCATTGTTCTCCTCTCACACGTAAAATTAATGTTCCGTTACTCTCATCTCAAACTAACATCCGATTAAATGTTTACGACTCTGACAAAATAATTTTTTAACTTAAACTCCCTTTCGGTTCACGAACTGTTCATTTCTACCTTCAGTAAACTTTTTCGAGGGACCATACATTTTCGTATGATCTATCGCGATCTCCTCACATTCGTATACTCATCATGATAACTAACTTCGTTCTTACGCGCATATCTTTGCCGCTCACGGCTTACATCATCTGGTAGTTTTTTCGTCCTCAATAACACCTTTTTACTGATCGTTTCTTGTTCCAATTGTTTCTATTCGATGCTGTACTGTCACACTTCCTTTGCATACTGCTATTCCTCTTTGTTATGTTCCAACAATATTCGAATATTAAATATAATTTAGTTTTAAAATAAATATATCTTTATTATGAAATATAATTGAAAGAAATCAATTCATAGCGTTTAATTTTACTACTACTCTTGTTTCCCCTAACTAGATTATTTTACTGTTGTATTTCTCTTTCCTTTTATAAAATAAATAAATTTAATATCATTGACATGACATAGCTCATTTCAATATGTACCCGAGTATCATAAATTAATCACGTGGTAATTAATTCGGCACCATCTTGTATTATATGTGCAATATAATAAAGCCCTTGCACCTGTTGACTGAACACCACTGACTGAATAGGGAAATTGAGGCGGGAAATGGAAAAGTGGAGAAGCTAGTCAGGGAAGAGTTTTAGTATGGAGGTTTTACTTAGGATTGTTCATTAAGACCTATTAAATCCGAATTGTTTAATAATTTTAAAAATTCCCAATTTTCTAAAATATATTCATTGCATTTCCTTTATTTTCTAAATGGAGAATTTTGAAATTGGTGTTAGGGTCGAAAGAAAACCTTCAGATGCTTTAATAAAAGTTTGTAATAGAAATTCGGTCAAGGTATTAAATAAAACAGAACATAGAACTTTATTGATATAACTTAAGGAGTGACATGTGTGGTGATGGGCAGACTCAACCACAAGATCATTAACTGTTTACAACAGTTATAAACAGTTCCTGTCTGTTTTCTCCAGCTTTCAAAGCACAACAGACGTCGTAGTAATAGAAAAAAGGTGACCTTCTTAGGCCTAGAAAAGACGGTCATTGGCACTTTATGAAAGTGACTGTATTTGTGTAATAACGGAAAATATATTACTATTGATTTGGGTTCAACGTAATATTCTATACTTTCATCAAGCGATGTAAACACAAAATTAACCTAAAGGTACATGTTAAATGTTTTAATAACTCCTTTTATTCAATATTCTATGAAATAACATGTAATTTATGTGAGGGGCTATGGGGTTAAATAATATTACGTACCTGTGCTCTAGCCCCTTATATGTGGTGAATGAAGATCCAAGTTAAAGGTTGACCCTCTACGCCAAGCTTTCATGATCACCACTCTATGTAATATGAGCACTTAGCTCTCTATATATTAAGATCTTCTTTTGTCAATAATCATCATTTGAAACAAATGTCATTCGTGCATATTTTGCAAAGGATGCAAAGTTTCCGTAACATTATGACAAAGCAGTGTACTCTTCTATCGAGCACGCACTTTCAATAAATTCATTAAGATAGGGATTATTGGAGCCTTTCGCATTTCATAAATGGAGGTCTTTAAGGTATTAAAATCCATAATATTCTAATTAAGTTTCTATTATATCTAGAGGCAAAATGAGGGACAATATATATCAATCCTTTATTTTGAGATTGCCATTCTAACAGCTGTTTTCAAATAGTTCTCAAAATGCACATTGTTTATATCCTATAATTCACAAAATGAAAACGGAGATCAGAAAACTAGCTCTGGCTTTAAGTCATTATTATATTTTTTTCAGTACTCTGCAACCGTGTGGTTAATGTGGAGAAGATATACGCAATAGCGTTGGGAAATGAGGTCGTCATGATCTATCAAGCAATAAAAATAGCACTTCCGAAATTGACAGTGCTTCTTAGGGGACAAGCATGACATCGACCACTTCATCTCCGACAAGCCATGATTCATAGCCTCTTAGTTGATGAAGGCGTCACATGCTGATGTCTCAGTCATGGAGGAAGGCGCACGCGACGCCATCGAGAAGAGCTATATTAAGAATTTCAACTTGGCGTTAAGTGGCGCTGTGTTATTTCAGCAGCGGACTGGGACGAATAGACATGCAGATTGTGAAATTATATATATCCTTTTATATGCGTTATAAGTATTGTAACAAGCAGTCGCTACGTAAATACCCTATGAATCCTTATTTTTGGTTAAATACACTTTTGTGGTCAGTTCAAATTTTTGCTAGAAAAATAAAACAATTCGATTTGATCAAAATTCTTCGATCAAGTATCAGTAGCGCAAGGATGTGGAAACCGTAAAATCCTTTGATCAAGATTTAAATAAAGGATTTTTCTTGTAAACTTTATTATTAATCGTGTTTGAAGTGTTGGCTTACTCATAACGCAGACCTCAATAACTTCCAAGTGACAAGGTTTTAAAGTCTGATCTGCTTTTGAGATATGCTAGTAAAATCTCTTCTGAAACTCCTCTCTTTCCTAATATCCCTCACTTTCCAAAGTTGTTACATTCGTATTCATTAAACTGTTTCGATTTCTTAGCCATTCTCTATTTTGAGGTTCTCACAGGCAACCAATCTTTATAAATGAGGTCTCTAAAGAAAGAGAATTTCGCGTGAGGAATTGCACTCTGAGTTTAAAAGGTGAAGAATTTGTTGAAAAAACTCATCTAAATATTCCTTTCAAATGCAACCCGCAACACTCGATTGCATTGTCGAAATCTACATGCTTAAATTACTCCTAAACGACGAGTTCAAGGGCCTTCAAATTAAACTTTTGAGGCCTTAGCTCTCAAAGAAACGTTTCTCACACCGAAATCTATAGGATAAGAGACTTTGGGACATTCTATTACATTTTTGCTGGTCCGGCGCTTATCGATATTATCCAATACCAACTATATTACTTGTCGCTACAAGCCATCTTTGTTTGTGACGTCACATTTAGAAGGCTTAGATTTTTCCAACTTATATATATGCTTTCTATGTACACCGTTGTTTACACCGTTTGATAAGGTTTATTTGTATAATCATTAATTCAAGATTATGCAAATAAACCTAAATACTGTATCAGCAACAATTAGTTACTTGATACCGATAAAGATTACTTTTTATGTGCCTAGTGCAACCATTCTTGTATCGAATGTATTGACATTCTTTTCTTTTTGTGAAAAGTTTATGATATAACCTACAGTACTCATGCACTTGGTATAGTACCACTTCACATCTACTAATCACTAAACGCTGATTTTATTCTTATTCGAAGTATGTTTGATCGTTTGTATCGCTCACCCCTCAAATTTCAAACTCTGCTAATTTAATTCAATATACTTCATGGACAGAGCAGGTCAATAGGGGAAAACGTTTTTTGTTTTTGTTTCTGAAAACATGAATTAAAAATTCAATTTGATGAAAGCAAAGGTATATATTTCTTTCACAGTATTGTTTATTTTTTCTCGTGTGGTTGATTTTAAAGACTTACGTCATTTAAGATAGATACGAATAATTGTTTTACTTTGTTTATTCGATCACATTTCTTTGAAGGTGGGTGCACTTCACTTTGATAAAAGGACCGAAATTCAAAGGAATGAACCTCCTCTTCGAAATTGCCAGTATGTTCTGCGTGTGAATCCAAAAGATAAGGCGGAAGGTTCAAGAAAATTTGAGATGGGTATTATCAGAGAGCTTAGAAACTAACATAAACTATGATAGAAAGAGAGCTCTTACATCTTTTGATGTTCTTCGTCAAAAAGAAGAAAGAAACAATATTGGCAAAGAATGCACGATTGTGTATAGTGAAGAGTGAAGACTGTCTTGTTAGGATTGGATTCAGTTTTACCTATGCCAGTATTTTCTTCATCAACAGTGATTCGGTGCAATTTTTAAGTCTTAAAATCGGGAAGTTTGAAGCCGAAGGCCACAAAGAAACCTGATACTACCCTACCTGATCAGAAACGTGCAAAATCTGCAACTGTATGTGAAATAAAACTAATTACTTGATATTCTAGGTGATTAAATTGGACTGGTGTTCCTCTCAGTTTGGGAATGAAGTTAAATAATATTCCAAAGAGTAGGGTTATGCTTGCCCCATAATGTCTGATAAGGAAAGCGAAAAGCTAACTGTCAAAGAAAATAGTATATTTACTTCAAATGTTGTTTCTAAGAAAGTGTTGTGGCTGCTGTCCGCATGGAGGCGCCTGTCCTTTATGAGTGGCGTGGCGGAGGGCCGAGCTCCTTCACCCTTGCTTTCGAAGCGCTGGCAGATACCATGCAAACGGGCTCTCGCCTTCACAAGATTTGTCACCCAGTGGCGCTCCTTGGTTTCACGGCAGCGCCGCCCCGTGGTTTCATGGCGTGGTTTCAGTTTTCTTTCAGGGATAATTCTATATCTGATATTCCCGCTGAACTGGAGGAGATCATATTCAAAACACGAAAAATTGGCGCATTTTCTCCGTTTATGAAAAATGACAGACATGCAAATTACTTTGCGTTATTCATTCCGACTCTAAATGTATAGTTTCTTCACTTACGATGCAGTATTGCGAATATATTAAAACATTTTATAAAAAAAACTTCACGGTACGGAATGAAACCAATACAGCGGTCAACAATACTCACAAACACGTTAAATTTGAATAATTTCAATTGATGTTGAGAAGTCAGCTGAAAACGTCACGAAGCTTATATTTTTGTTATTAGTTATGAATTTGAGACGTACAGTGGATTTCGGTGATAGCAAACTTTTGGGAACTAAAATGTTTGGTTAACTGCATCAAAAGTTCACTATATCCGATGATTTCAAAATTAAGTAGAATTTCTCCATTACGATTGATTTTATTAAAAATTGAGATAAAGAAAAATAATTAACAGCATGAACTGAAAATGTGAATATCTTGATTTGTCCTTAAAAAACATTGTTTTCAATTATTGGCTCTGTACTTTTTCATTAGCAATTTCTCTAGATCCTTCTCCAGAGTTCATGCTCTCTCTTTCTTGAATCTGCATTGTCCTCTGTGTCTAAGTATCGTAATGCAGTCCTGACACCCTTCAATGCTTATTGCACTGTTGGAACACCGTCCCACTCTTCGAAGGCTCTTTTACTCACCTAACAACATACGAGATGCTTTCTTTAGCGAGATGGCGCAAGCGGCAAATCAAACATAGCTTTTCCGAGCGGCACGGCGGATATCGCCAGTCTGTGGCAGTGGCGTGCTTCCTTTTGCCTAGATAGAACTCAATGCACTTTGTCCCACAGAATATCACGTGACAACAAAATTGAAACTGAAGCAAGCAATCGCACGTCGCCGCCGCCAGTTGTAACCAACGCAAGACACGTTCGTAGTTTCCGCAGCGAAACTGAGTGGCATAAGGTCATGAGTAAGGCTCCGAGTTAGCTACCTTTACCTTAGGGGGAGACTTCTTCAATTATGACCTTTGGCCGACTTTTTTTTTTTTGTGTTTTTTTTTTCTTTTCCCCCCCAAGCTGTCTAGTGGTGGAATTTGTGGCAACTGAGGTGATATATTATTTTCCCGGATTAATTTCCAAGACTTTAAATTTCCTAGGTTCACTAAAACCGAGGTTCATGTTCACTAAAAGCGAATCTTCTTACACTAATTTGTAATGCAAGTGAAACGGGACCAGTGACTTAAGTTCAATATAATCAGGAGTTCACTATAATCGAAAGTTCACTACATCCGAATTCACTGAAACCGGAGTCGACTGTAGTGTATCTCCGTTTACTTAGGTTATTAAGTGAAACGTCTTTTCTCGCAGTTACGTTGAGTTTAAATGGTATAATAACACGCTAGGATTATTTGGGGACTAAACTACGTGTCTGAGAGCAAAAATTTCCTTTTCAATTTCACCTGACGATATCTATAGGATGGTGAACGTAGCAACTCGAATACGTCCTCGAAAGATACCAAGAAATTGTGCTGTCAAATCTGAGAAAAAATGTCCGACTGTCGGAAAAGTTTACACTATAGGGTTTATAAATAAAAGTATCTTTAGTTATTTTTACACGATGTGCAATAAACGATTAATAAATCGGGATACAACATTTTCGGGAAAGAGGTTCTCTAAACGTGTGTACATTAAAACTATAAAATCTCAACGAAAAATTGGAACTTATCAGTATTGAAATAGACAATAATTTTACGTACGTCTTGGAGAGAGGATTTCTTTAACATTGCGTCGGGTGGGAAAAACTTAATAGTATTTCCTCAAGTATTTTCGAAAGATATATTTAATATTTTGTAACCAATTATTAATAATTCCGGAACATTAATTGGACGCTCAAGTGAGTGTCGGGAAGGGAATCTAGTAAATTAAATCATTACCCAACAAAAAATATTATTTTACCTTATGAATTTCATATTTCTTTATTATGAAGTTTCACTTCTAACGCTTGTGCGCCACGTACCGACTTTTTTACAGCTTATATTACTGCATTTGTACATTCTCGTGTACGTACGTATATAGGGAGTAATAAACGTAGTTTCGAGAAAGTTATGTAATGCTGCGGAAACTAGATTTCGAGATTTCAACAGAAATACAAGTTTTGGGGTCCCCTGATACCGAAAAATTGTTGTTTTTTTTTTCAACACGTCCGTCCGTCTGTCTGTCTGAGAACACTATTAGTCTTAAACCATGCGTAGGAGTTTTTCCAAATTGAAGAAACCCCCGTTCATCTGGCTCTAGTTAAAGCTTTGAATTATTGAAAAGATCCTTAATATTTGGGGGTACTTTACATGAAGCAACATTTTCAAAATTTCATTTAAAACCCGTTCAAAATTTTTTCTTTAAATTTCTTGAAAGAATAGAGTAAAATACACTTATAAAGGTGGCATATGTCAGATTCTCATGGTTAACTCTGAATTTTCGAAAATTTTGAGTTTGAATTTGTCCGGCGTCTTCCTACTACAAAATTAAAGATAGAGACGTTTCCTTCTAATTAAATTTGTTGTCCATAATTAGTTCTTTTGTGAAGGTCCTGAACTTTTTTAAAAAAATTTAGTGTTTTCGCGCAATATTTCGTTCAATATTTGCAATTTTGAAAAAATAACAAAAACAAGGTTTACTCCAACACGGCTTCAAATTTTTTCTTTAAAATTTTGGTATGGAAAGCGCTAAATGTACCCTGTTAGATGACATAAACGTCATTTTGCCATATTCTTTTGTTTTTACAAAAAAAATTGTTTGGCTAACCTCTCAGACCGTTAATATTTGAGACGATTTGTTACCATTATTGCATTTATGAGTGCATGTGCTTTAAATAATCTCATATACAATTTCTCGAATACTTCCAAGTTTTCTGTGAAAACGATCTCAAAATTCATTTTCAGAAATGCTGAAACACCATTTTTTCAAAAACTTCTTTAAGTTTTTCTTCAAACTTTTCGTACGGATAGTGGTAATTGCATTGCTTAAGATAAACTATTTTCTGTATTCTTTTGTTTTTTTCAAAAACTACAAAAATTTAATTATTTAGAAATATTTCGCATGCCTTTGATATGCACATTGCCAGCAATGTGTATACATTATTGCATTTGTGAGTAGAAGCGCTTCAAATAACTTCCAATAATTTTTTCGAATACTCAATAGTTTTCTTTTAAAAAAAAGTATCAAATTTCGTATTTACTCTTAAACCCCATTTTCGTAAAAATAGCTCCAAAGCTTTCAACGAAAATTTTCATATATGACAAGGTTTTACTCTTCTATTATATTCTTAAAGTAATTTTTCGTTTCTGTCATTAAGAAACCAAAAGTTGAAGGAATGCGAAAAAGTAATGTTTGGGCTGTGATAGAGGGCACCTGAGAAGATGTGGCACCACCAAAAAGCTAGACCCGGCCAAAAAAATTAGGAAACTAACTAGTACGAGAAAGTCTGTGCCATTTGTGGCTCCACTAGTTACTTTTTCGCTACCGCTACCGCTACCGCAGTAGAAAATTATGTAAGACTGTGCGAAAAATCTACTGATTTGGGGCAAAAAAACTTATTACTGGGCCCTTGCAACGGAAGGGTGAATAAATCCATATGCTAAATTTAGTAAAAACATCCTCTAACACGTGGTGTAGCAATAACCCATGTTATGTGGGTCCTTGATACAAAAAAAATCGATTGATGGCAAAACGTCTGTCCGTCCGTCTGTTAACCACGCTAGCGGCTAAAGCGTTCAGCCTCTTTTCTCCAAAATTGATATTCCCCGATCGATCTGACTGATGTCGCGGCACCTTGAACTTGAAACGAATATTTTAATTTTGGAGAGTACTTTCCATGAAGCCCCTGAGACATTTTCAAAATTCACAAAAAAATGGCTCCAACGTTTTTGATAAAACTTTGTTATTGGTTAGTGTGAAGGACGACTGAAGTGTGGAGGATAATTGAACGATATAAGATAAAAATTGCTAGCCTTCAGGATTCAATAGATAGGAATGCAACAATGGCGCATTCGGCGTTGCGAATAACGAATTTCTGTGAATTACGTCTTATTGTTGTGACATGATTTAGCTGCATGAAAAACAGTTTTAACGGTCAAATTTTGGTGATAATTGCTTGAAAATATTTAGTTTTTGCACCAAATGTTCCACCATTTGTAATGAGTGTTACAAAAAATGATGACTGAGATGTATGCAACTGAGATATAGACTGAGTTGTAATTCAGAGAGAAATTAAGAATAAACATAAATAGTATTACATAACCGTTACTGAAGTCGAGAAAATACGTGCTGTTTTAGCACCACTAGTTTTTTTTACTCAATGTTGATATAATAAAATATATGAACTCCAAAACAAAATATCGATCATTTCAAAATTAATGTATTTAAAGAAATTATACTATTATACAGAATGTCTCAGGATAAATGTTACAAAGCTCTAGGGCCTTTAGAAGGGCAGAAAATAATTCTTACCAAAGAACATATAGTGGAAATTGCATGTAACGGAGTTATAAGCATGTATACATGTGACACTTGTCCCTAATTTGTAAAGAATCCCATATGCACAGATCTTTCTTAGGTGTGTGAAATCTCACTGACTGCGCCAGAACGTCATCTGGCAAACATCTGTGTATAAGGAGTTGCCTAGAAATCAAGGGAAATGTCACAGGTAATAATCGTTATATGTACTTCCCACTACATGTTCATTGCCAAAATATGAAGATTTTCGACCCCTCTACATACCCTAGAACTTTGTAACATTTAATCTGAGACACATGTTCTACAAGGGCTTTCCATATTGAATTTTTGTGTGTTTGATCTTGAAGTTCATCTTCGCCCAAAACACTCCTCTAGTTCAAATGCAAGCAATGAAAGTGATTGAATTATTGTGGGCGTTTTTCGTGCTCCTGCCATCCACTGTGCGACGTCGCCCAAGAGGAGGCCGATGGCCGTCCGTGCGCTTGGCAGCCGCCGGCAGCGGCCAGTCAGCGCGGATGATGATGCCATCCGCGCCGCATCAACGACCGCTGTCTGCACACGAACAGCAGCCCGAGTCCAAGGGATACCAAAAAGGAAGTGACGACTTCAAAATTCGGAATGCATAACCCACACAACGACCACATTAAAAGTCAGATATGTAACTTTAGGGAATTTTGACAGCTGCACACTTACATTGCAAACACGATTTAAGTCATATTTTGGGATTTAAAAATCACATTTTGGTTTTTACCAGTTTTTAGCATTTTCTTTTCTCTGTTGGCAGCATTGAATACGCTATTTTAAGTAAGATCACATTGTTTGCATATTATTCAAATTTAAGTCTCGAAAACATAAATACTCGTACTTAATTAATTTGTAAATTTTGTGAGCTCTATTAGATGCGTTATTGAATTTAAATACCTGCAAAACTTCTGAATACTTATTGATAATATTTTCAACTAAAATTAAGTAAAGGTTATTGAGAGTTATTACAGTAAAACTCGCTCAATGCGGAACGTGTATAATGCAGAAATCTGTCTAATGTGAACTTAAATCGCTATCCTGACAAACGTAAATTCTGCAATATCTCATTGCATAATACGGAATCTTAGCTAGTACGGACAAAAATACTGGTCCCTTGAGATTCTGCCTTGAGCAACTTTTACTGTATTAAGTTTCTTATTGTTTTTTCGTTTCGTTTTTCGCCCGTCCGAACCACTGTGCGGAGAGGTCGTGTGGAGGAGGCCGTTGTCCGTCCGTGTGCTTCGCAGCCGCGAGCAGCGCCCAGTCAGCGCGGATGATGGTGCCATTCACGCTCTCGGCCTCCTCCTCCTCCGCCGCCGCCGTGATGCATGAAAGAGCGGGCGGCGCGGCGCGGCGCCGGGCGACTTCGCGCGGGCGGCAGCCGTTGGCCGGCAGGTTGCTTTCACTGCTACTTCGCAGAGCTGCTCTGCTGAATAACTGCAGCGCGTCGTTGCACGCGGAGAGGATGCAATTTCAGAAGGTTGTTTACGCTCTAGCACGACTGTCAGCACATTGCAGGTTTCTGAAGGTCGTTTTAAAAGGCTTCTGCAAATTCCGTCGAGGTAACATTTTGCCGATGTCAGTACATTATCAACTTTATTTCTGAGATATTTTCTTGCCTGCGTTTAATTTGAAACCCTTTTTGGTATGATATGTTAGGTATCAAGATGGAATATTTTGTGGTAGGCTCCACCTTCCTTAAATATTTGAATCATTTTTGAAACTTTTAAATCTTACTAAATTTGATATAGGGGGAGGTTGTCGAATTTGAACCATCGTCTGAATTGGTAAAAGTTTTTCTGTGCATAAGAACGCTTGGATCATACAAGTTTTAGATGCTCTAATGAGATCGTTAGTCAGCTTTGAATAGCAGTATTTTCAATAACTATGATTAGTTTTTCAATGTTTTCGTAGATGGTCTTATTACTTTTGCGCAATATATCGTAGACCATTGTGTATAAGGGCGAAAGTAATTGTAACTTTTATGTTATACATTACAAATGTATTTCATTAGTTTCCAAATACGCCTACTGAGACTAATGTTCCCCGCGAAGTACGAGTCCTAGTTATACACCGTTATCTGTTTCATATTTTTGAAGACCACAGAAGGTTGTATCGGTCCATTCTAGAAGGCTGGTAAGCATTATTTTATGTTTCTTTCATTTCAACTGAGAGCTATGGAATGGAATGCTGTAAATACGTTATATTGTGCGTCAGCGCCATCTGATGCAATGCACCGAGCCTAGTTTTAACTGTTTTGTGCAAAACGGTAAAGAAGAATCCTCTTCAGATGATTCTCTCTATAAACACAAGATACAATAAAAATTGAACGTTTAAAAAGACGGTTGACACGTTTTCCTATAGCGCTTGTGTCATTTATTGGAAGAAGTGGAAATTATAGTTTTAATGAAAATCCCATCCAAACCCCTACTAGAACAATCGAAAACGCAGATCAAGAGATTTCAAGAGAATATGAATGTACCAATTAATTTATGCTTATAAGATCACAACGAACACAGCGATAATATTGAATCTAGCTGGTTCTGTACGATATGTAGAAATGGAAAAGAGGAAGATACGATAGTGTGTCTGTGGGGTGAAAGGTCTACTACCGGTGAGGTAAAATAAAATCCAGGATTAAGAAATGTATTTGCAGAAGTAGCAAGGATGCAATCTAATGTTACTAGCCACCATGGTGGTTCTTCTCTTTTCTTGTAGCCAGAAAGCTTTTATCGATGAAAAAGTGCAGAACTTAATTATTTGTATACGTAGTGGTACATAGAGTTTTCAATCATTAAAACTGTTATAAACTGGCAGGATGTTCAGTTTAAAATATTAAAAAGATTGCCTCTTGACAATTAATATGAGGTGAAAATCATAAAATTAAGATGAGGACTGAAGATTATACTTTCCCAAGAAAACTGCAATTTCTTTAAAAGAATTCAACAATATGAATTTTTATTTATCTTCTGGATATATTACATTAATGTTATTTTCAATAAACAGACTCTTTTCCCCCAATTTGTGTATCATCATTCGTGCATTTCTTTTGCGGTCGAACGTAGGAGACTGAGTCCAATTTAGGTAACCGGTGTACCAATTGGGACCATTTTTCACCGCTGCTAAACTACCGGTCCGTACCTCCATTTCATCTCTTTACCAGGAACAATGTAATTAAAATATTAAATTTTATAATCACAGTACAATGACTATTGATTGGTTTGCTGTCTATATTTTGTTTTAAATGAATCTTAATTGAGAGCATAGATATGAAAAGTAAAAAAAGGCCAAATTACGTAACTGTCGCCTTACATGTTATTGACTTCCCTTGGGGTTGTTAAATTTTAACATAAAACGCCCTTCGCCCTTGTCATGTCATGCTTTTTTGTCACTAGTTGAGTTTCCTGTAGTGTCTGTTAGCAGATAACTCATGGCAGTGACTGCATTGCGCGTTGGTGTTGTGATTTTTCAGTTTAGCAGATTTGGCGTTAGAATCCTGACTGTGAATTAGAAACGAATGAGCAGGAATGAATGAGACGAGGATAGCTGTGGAAACCGGCGTCTACAATCTCAACTACTGTTTCTCATTGTTTCCTTTATTCCGATTGGCGGCAACGAATTGTGAATACGCCTGAATCGATTCGCGATCCTCCTAACCTGCTGCTCTACGACGGACCCACTTTCACATCCGCCATTTGACGCTCGTGTGTTGCTAGCCATGCGTCTCTCGTTTGAACTTGATTACATTATGCTGCAAGTCTTAACTGTTGTGTATAAGTCTTAGAGCGTCTTTCACTCGATGTGACGACTATGGGAGCTTCAGAATATTATTGTGATCTTAATCTCGTGGGCTGTACATCACGGTGTATTACTTACACTTGATGTGTAAATCTAGGGACCTTACATTGTATGTTACAGTCTAGATACTTCCACACATTTGAGTGATGGAAATTCCGAAGTACTGCGAATCACACGGTGCCTCATTAAAGGAGAATGTTACGAGGAAGAAATAAAAAATATTTACTTTAAGCCCATACACGTTCATCCCAAATACATTTTATAGATCCTATTTAGATATACCCAACGGTTATAATCGGAACTTGTGATGTGACATTAGTGACTGGCAGGTCATTCGTTTTCGTCAATTAAGCCGATGAATGAGATGTTCTCATCCTATTAGGGAATTATATTGAAGTGTTCGAGGGGTTACCGTGATAACCTCAGAGCGGGTCACCGGCAAAGACTTAGCTGTTTTCATTAGCTCGTTCTGACAGGGAAAGCAACAAACATTCAGAGTTCCTTTTCAAAATAGTGTGACAGTGGCTATAAGAGAATGAAAAATAGAACTACAATGATGATGCGATGAGAAGAATATTGATGACGTTAGTAGTAAATAAAAATACCTTCTTTTATTTCAGCATTACTTATATCTGAAAGTTCCCTTCTTAATATTGAAAGAATTTGCTCATAGCCTTCACAATTTAACCCCTGAATAATAACTTGATGTGAAGTTGGGGAGAAGTATACTGTATTCGTAGTGCTGTCAATGAGGGACTGGTGAGTGATTTACAATATCCTACAACACGAATTAGATACTCACTTTTTATCTTTATATCTAAAAGTGCGTGCATGATACTCCAAATGATTGCAATATTAGTATGGATGTAACTGGGGTCAATTGCAGTTTTTCTATAAATTCTCAGATAAGATACAAAACAGGTTTCGAAAGTTAATACATTTACAACGCATCTCTGTAATATTCTTTTCTGGAATTAATTACCAACTAGTGGTACTACAAAATAGCACAGACTTTCTCGTATTAGTTTTCGTATTCTTTGCTCTAGGCTAGCCATTCAGACTTGCTACATACTCTAGCCAGCTGCCATATATCGCAGCCCAAAGTACATATATCTAAAAATGTTCTCAATTTTTCGGTTTCCTAATAGTAGAATCGAAATATTACTTCAAGAATATTAAGGAAGGATAAATATTGGTCCTACATGGAAATTTTCGTTGAGAAATTTGGAGCCGTTTTTAAGATAACCATTACTATAAATGCAAAATTTGAAGCTCTTTTTCACAGAAACTTTTTGAGTTTTCGAAAAGCTTTATTTGAAGTCATTGGAAGAACTTAAACTCAAAAATGCAATAGTGCTTACAAATCGGTGGGAATGGACATATTAACGGCGTGAGAGATATTTCAAAAATATTACATTTGGGTAATTTTTGAAAAACAAACAAACAAAAGAATACACCAAACTGAACGTTATGCCGTTTTAAACAGTGTGCTTAGAAATATCCGTTGGGAAAGGGCGAGGAAAATATTTTGAGAAAATTTGTTAGAAAATGGCGTTTGAGTGTTTCTGAAAATACGAAATTTTGAGCTCGTTTTCACAGAAAAGTTTTCAGTTTGCGTGAAAACTTTATAAGACATTATTTAAAGCACATCTACTCATAAATGCAGTAATGTGAACAAATCCGCGCTAATGTAAAAATTTACGACGAGAGAGACCAGTCAAAAATATTACATTTTTGTAATTTTTGAGAGAGAAAAAAACAAAAGAATAGAGCAATATGGCTTTTATGTCATCTTATAGAGTACCATTATCACTATCCCTAATAAAAGTGTTAAGAAGAAATTTGGAGCCGTTTTTGTTATTTTTTAATATTGCACATATTGCACGCAATATTGCGCGAAAACTACTAAAAATTTCAAAAAATGTGCATGACCTTAATATAAGAAGTAAATATGGAGAAGAAAATACTTGAAGGAAAAATCTGTATCTTCAATTTTGTGGTTGTAGGAAGACGCCGGAAAAAATAGAAACTTGGTGTCTAGTGTGTGGTCGAATATGCTTCTCATCGGGATGTAAAATATATCCGACTGTCTACTGGATAAAAGCTCGAGAAAAAAATTACAAAAATTCCGGACAAAATTTCACCCGTACGCTGCTGAACCTTACACATTTCATTGCGATAAAACAGAACACAATAGTTGTGCCCCATGATGTGTTAGGCGTGAACTTCCCTCGTCCCTATGCCCTCGTACCAAGTAGCTAACTAAATAATTGTAAAACAACTTTATGTCGTGTGTACATTGATTTGTCGCTAAATTCAGTTGGAATTGACCAATCAGAGTCTCCTGAACACACCAAGCTATCACTAATTACAGTAATTATAGAGTACTATCGAAACTATTGATTTTGCTATAATAATAAAAACTAGGCTTCATGGCGCTACTTTCGAGTTTATATCGTAGCCAATTTTATTGTTCCTCTGCACAGTCGGAATCTCTAATGTTAGACCAGAAAGCAACTTTGTGAATGTATTCACCCGTAGTAGTGCCAAAAAAAATGATATTGTGAAGAAAGGTATGAGTGACATAAACAAGCAAAATGAAATGAAAAGGGACGGACGTATGACACCCAACGAAAATACTGAAAGCCGTGGGTCCGAAAAAGAAATTGAAGGGGTAATAAAGAAGAAGAAACGTGGGTGGTATTATTCACAAATTTATCTGGAAGTAATATCGAGAAGCAAGACGTCAGAAAAATTGGATACATTTGAAATTAAAATCATTCCATCTCTGGCTTAGTGTAAAAATCATCTATGCCATCAAGTGACATAGTGCAAGAACCCACAAAGTTTTATAGAAATATCAATGACATTAATGATTCTGTCACCAAGCTACGGAATGATATTATGGTGTTTGTACAAAGACGTAAAAATATCACAGATTTTTTTCAAATTTCCAATTAATGGAATAATTTGATGCAAAGTTGACTATTTCTAGCTCTGGGATGTTTCATTTGCAAAACCCGTTGCCTCCCGTAGAGAATCTCTATTAAGTACAGTAGGAAGTGATGTAGAATTTGTGATGTTCTCGGATGTAGAAAATCTCGGACGTAATTCCATCATTCTTTTTACTTTCTCGCTTCGGCGTACGCGGTAGAGAGAAAATTATGTAATACTGTGGGGAAAAGCAGCGAATTTTCAGCATAGCGGGCCTTGGAAACGCAAACGGATAAATCCAGTTTCTAAATTTAGAAAAAAATATCCTGTAACACGTGCTGTAGCGAAACTCCATTTTTTGTGGATCCTTCCTACGGAAAAATAGGTTGATGGGAAAACGTCTGTCTGTGAACGCGCTAGCGGCTAAACCGTTCAGCCGATTTTCTCCAAAATTGACGTTCCCCAATTGATCTGGCTGATGTCGCGGCCCCTTGTATTTCAAACCTATATTTTACTTTACATGAAGCCCCCGGGACATTTTTAAATTTTCAAAAATTGGCTCCAACGTTTTTTATTAAACTTTGTATTTTACGGTGTGAAGGACGTTTAAGAGAATGGTGCAGGTCTCATTTACGTTGAAAATCTGATTTTTAGAAAATTGCAAAAGTTCAAAATTTGTGCGGGTTTTTCCTTCAACCACAATTATGAAGATACCTTTTTTCTTTAACGAAATCTGTTCCTTAAAGATAAGTTTTGAAATAAGGCCGTGTACACATTTTTTGAAAATTTGGGTATTTTTCGCGTAATTTTGCATGAAATATAAGCAAATATTAAATTTGTTTAAACATTTTTTTGTGAAAAACGGCACCAACAAATTAAATTTTGCACCAACAAAAAAAAATCATTAAATTTTGACTTCGGATAGCATATAGAACTCTTAAGAAAATGGTGCAGGTATCATGTTCGTTGAAAAATCTAATTTTTGAAAATTGCAAAAATTAAAATTTTTTTCGGAATCTTCCTGCAACTACAATTATGAAAATAAAATGTATTTCTTATTTGAATCTCTTCGTAAGAGCGGACCTTCAAATAATGCCATGTTTAATTTTTCGGAAATGTGAGTATTTTGGCGAAATTTTGTGTCAAACAGGCAATTTTTATTTTCTTTAAACCATTTTTTCTTAAAAACTGCTTAGAATGTTTTGATTAAATCTGGAACTTAAGAAGCGGAAAGAACTCTTAAGAGAATGGTACAGGTCTCATGTTCGTTGAAATGCCTGATTTTTCGAAAATTTAATATATTTAAAAAAATCGGCGTCTTCCTGCAAATACAATTGTGAATTATATTGATTACATTTTTTTCGTAATGAAATGTGTTCATCAAAACCAAATCTTCAAATACGATCAAGTTGAATTTTTCGAAATTCTGAGTGTTTATTGAGTAATTTGACGTCAAACATATATCGCCCGCTCCGAATATCCTGGGCTTCGTGAACGTAATATGAGAAGTAATTCCTGGCAGTTGGATTCTACGTAAGATATAATTGGTATGCTATTTCATATTCCTTTGTTTTTTCGTATATTCGAGCTTTTGTTATATGTTTACAAATTGATATTTTAGAAATTATTTAAAATGTATTTGAAATACATGAAATTCAAATTATTAGCCTTTAGAGAATATCAGATTGGAATGCAACAAAGGCATTCCGCGTCGCGAAACAGAAGCTGAATTTCTGTGAATTATGTTTCATTGTTGGAACATGATTTAGCTGTATGAAAGGCTGTTATAATTGTCAAATTTGTGTTCATATTTGCTTGAAAATATTTAGCTTTCGCACCAAATGTTCTACGATTTGTAATGAGTTTTACAAATAAAGATGACTGAGATGTGTTGTTTCGGAGAGAATTTGTGGTATCAATAGTATTACATGACAATTACTAAGTGCGAGAAAGTACTTGATGTTTTAGGACCACGACTTTAACACATAAAGATGTTTAGGATGCATCGCGGCCATTGTAATGGCAACGATAAATAGACAAACGTGTGCTTACACATGTTATGCTATTTTGCAGTATTAAAAATATGTGGTGGAACTACGTTTGATAATTCGTTTTCTAACTTTATTAAGCATTTCTAATGTACTTTAGAAAGTAATATTCGATAATGGTCTGCTATACTTCTATTTTTCTGCGTGAAATATTATAAGGATTATTTGGAAAATTTCTTGTTGTAAACTTTGATTCTCTAATTCTCTTACTAACCTTCTTGAATGGCTATTTCTTAAACGGAGATCAAAAATACGAATCGTATGCGAGGGGAAATACTCGTAGGAATCTTTTCTTACACACTATTACGTCGCTTCTCTCGCGATTGAATGTCCAATCTCT
Organism: Teleogryllus occipitalis; assembly: GCA_011170035.1. Lineage (NCBI taxonomy): Eukaryota > Metazoa > Arthropoda > Insecta > Orthoptera > Gryllidae > Teleogryllus > Teleogryllus occipitalis. The sequence goes on along the minus strand of BLKR01000744.1, from coordinate 253,927 downwards.
CTTGACTCGAATCGTGTAGAAGTAGATCATCTCTTCCATAACAAACTTTGATTTCAGAATGATCAGTAAGTTGTCAAAATTTACGTCAGGAAAAGGGGTCAGATAGGCAGCAACTACAATGCACACTTATCCGAAAGAATCAGGCCATGTTACATTTTTTTTACGTTATTTGCAATTTATTCAATTTACGGAAAATAGGTAAATTACAACATTTAGAGAAACATGAGTGGAGCAATAACTCTGTGATCCTTGACAAGTTTATACAATTACCCAATGGTTGTAACCCATGGTAATCGCAAGGGTAAGGTATAAACCAACAGCAATTCTCTTGCCAAGTCCACGCACGTGGACGCAAACTTTCCCGATGCAGCAAATCTCTTTCCAGGTGCCATTGAACCTTACAACATCCCGCCGGGAAATACGAAACAGCTACACCAAACACGAAACACTACAATCCACAAAAAACCAACAAAGCCCGACGACGAGGGCCCTGCGGCGTGGCGGACGCCATCTGATATCACGGCGTTAAAATTAGCGCTGAGTCGCGCCTTATCGTGCGTGCAATTAAGAGCAGTCGGCGGGCGGGCGGCGAGCGATTGCCCGGCGCCTGCCGATAAGGCCGTGCGCCGTGGGCTCCGGCCGGGTGCGCCGCCGCGCCCCCGCACCGCAACTGCCGAGGCAATGGACTCCACAGAAATGAATTCTTCTTCCTAGGGCTTTTATCCAGCCGACAGCCGGTTGCCCTTTACGTCCCGAAGGGACGCATATTCGACCATACACTAGACAAACACTTGCGGGCTCCTCTGATCTGGGGTCAGCAGAACGCGAGGCCCTCCGCGACAACACACACACAAAGTCAAACAGCCATGCCCAATGCGGGACTCGAACCGGCGACCCTTCGGACAGAAGCGCTGAGTCGGTACTCGCTCCAGAAATGAATTAAAATCGTTAAACATTTTGATCATTTACTCATGCGAGGCTTGATGAAATTGGGATAATTTTCGTTATAAGTATCATTCGATTAATCCGTGGATTCCTTCTGACTACTTACTTTTTTTCGAAATATTTATTCTTCTAGTGGCGGCTGGTGCCCCGTCGAATGACGGAAATGTATTTTCCAAAATTCAAAACACTGATATTTAACGAAACGTAAGCAGTTCATGTAAATGAATTAAAACAAAGTTAATAAAAGTCTACATTCAAACATTCTTACATAATTTTATACGTAGTGTCCGCGTCAGGTATGTTCTCCTCACGCGCACGTGGTTCTGGTTTTGATTTCCATTTTGCTCTCGAGATTTTGTGTTATAGTTAACGGAGTGAGACAACTGACTGTAATGGAATTCATACAAAAAAACGAACTAGGTTTCAATTATATGATGATCGCATTCCAGCACATTACAACAAACACTATTGTTTGGACACGTTTTACACTAGTTCATGTCATGATCTTACTTCTTATTGTTACTACTAAAGGTGATTTACGAAACAAAATTATTTTATTTCACTACCATGGCATTATGGCGATAAACACAGATTTTCCACACACTCGTACACACGACGCTCTTCTGCCGGGAAGTCCTTGCACAAAACATGTACAGAAGAGTGACAGAAAGAGGGGGTCAGTTGCTAAATTAAGAAAATAACCTCTAACACGTGGTGTAGCCACGTGTTGGACTCTTTTGGATCCTTCATGCCGAAAAACTCATTGAAAGCAAAACGTCCATCCGTCGTCTGTCTGTCCGTTCGTCTGTCCGTCGGCTCGTCAGCCTGTCCGTCCGTACGTCTGTCCGTCGGCCCGTCAGCCTCTCCGTCCGTTCGCCAGTCCGTCCGTCCGTCTGTGAACACTAGAGAGATCGTACGAATGGTTTAGACGCTAGTAGTGTTCACAGACGGAAGGTTTTGAATGAACAAAAAACAACTTTTTCAGTATCAGGCGACCCCAAAACGTATAGTTCCGTTGAAATCTCAAAACTGATATTCCGCAGCATTACATAACTTTCTCTACACTACGTATATTACATACGTACGTATATGAGAAAGTAACCGGAGGTGCTACAGAATGACACAGACTTTCTCGTAGCAAAGTTTTCTAATTTCCTTGGCATGGACTGTCTTTACGGTCTTACCCCATTCTCTTACCAGCTGCCATCTATCGCCGCCCAAAGTATTATTTTTACGTTTTCTCAAATTTTCTGTTTCGTTATAGTAGAACCAAAATATTACTTCAAGAATATTAAAGAAGAGTAAAACCTCGTTCTAGATAGAAATTTTCGTTGAAATATTTCAAGCCGTTTTTAAGAAAATGGCGATTAAACATTGTAAATGGGATATTTGAAGCTCTTTTTCACAGAAATTTATTGAGTTTTCGAAAAAAACTTCATTTGAAGTCATTGGAAGCACTTCCACTCACAAATGCGACAATGTATACAAATCAAAGGAAATGTGCATAATAACGGCGTGAGAGATTTTTTTAAAAATTACAGTTGTGCAATTTTTGAAAAAACAAAAGAAAAACAGAAATGAACTTTACGTCATATAAAACATTGTAATTAGCACCAAACAGTTGGAGAAGTTAGAAGAAAAATATTGGAGTCATTTTTCAGAAAATAGCGTTTGAACGTTTCTGAAAATGCGGAAATTTCTGCTCATTTTAACAGAAAACTGTTACTTTGTTTGATATTATTTAAAGCGCATTTATTCATTGATATAATATTGTGAATAAATTGCTTCTAATGTAAATTATACCGACGTAAGAGGCAAGTCAAAAAAATTACGTTTGTGAGATTTTTGAAAAAACAAGAATAGAGCTATAGGGCGTTTATATCATCATATAGGGTACATTTGACACTACCACTACCAAAATTTTTAAAAAATTAAGAAAACATTTTGGAGCCATTTTTGAGACAATCTTGTTTTTGTTATTTTTTAAAATTGCAAATATTGCACGCACTATTACACGAAAAGTACTAAAAATTTTTAAAAAATGTACATGACAATTATTGAAACATGCTCGACGTTGACTGGTGCCAATTTGAAACAAGCCCCGTCTTTCTATTTAAGAACTAGCCGCACTTGGAGGGACATTTTGAAACACAATTACTTCTGAGAAATTTAATTTGGGCGCCAGGGAAAGGTTACACTTGAAAATTCCTACGTAATTTAAATATCTCTCCTTACACAATTATGTTGGGCTAGCTCAGTTAATTGAGATTCGATGTTCATAATTGTTGCTACTTACTCTGCAACCAATTATTCAATCTGCCATCCATATGGAGTGGCGAGGAATCTGAAAATCTTATTAAAATGCTGGATTGCACGAAACGAACAATGAATCTGGGAACTCAGTCTCTGGGAATTCTTCAATTTGGAAAAGATCGTTCGAATGATTTAGGCGCTGCTGGTAGTGTTCATAGACGGACGGACATACGGACAGATAGACGAGGGACGGACGGACGGACGGACGGACGGACGGAAGTTTTGCTTTCAATTGGGTTTTCGGCATCAAGGACCCACAAAACGAGAATTCTGGAGAGGATTTTATTTCTTAATTTAGCAACTGGTTTTATGCACTTTTTCATCACCAGAGCCCGACAATGAAGTTTTTTCCGCCGAAACCCACCGTTTTTTATCGCAACTTTACATAACTTTCTCTATACTACGTGTATTACTCCGAATATATGTACGTATAAGAGAAAGTAAAAATATACTTTGGGCGGCGATAGATAGCATCTAGCCAGAGGATGGGGCAAGTTCGTAAAGCCACAATGGGAATTAGAAGACATATTAAGAGAATGTCTGTGCCATTCTGTATCACCACTAGTTTCTCTGTTGTTGTTTTTTCACGGATGGAACTAATGACACTTAAGATATTACACAGGTATAATTTTCGTTGAACTCTCTAAATTGCAATAATTTTAACAATACGAGTAAGTGTGTGCTGTTGTAGGACCATTAGTTTCCATTTGAAGCATAACTGCTTTCCTGTAACACGTATCTACTTTTCTGTCATGATCCATAAGTAGGTGGATTTTTGTAAATATATAATTTAAGCAAAAAAGTAATAGGTTGTATCGAGGCCCTAGCCTCCTCAGTCATGAGGGTAACTTTGGAATTTTTTTCTTTTGATTTGTAATTTTTTATGTGCAAATAATGTACAGAACACGAAAAAAATAGTTTAAAAATTTTTTCTGCCTTCGTTCTACCAAAACGTTAGTGTACCCCACAGGAGACGTATGTGTTCGTCCCAACAAATGAGCATTACTATAAATTAAGTTGTAAAGCTTTATTTATGCATTTTCTGTGTTACATTTCACATGAAAGTAATGAGAAAATAGAAACTGATAACAATTCCCAAATTCTAATGAAACTCTTGAGTATGTTAATACTTGTTCTCTGCTTTTAGAACAGATGCTTTCCAATATTCACAGTTCGTGAAACAATTTAAAGCACTGTTGATTATCTTGAAAGCAGAGATAAATTTTGCAAGTTGAGCATCTTATTCTTGCAGAATTTGCATTACATCCGGGCATTCTGCATCTATTCTTGGAAGGTGGTATTGGTATTTCTGGAAGGTGCAATAGTACGTTCTTTGTCCTCAGATTGTGGGATGGCAGTGGTGTCCTTGCATTGTACCTAATCTTCTTTGGCGACGCCTCACTAGGTTCATATTCGGAGGTATCTTGGTCATCAACAGATCTGTGGATGAGATATTCTGCTAGTTCCATACGCATACTCAAGTAGTCCAAAACGTCTTTCGAGTTTTCAATGCGTTCTGATGTCTTTTGTACTCTATCCAACTCGATGTTATGGCAAAATCAAAACAGTGCATGATCAACCTCACTGTCCACTTCTTGGTCCTTGCTGATATCCTATAAAAACTAATGGTTCTGTCCAACACCTCCCATGAAAGCAATGTAATGCTTTATTGCAGCAGGACGATTGACTTCCATGTATTTCTTGTCCTTCTTGGACCACCGACGACAAATATCTTCAGGATATTTTCCTTCAGTTGAGGACGCTACAATGACAGGTTTGTTATCGAACCATTTCAATACACAGATTTGGCCATCATTTCTCACCTTTTCATCAACAGAACCACGGCCAAGAGCTCTCAATGCTGCATCCGATTTTAAATTGATGTTACTGGGAATATTGAACTTCCGTAGTGTTCCTGTTCCTTGGCATTGAGCTTTGTAATGCAGAACATCCAATAACTGAACTGAAGTAAAATAACGGTCCATGTACAAGGTACAACCTGGAGGTAGGTGTCTCGCCAACCTCATAACAACTCGTCCACCAATATCTAATTCTTTTACATCTAGATCTAAATTTTCATCATTGATTGGATCCCCTTTTCCAGAATAAACAAAAAAAGCCAAAGGAAGACCATCCGGAGCAGTAGCTACAAAACATTTCAAACCGCATGGGTTCGGTTTCCCTTTCACAAACTGTCTTGCAGGTGCATGTCCGTAGAAAGAAATTATTTGTTCATCAATGGCAACATTAGAGGATTTCTCATTGAGCAAACACGCCGTTTCAATACTTTTGAGGATAGGCCTGACTTTCCAAAATTTGTCTTCGGTCCGTTCTTCATCAGTAATTAGGATGTCGTCCCTCAACTTTAAATTATTTCTTATTAGAAAATATCTATCCCGTGACATGTTGTCAGCAATTGTAGACACCCTAGTTTGTGTAGCCCAGTACATGCGGATTCTTGGATACTTCAAGTACGACATTACTATTGTCAGACCTAAGAATTTTGTGGTTTCAGCTTCTGTGAGATACAGATTTCTGCCAGTGTCCCTTAGGTATCTCTGATTTGTGGATTCTGTTAATTTTGTTATGAGATCATTGGGAATGTATTTGTGGAAATAGTCATGTGGCTGTATCTCTATGCCAACAGGATTATTATCTTCAAAGCGAGGAGCTGGAGGAAAGGGATTGAATGTTGTCAGACTTTTCCAGAATGTTCTCCTTGGTGAATAGCTTTCTGAAACTGGAGACATAGATCCACTAGATGGAGAAACTTGTTTACATGTTGTTTTTGGCTTTGACATTCTACGGACTGTAGAGGATGGACCAGCAGTTGACCGAGATTCAAGAACAGTTGAATTATTACATGAAACACGCTGAGCTAATCCGGTTCTCAGGAAATGTTCGCATCTGGGATGAATATGAAGTTTTCCCTTCGTCAGATGAGGATGAATAAACAACATTTTCAGGAATAAAAGTTGGATCCACCGCATCGTCATCTTCATCAGAAAATATGTACATCACAATCTGATATGTCTCCATTCAGGATTTCGTCCACGAACTCACGAAGACGAGGGTCGTCTGCAATGTAAAAAAACAACATATCTCTCATTATACATTGTTAAAAATAATATATAATAATAATGATAATAATAATAATAATAATAATAATAATAATAAAGATAAAGAATTTGGCATTCTGAACAAAGAGAACGCAAAAACTTCTGTAGTTAGTATTTTTAACTTCACCTACAAATGTGAAAAACGCATTATAAAATACAGTTTCTTATATTAGTAATTATTACTGTTGTTACTGACAGCCTAGATACAGTTTTATGTATGCTGTGCCTGATAAGTAGTTGCCATCAAAATTTAGAAAAATGTACTGTGGAAGGTGCACAATGCCAGCACTAGACCTAATGTCTCCTACAGAATACACTGAAAGTAGGACGTAATTTCCGACAAAAGTAAAACGGTTACCGTGAAATTAATATTATAGATAAATAAAGCAACAATTTAAGTTATATAATCCATAACAATAATGCCTTTTAACTTAAATTATGCGAAATAGAATTACTTACCTCCACGAATGTGCGTAAGTTTCTTCACTCCATGGTGGAAATAATTTCCACCATGCTTCACTCTTGAAACCGCCATTTTTAAGTCACGCTGTCCAGCCACTAAATATTTCTGTGCTTGAAAATTCAAATTTAGATACCAGCGGCGTCTTCGAGGAACATATTGGTACTAATTTGAAACGGTCTTACATATTACATCATGGCTTACCATGAATTTCAAAAATGCATTGTTAGTGTCTCCTACAGGAGACACCAGGACTGAGGAGGGTGTTTGGTAATTTTGAACGAGAGAGGGAGAGAGAGAGAAAGGAAGAAAGAGAGGGAGAGAGAGAGAAAGAAAGCGATGGTCTTATCTACAACTAGCTGACCCGGCGAACTCTGTTCCGCCTTAACAGCCGGTCCCATCTTTTTCTCGCGTCGCACTCACTGTGAGAAACTGTACTATCCTTGTTGCACTCGTGATAATAAAGCAATTGCAGATTTGTGTTTTTCTCTCAAATAAAGAAGAATTTCAAAAAAACGCTCTGATATTAAATAGATAATTTAAAAATCTATTACGCAGCAGAGCGTTTTTTTGGAATTGATTTTTGTTTAAGAGAGAAATACAAAGCTGTAATCATAGGGACTGGCAGTTAAAGGCAATAAATAAGCAGATTTTGGAATTTATTAAGTTAAATTGTTTATTAGAAAATAAATAAAAAATAAAAAAATTAAGTAGATTAATCACTCATTATTGTTCCTGTATTTTGATGCATAGGTTGCACTCTTCAGTTAAGTACCTTGTGATACACGACATTTTTTGTTTTATTATCAGGCGCAAAAACAAACAACGCAGATGATCTTCCGACCCGTGAACATGCCACATACAATTGACCATGGGAAAACATGGATATTCTAGATTCAAACCACAAACTTTCAAGGATTGGCCTTGTGATTTGTTGATGGTCATGGCGAATGCAAGACGGAAATGCAATCGGAAATTGAAGTCTTTTAAATTGAAACGTCATATCGGTTGGGATCATCGGAATCCTCGGAATGAGAACTTCCTCACCTTCAAAGTTTTCTTTGAGTATCGTCGCGTAAATTACATTGTTCATCAATTTTCTAACCACCAAACGCGTACCGTTGCACAATTGTGCGGTGGTATTGGATATTCATCTTCATTCGTGACGCAGTCAACAGGCAACAATTAACATGCGAAATACGCGAAAACGTGCAAAAACGTGCGTTTAGGAACGCTGTGGTATCCTAGCTCTAAGCTTCCTGCAGCCAAATGTTCAATTAGTTTGGCTTAATGTCCGTCTCCTTTGGGCTATCCCCATTGCCCGAGAAAATATCTGATACAGGATGCAGCAACCTGCTGGGAGTCTCCCAAGTTCTGATACTGTAATATATCATTTTACATGTTTATTTACGAACACTATTTGTGTAAACCCCTTGGATATTGGTCGGCGTGATGATGCAGAGTGAGAGGAGGTTTTGAAATAGAAGATGATAAAATGAGTTTTTGGCGTTTTTAAAAGAGGAACTAATGTTTAACAGTAATAGGAGTTGAGTAATATAATGATATTTGCGACAAGAAGTTAGACGGGAACTTCAATAAGTTTAATTGGGCGCTGAAGTTCGTGAGGAGGCAGTTGTCGTGATAAATGTAATAGTTAATGAAAATAATAGTATAGTTTCTTGTTATTTTTTTAATTTTTCTTGTTCATGTAAATAAATAGAATTAATATAATATTATTTGTTCAACACAGAAACTCTCAGAAACTGAGATTTATTATTAGATTTATAATTTTTTATTAAACGAAATTTCTTTCACAATTTTGTCCAGTGTTTTCCGCAAGGAGGCATTCCAAAGTACAAGTGCATGTCCCTAAAATTGGTGAATGGAATTATTTTGGTGATATATTGAAGGCAAAAATTCGGTCATATTTATAAAATAATATTTCGGTACGTCACATAATATTACAATAAATGCCTCTAGGTGAGATGCAATAAAAAACGAATTAGAGTCTTATTTCAGTTCTTGCAAGGAATAGTACAAATTACACTATTATTTTGACTGCTTTTAATTTCATTGTAACAAATAACCACTTTGGGTCTAATGACAACTTCGTTTTCTTGTTCAATTAATGATAGGAAGAGAAGCTAAATGAGAAAAGTAAGGTAGGTAGACTCACAATCCTTTTCTTTGTTAGAAAATTCAACCTATTGTGCACAAACAAATTATGTATCAAATTTCAATGAGCCGATCTACACAAGTTAACGTACACACATTAAAATTGAGTGCGTAGGTTATCGCATAAATACTGTGTTTATATGACCGTGCGATTTCATAGGATTTCTTCAAAGATGCAAGAAGATTTTTTTATTTCATCATAAATCTTACGGGTTATGCAAACGCGGACACTGAAGGTACACCTTAAGTGTTACTACATTTTTCACTGCGTACCTCACTTCCACGATTGTACAGCAGGAAGTATGGAGAGAACCTGTCACCTTTCCAATGAGGCACACGTATGTGTAGTACTCCCATTTTCTTGGGTCTTCAATAATTGAAATATTACTAAAGATCTATTTTTGAAATGCGGTGCATGAAAATAATGATATGAAAGTTTTCTTTTGCTTATCGGCTCTGGTGGTTGGTATATTTCCTTGTTCTTTGGTTGTTAGTACTATCATTACAATATCGTCGCGGTTTGTAGATATTCTTTCGTTGAAATGTCTCCACCAAATGGAAGAACCACATTGGAGGTTTACCGTCACTAATGATTTCTTCAGTCCATCCACTTATAATCGTATAAAGTTAGTCTAAGAATTCTACTGAGATATGTTCCTTATAGAATATAATTGGGAAGAATGGTCAAATTATTGTGAAAACAAATGTTTATGTGGCTTTTTATTTTCATTTGTTGGTACAATACGCAGCTATAAGACGTCTTTTTCACAGAATTTCCATCCATTTCTATAGTGTTCTTTCTAGAATTTAAATTTCAAAGTGCTGTATCTTGACGCAATTGTTCGACGAAAAGCTCTTCTTTGAAGGAAATGTTTCTCTGCATATTTCAAGTTTCACTTTATACGACTTCCCAAAGAATTAAAATTCCTCCAAGCGTGAATCAAATATCTTGGAATGAGACAAAATGTGATCACCGACCTTGCTTTTTAAGGCCAAAAATGCTCCGTCATAAATGTAACAATGACGCAAAAGTCAGTATTGGCCAGTCAGGAAGTAGATTTTTGAAGTAAGTAATGTGTTTAATGCATGCATACCCGAACTGAATTCAGTCATAATATGCAATATACATATTTTTACTTTCTGGTATACGTACTTATACACGGAGAAATATACGTAGTATAGAGAACGTTATGAAATACTGCGCGAATTTTCGACAGAAAAAAATTCATTGCCGGGCCCTGAACACACGAAAGTGAATAAATCCAGTTGCTAAATTAAGAGAAAAAATCCTCTAACACGTGGTGTAGCCAGCATCCCTCTTTTGTGCGTCCTTGATGCCGAAAAAACAATTGAAAGCAAAACATCCGCCCGTCCGTCTGTCTGTCCGTCCGTCCATCCGTCTGTGAATACTACTAGCGCCTAAACCATTCGTACGGTCTTTTCCAAATTGAAGAATCCTTTGTAGATCTGGCTCTTAGATGCGATTTTTTCACATTATATTTATGAATACACGTGCTTTAAATGATGTTAAATAATGTTTCTCAAAAACTCAACAGTTTTCTGTTAAAATTAGCTCAAAATTCCGCATTTTCAGAAACACTCAAACGCCATTTTCGCAAACAGTGGCTCCAAATTTTTTCTTCAAATTTTGTGTTCAGATAGTAAAAATTACACTGTTTGAGATGACATAAATTCATTTTAGTGTATTCTTTTATTTTTTCGAATATTACACAAATGTATTTTTTTAATGTCTCACGCCGTTCATATGCACATCTCCATCGATCTGTATACAATATTGCATTTGTGAGTGGAAGTGCTTCAAAAGTCTTTAAAAGAAGTTATTCAAAAACTCAATAAATTCCTGCGAGAAAGAGCTTCAAATTTCGCTTTTACAGTAATGCTTAATCGCCTCTTTCTTAAAAACGGCTCCAAATTTTTCAATGACAATTTCTATTTAGATGGAGTTTTTACTCTTCATTAATATCCTTGAAGTAACATTCCGGTTCTACTAATAGGAAACTGAAATGTTGAGAAAATGTCAAAAAAAGTTACTTAGGGTGACCATAGATGGCTGCTGGTCAGAGAATGGAGCAAGACCTTGAACCCAGTCCACACCAAGAAACAATTTGGTACGAGAAAGTCAGTGCTATTACCTCTAGTTACTTTCTCGTATACATACGTATATACGGAGTAGTATACGTAGTATAGAGAAAGTTGTGTAATGCTGCGGAAAATCAATTTTGATATTTCAATGGAAATACACGTTTTGGGGTCCCCTGATACCGAAAAAGTGTTTTTTAACAAAACGTCCGTCCGTCTATCTGTCCGTCCGTCTGTGAACACTACTAGTGCCTGAACTATACGTACGATCGCTTCCAAATTGAAGAAACCCCTGTCCAACCGAGTCTAGTTGAAGCTTTGAAATTTTGAAAAACATTCATTGCAATTTGGGTGAATTTTGAATGTAGACTCCCCGACATTTTCAAAAAGTTTCTCAAAAACTGCCCCAAATTTTTTATTTAAATTTCTTGTAAGAATAGGGTCAAATACACTTATAAAAGTGGCATAGGTCCCATGTTGACGGTTAATCCTGAAATTTCGAAAATTGCAAAAGTTTGAATTTTTTCGACGCGTTTCTGAAACTACAGAATTGAAGATAGAGATTTTTCCGTCAAATTAAATTTGTTGCTCATGAATAGTTCTTTCATTAAGGTCATGTGGACTTTTTTGAAAGTTTTAATCGTTTTCGTGTAATATTTCATGCAATATTTGCAATTTTAAAAAATAACAAAAACAAGATTTTCTCAAAATCTGCTCCAAATTTTTTCTCTAAATGTTTGGTAGGGTCAGTACCAAACGAACCCTATAAGATGACATAAACGCCATTGCAATATTCTTTGTTGTTTCGAAAATTACAAAACTAATTTTTTTACTCGACTCTCACGTCGGTAATATTTACGTTAGAGGCAATTTCTTCATATTATTCTATTTATGAGTACATGTGCTTTAAATAGTGTGAAATAAAGTGTCTCAAAAACTCAATAGTTTTCTTGTGAAAATGAGCTCAAAATTCCACATTTTTAGAAACGCTCAAAAGCCATTTTCTCAAAAATGGCCGCAATTTTTTTCTTCAAACTTCCCAATGGATAGTGGCACTCTTTAATGTGACGTTAAGTTCATTTTGTGTATTCTTTTGTTTTTCAAAAATTACACCAATGTAATTTTTTAACTATCTCTCACGCCGTCAATATGCACATTTCTATTGATTTGTATACATTATTACATTTGAGAGTAGAAGTGCTTCAAATGACTTTAAATGAAGTTTATTGAAAACTCAATAGATGCATGTGAAAAAGAACTTAAAATTTCGAATTTACAGTAATGATTAATCGCCATTTTCTTAAAAACGGCTTCAAATTTTGTTTTGAAATTGAAAATTTGCAGTGAAAATTTTCATTTAGGACGAGGTTTTACTCTTCTTTAATATTTTTGTAGCTGTATTTCGATTGTACTATTAAGAAAGCAAAAAATTGAGAAAATGTAATTTAAAAAAATGTACTTCGGGCGACGATAGATGGCAGCTGGCCAGGGAATGGAGGAAGACCTTACAGTCAGACCACACCAAGGACATTAGAAAACTTTGCTATTAGAAAGTCCGTGCCTTTCTGTAGTACCTCTAGTTTTGTAAGCAATGGGGGTCTTGATTATGCTGATCAGTCTTCGGTACATATTCGGCTATCAACCCCGATCGACTCCTTGATCATCTTTGACCCCCTTTAAACTTTCATCGACCCCCAGGAGGACGATCCCATCCCCATTCTGAACTTCTGCTCTGTGAAGATGGGGTCATTCGTTGTGTATCTACACAAATTCCTTCTCCAGATTCAACGTGCGATCTGAACCAGCGATTGAGGTGCACTCTAAAACGAGGACTGGTCGAACTCGCAGTTGTCGAAGACAGCAGTGCGAGTCCGACGGAATCCGGCGGGTCCTCGTTGGCAACGGTGTTCGCAGAGTCTCACGCACACTCGCGGCGATATTTTCCAGCGGCCGCGGCGGCGCCCACCGCGTCCGCGCGCTGAGGCGTCGCGACGCCCGCGGCTGCCAAGCGCCGCCGCCTATCACTGGCCGTCGCGACGCCCCGCGGAGCGTCGCTCGCCTCGCCTCGCCTCGCCTCGCCTCGCCGCGCCGCGCCCCGCGGGGACCCGAAATAACCGCCGTCCTTGGCTCCAGCGCCACGCCCCCGTTCCGCCGTCTCTGCTACGCTCGTGCATCGCCTTTGCTCATCTACTTCTGAAACAGAATAATCTTGGGGAAGTTGAGGTATCAGGTGAGAAAAACGGTGTCTAATAAGGGTCATTCGTGGATTCGAACACTGCGAATTGAGTCAAAATTCCTTCTTTATGTTCAAAGAATCAATAGCAAGTTTGGACATTTTTAGCTGCACATTTCTTCAGGACTGTGTGGAAATAAACAATGTACACTGAACCCTGACTCGACTACCTTGTTTAATGGTCATGATTTCGTACATCCGATTGAATTTTTATAAGATAATGTAAATATTACCTATATTTTCAGCGATCAACCGCCAGGTACATTCCTCAGATTGACCATAAGCGATCACCTCAAGCGATATTGAAAAGTATTGTAAAAAAAGCGGAAAAGTGTGGAAATTACTGTTCATTTTATATCTTCCTCCGAGTGACGCATTGTCACTAAGAACAGAGTGGCTTAATCTCGGAGGGGGAATACTTTCTGTTTCAGGTAACATGTGATTTTAATACAGATCTCTTAATGAAACAACTACGCCTTTGCTTCACCCAATTCACAGCAATTATATAGGTTGTTTACTCGTACTTCCCTTCTGGTGGAATCTGCTAAGCTCTCGCAAAGCACGCCATGTACGTAAATTCGATCTGACACTAATTCCTTCGACAGACGGCCCTGCTATAAATTTTCTTTGGGTGTAAAGTGCATCTTCAAGTCTAGTTTGCTTGTTCGATTCGGTGATGACGGAAGGTGAGTTTTTCGTCAAAGAGGACCAGTGGTAAGTCAATGAACTCAGTGGTGTGTTTTGATATTATCGCAGAGGAGGCAAAAGATCCTAAATTCCTTGTTTAATTTATATTTCGTAATTAAAAATGTTAAAGAGAACATATACCATTTCATAGCAATTAGCACAATTAACATTGATTTTCGGTTTCAGTAATTTCATAACCTTGTGTAAGTGGCTGCTTCTGTTAACGACCAATTTTTACCGGAACCGTTGGTGACAGCAGTATTGTGTTTTGATTTTCCTGTGGCCTTTATTAGGGAGAGAAGGCATTGGCAAGAAAAACGCGTGGTTAATGTTATTGTTTATTAATGTATGTTTCATAGTAACAATTAACATTGAGATTTCAGTAATTTCATAACCTTGTGTAAGTGGCTGCTTCTGTTAACGACCAATTTTTACCGGAACCGTTGGTGACAGCAGTATTGTTGTTTTGATTTTCCTGTGGCCTTTATTAGGGAGAGAAGGCATTGGCAAGAAAAACGCGTGGTTAATGTTATTGTTTATTAATGTAATGTGATGAAACAACAATATAAAACACCTGCATTTTGTTATTTATAGATTTCCATACTTAAAAAGAACAACTCTTTTTTTCATGTGTAATATTTTTAAATAGGAACGTATAGGAGGGTATTGCATCAATGTTGACTCGAGGTGTGTTACCGCCGCTGGCTTGAGCAAGAGCGTTATCGTACGACTTTTTTGTAACACTCTTTCTAATGTCTCCTACTCCGTAAATACGACAGAATAGGCAAAAAAGTTGTCTACTTCTACCCGTTCCTGAAGTGTTCCACAGCTAAATGTCGTACTTGGGGGGAGGGGTGAATATTGTTAAGTATAGTTTTAAAGCAATTCAGAGATCCGAATCGTGAATGTCCCTTGTAAGACCCTTTGAAACCAATTATCGGTCATGTTCCAATAAAAATTCTAATTTATATTTTTTTCGTGAATTCAGTTGCAGGTGGCGTGAATATGTCTTTAATTGTAATGACAGTAATTATCCAGAGAATCTTTCTCCTTTACTCTTGCTTCAGAACATTATTATTAGGCAAAGACGTAAGAACATCCCCTGTTTCCCTTCTCACTTAGCTAACTTTTTTTTTTAATCTAGGGCTTTTATCCAGCCGACAGCCGGTTACCCTTTACGCCCCGATGGGACGCATATTCGACCATACACTAGACACCAACACATTTGCGGGCTCCTCTGATCCGTGGTCAGCAGAACGCGAGGCCCTCCGCGACAACACATACATACAAAGTCAAGGGACAAACAGCCATGCCCAAGGCGGGACTCGAACCCGCGACCCTTCGGACCGAAGCGCTGAGTCGGTACTTGCTCTTAGCCACCTCGGCCATCCAGGTCGGCGATAGCTTATTTACTTTTCGATAATATGTATGTTAATATAATGTAGAATTTTCAAGTCTTTAAACTCCGCATTAATACAACGTATTCGTTTCTTTTCAAAAATAGTACTGGAAGCACTGCCAAATTTTACTCCACCATCTTGTTAACTGGTTTGATATTTGCATTCTAATTGGCTGCGAAGGAAGCAAAGATATATAAAAGTGTGGGGCACACCTGACCTACAAAATTGGCACCGGATCGCGACGATTTGGCTGCGTCGTGCTGCGAGGATCTTGGGCGGGTGGTCCCTTAACGCAACCCTGGGGCGCGCTATTGTTGTTGGTGTGTCCGGTGTTCCTCCCCTCCTGTTGGCCGGACGGTGCGGGGCGGGGCGGGGCGAGGCGAGGCGTTGCGGTGGGGGGCGCGTAGAAGAGTCGACGCTTCCAGAATGTGTCATCGCGGGCGCCGGTGTTTTGCCTATCTGCCTTTCCTTCCGTCCGACTGCCCCTCCGCTATCCGACGGAATGTCTGTTTACAACTTCTCCTCTCCCTGTGGAAATATTCAGAAAGTCGTGGACTTCTTGACTTCGCGAATCAAGGCGGATATTCATATTTCTGCTGGTGTGTTCTGCTTTGAGTGTCAAATTTATTAAGAATGATTTAAGAACCGTATAAAGTCGTAATGTTTTGATTTACGTTGGTGCAAATAACAGAGGAAAGAAAGAAGTAACAACGAAATATCTGTTAATTCTTACTTAGTAGTATACAATTCTTCTTAATTTTAGTATTAATCAATAAGATCATTTGTTTTTCGTAACTTTGTTTTTGTTTTTCAGTAGTCATTTGTTTATCAGTAGTTAGATCACTGCACATGGAAGTGAAAATACTTCATAATAAAGTGTGAAAATTAAATAAAATTGTATATTTGCATGCGAATCGACATTGATAGTTCAAAACAACCATTCATTTTTTTGGTGTTGTTCGAATACAAAATCTATTGCGTATATTTCATCATTTTATCATGTATAAAAAATTAAGGTTCGACAAATCGGTGAGGAGAAACGACTGAGGCTATCTTCTCTTTCTTTATGTACTATTTTCTTTCAAGAATTTGAAAGAGGCCAGTTTCATTTGAAAAAAAAAAAAGAAAAGATTTTTGCGCTTGATTCTGTTATTAATCAACGTGTAAAATTAAAACCAAAACGACTATATTTTTGGAACTCTTACTTCATTTTATTTATCTAATACTAATATGTGAAATGACGTCTTCCAGCATTTTATCGGTCTGTTTTATTTGCTTAGGTAGATTTCTTTTCGATGAACATTGAGGTATAGAAGGTCTTATACCTGATTATGAAATTTTCTAAATGAATTAATATTTTCAAAATACTTTAATGTCTTATTTTCCGTGTTGAACAATAATAATAAAGTGTATTGATACTCTGGTGTATAACAGTATAAGCCTAGATTTTCGAGAATGTATTCTCATTTCCATCTTGTCCGTCAAAAACATAACACATAATAATTATATAATTATAATAACACATAACACACACACACACACACACACACACACACACACACACACATACACACACACATACACACACACACACACACACACACACATATATATATATATATATATATATATATATAACAACTCATAATTATTCAGTGTAATGGCATTCTGTGACGTGGTCTATATGTTGTAAAGCCAATAATTTGATGAAATATATTATAAATATATTCCGTCATGCTATTGTTAAGTATCTGACGATATCGTCTGTGTGCACTTCCTTTCTCAATCTGTGGTGTATTACGTGTTATCTTTCACATCTTCGGTTCTGCTTTCTTCACCTGGCGGCAATCCCCGTTTTCGTCGAAAAAAGGCGCCGCGTGGCTCACTCACTATGCGGCAGGTGACATGGTTGCGTCGTTGTCGGGCTGTCTTATCGCGGTAAACTTGCTATCTCCAGCAGCTAAGTCTGGCCATCACGTCACCCGCAGCGCTGGCGCTTGTAGCGGACGGGGGCCAACCTACAGCTGCTGCGTTGTGCATCGGGCCCCAAAACTTGAAAGGACAGTCGTATCCAAGGGTTGTTTAACGTATAAACAGTCTAAGCTCGTGCTTAGGAGCCTCTAATACATTGTTTAAACAACAGTTTATAGTAGTTTACTAAACGCATAAAAATATTTAATATAGAACTTTTAAGTTTTTAATATTTTTGATTACGTATGTTTTAAGTTTTAATAGTATATGGGGGCTCATTGTACGAGTATTAAGATGTCTCTGGTCATGATGCTAATTAAACCTGGTGTTTTAAAATGCGTAGCGTTTTGGAAGAAATGGGTTTACGAATTCGAACTGAAATATCAATAAAAAATTGTAAAATTTTGAAATTGTTATATGCATATTATATTCTGATGTACACTGTATATTTCATTTAAATTAAGTATGCAGATGAATTACTGAAATACAAAATTGAGTAAGTGCCCACCTCTGAGTGGTTAACTCTGTAAGTGACCATTCAGGTGGTTTCTTATACAGTTGGTGATTGCAGCGGAATTCCAATTAACAAAATGGATCAGATGACAAGGGTTTTGAATGAAAATTTTAATTTTTGTATAGAAATGGTAATGCAAAATTTATTATAAATAATTAAATATTTATTATATTAATTATTATAAATAATTAATCTTATTCCTATAGTATCTTTGTAGGAGATGGTTGACATTTTGAATCTTAATGATTTCCTTTGTGGAGTATAATCACGGCTTGAAGAGGGAAAGAAGTTGAAGTAACATTGAATCTCACTTTCTATTCGTCTAAGGAACAATCCAGTACAATGTACGACGTTCAAAATGTTACCACGGATCCAATTAGTTTTTTCTATACTTCACTTTTAAATATCTCAGTTTAGCCTTGAATACCAAATAAAACTTTACAACGCGATATTTATACTCGATGAATATAATTTCTCGAGAACATTACTCATCAAAGTCTTTCGTTTTTATGAAGATTTTGATAAGAGAGATTGGCAAGTTCTTCCGCACAGTCAATAGTGCATTATACGTTATGGTGATCTCGTGGCATCTAAATTCTGCATTTACAGGCCTCAGGGGTCATGTGAGTTGTGTTCTTCAGTTGTAATCTACACACTGAGACCTTTCTGTGCCTTCTATCACGTTTTTTGGGTGTAACGCTTATGGAAACACCTCTATGGGTGTGAGGGATGCGGCAAATCTCGATTTTCATGTAGATTTAAATTCATTATTTGTGGTTATGTGTGATTTTTAAAAGCACGGCTCTAAATATGTTTATTAAAAGACGTCTATAAATATATTTACTTAAGCAAAGTACGGAGCCTACGTGGTGTAATCAAAGGACATTTTCATACGAAGTTGTGTGCGAATTGAGAACGCTAATGTTCTTGTCCCAGCATTCCACGCTGTGTTCACATTTAAAAAAATGATTTCTCTAACAAGTCAGAATGGATATATCTTTAACCCATCCGCGTCGTGCTGAGTTGCAATTTCAGATTAATTTCTAGTGACTAGGGGCGCGTCAATTGCTGTCATTGGTCCCGTACGTGTAGTGCATGTTTTTTGCACGGGAGGTGGCAGTGATCTTGCCCCAATGGATGGTGAGATCACCATCGGTAGCGAGGTTTCCCTCAACCAGGTATCTCTCATCAGCGGAGCACCACTCCAGTCGAGACAACCTCTAAGCTTCCTAGCGATATCTCGGTATGTACAGTAGTGCAGTGTAAGTGTGAGTGTGTGTAAAGGGTTGGATAGGAAAAAGAATGAGAAGGAATGATCGCGCGCTGTCCATGGCCCGTTTGGTAGGGCACTGTTTCGGAGTTCGCCTGGTATTGATCGGAGAAACAACGGAAAACTACCGATCAGAACAGCCGACCGCTAGAATTCTCCTTCAGGCAATGACAGAACTCGACCTACCTATCTGACTAGTATCGAAAATCCTGCCACCGACGAAACTCGAACCCCAGCACCTCCTGGTCAGAGGCACTAAGTGACATCTGTTTTCTGACCCTGACTAACTCTCTCGGACTGCAATTTCAATATCACCGGTTAAAAGTGGCTATTAATTAATTGCTAATTAATTATTAGCAAATAGTATGCATCTGTTATCTTCTTCGAAGGTGGACAAGCACTTCCTACCAATCATAAGCTACAGATTTTCTAACACGTTTCTAATAATAAACTTAATACCTTTTATTTATTATTTTACTATTCTCTTTAGTAAATAATGAAGAATAAATACATTGTTATGGCTTAATGAATTTGTAAAAAATTTTTTCTTTTCATTTAGGTATTCTTAAATATTTTAAGACTTTCCACTGAGATGAAATAATGGAAGTCATCTTTGTCAACTTAGATTTATTAAGAGAGCCGGCTTTCGACGGCTTTGTCGTCATCAGTCTAGAAATGTCCAAAATGCTCGTAAATACAAAATCTTAAAAAATAATAAAGAAGAAGATAACATAAATAATAAAATTAATTCAAATACAGTAAACCCTCATTAACATTAATTCCAAGGTACCGAAATAATCGGAGTTCGTGTTATAAAAATTAATATTTTCCAAGTATTATAATTATCAATGTTACCGTAATCCCTTACCAGGACCGAAGTTTTGTTCGTGTTAAGCATGTTCGTGCTAACGAGGTTTTACTGTTACGGAATTAACGTAGGTACCTACATACAGAAATTATTTTTCAGTAAGAATAGAAAAGGAGATAATATAAATAATGAAGCTAAAATAGATTTTTTCCAAAAAACAATATTAAATAAAATTTCAAAAACTAAAACAGTATAAGCTGAACCGCTTATCTCGCTAAATATGGCGAAAGTTGGTAGACGTGGAGAGGGATTTTATTTTATTTTGAATCATTTATAGGGTTGGAGCATCTTCCCCAAATGTTGTGTATCAATTCTCCAAATTGTGAGCTTAAAAAGGGGAAAATCAGAAATTTATCTTATTCATGAAAATAAAATATTTTGTTTCGTAAAGCTACATAGCGCCTTTCGAAATTTTCAGGGGGAACACGGCCACCCTGGGCACGCCTACGATTATTATCCAAAGTCGCATTTGTTCACTTCACTTGTACGGATTTGATGGAAGAATAAAAAAACTCACAACACATACTTATGCACTTAATTTCGCTCCTTTTACTTTGTAACGCTTATAACACACAGGTGAAGAATAGGTTCATAAAGATGAATGCGCTTCTACTGGAATATCGCATCCTTAGCCGTACTTAATACACGTAAAATAAAACAAAGAGAGTCACACTTTCTCTTCTATTTTTATGGTTCAGGTATACGTTTTTGCAGACCTCGTCAGTTTTTAAGATAAAAACTAAAATACATGAAAACAAACGATGATATAACACTATCTGAAATTTTAACATACACCTGTAACAAATGTATATTCAGTTATATTCAAATTATTGTTCAAAGAATTACTCTCCCCGTCCGGGAATCGAACCCAGGTCCCCTGGTGTTTGTGTAGTTGCACTGTCATTGAAAAATTTGAACGTTTAAAATAACTTTGTTATACAGTTATGAGGTCACATTATGGAAGACAATATTACTGTGTGGAACATATTTCCGACCCAATTGTCTCTCCAATTATTCAATATTAGATAACAGCTGGCCTTCAAAACTGTTCAAATCAGTAGTCTCTGTAGCTTAATGGTTACCAGGATTTGTTTCCCGGTTGGGGTACCTTTTAATTGAACAATTTGAAATAAAGTGAATTTTATGATATATTTTATGTGAAAGAGTACAAAGTTCAAAACTGTAGGGGGGAGTTGCCTGGCTGCGCTCTTGTATGGAAACTATAAATCCTCCAAGTCCAGATTAAGGGAGATGTGTAGGAATATCAATAGAAAGGGTAGATCGAATACAGCCTTTGGCCGATTTTATATGGTGTCCAACACTAAGCACGTGCACATGCTTTATCCCCTCCGCCATGCATTACGTTAGTGACGCCCTTTGTCTGTCTTCCGCTCCGATTTCTTTCTTCTCTTCAACCCATTTTCTAGGCACTCTTTAACAGCTGCGAATGTTTTGATGTTGGAGATAGGGGTTCTTTTTTGTGGTTACAGTGCATGTCGTGGCCTATTCAACGTTGATACAGTTTTCCTGCGTGATAACATATACAGAAACCGCACAGAATGGAAATCCCTCCTGATAAAGGACAGCAGTATAAAGTCGATGGTACTGGAGGCAGATAACGCGCCTTTAGTCACGGGTTGCGTCGGAAATTAAATTTGGGATTGTGCATCTGGTTCATTTTCCCTTGAAACGATTCCTATTATTTGCTTACTTCAATTATTTCGAAAACACATCTTAATCATTATGAAAATGAGAAGTGTCACAAAGTAATTAGCTTTAAGTTTTATTATCTTCACAAAAATTAGAGGTATTACTGCAGCACATACTTTCTCGGAATACTGGAAATAGGTTCTATATATGTCGCTTGAAATTATATATTTGTAGCCACTATTAAGAGTTCCGTAGACCCAGGGGCTCCATTATTATAAATGTTTTGTTTAGGTAACTTCCTGTAATCTGCTTTGTTGCATATATTTTTGTTCACAGAAAAACACTAATGGCATGTAAAAAGTGTTTTGTTCCAGTATGCAATGAATGTATCAGAAAAATTGTAAATATTACATTGATTGAACATAATTTTTTTCCAAATTTTGCTACTTCTAAACATTTTCTCCAGCTTATAATTATGCGTGACCCATTCAATCACCTATACTGTCATCCCGATTTCCGGGAAAAAATAGCATGTATCTCCTCGCCACCTGCTCAAATTTCAACCATATTTGGAACACGTAGAATATACATATTATTCCTTACGTGCGTATATTATTGTGTATAATATATATATATATATATATATATATATATATATATATATATATATATATATATATATATATTGTGCGTATATTATTCCTTACGTGCGTACAAAGTTACAAGTCAAAAGAATCTTAAACAGGGATTTTTTGACCGAAACTTTTTATTCGTATTGAATCGTATCATTGAGGTAATTCCTATACTTTTCCTCCCTATACCATATTACAGGGAGAAAAGGTAAAAATTAGTAAAAGGTAAGCACATTTTCACTATTAGTCAATATATATGTTCTTTTTTTATCAAAATCCTCACATGCTTTTGGAATGAAACCATATCCCTCCTTGTGAACAGGAGAAATTAACTTATCACCTCATTTCTGTCTTTTCAGAAACGAACTGCAGTAGTATATTTTTGATTTTGTTTGCTTATGGTTTAACATATATGATTGAATACATTTTTACGTTCAATAAGTACCTAACTATCGCCATCTTATTTATTCATGCCTCTGTTCGCTTTTGCTCAGATGATTAATGCAAAGGTTGGTAGAACACTCATGTTCTTTCGATTGTGGTAAGGAAATGTTTTACTCTCGAGTTAATTACTCTTTCTGCAAACTGCATATAGAGATATCTTCTGTTTCCTTCCTAATGTGTTTTGAAATAAGGAAGAAGGAAGGCTACATACGGACATTTCACAATTTTGTTACAGTGAATGGTATCTCGGTTGGGAAGTAACTGATTTCCTTACATCCTGTAGCATGTAATGTTGTTTGATTTTTCCACGCATGCTGAAGTTTGAATTTCAAAATAATAAAGCAAAATCCACGTTCCTTTCCATTTTTTAATTCAACTACTTCGCCCGTAAATGAGATGTACTTGTGCGTCATACTAACACTACGCGGTGGTTCATACAAAGGTGGCCAAGAGGCGTCCTTTAGGAATCAGAGGTTGTTCCTAAAAGTGCCCTGTTCTTCGATCCGGATTGATATGACATATCTTTAATTATGACTCTTAAACGTAATTATAATGCTGATTTTTGTTGGCGATAAAAAACAAAGATCTGATTAGCTTGCTCATGAATAAACGAGTGACTGTAAATGTGACCAAATTTCCTATTATATCATGAACTATTTATTTTTAAATTTGGTTTTTGGGCTTGTTGTTGTGGTCAAATGTAATTATTTCATAATTTAGCAAAATGCTTCGCGTAATGTTGTTCACAAATACTTTCTGTGAGCAGGAAAAAATTTTTCAGGATTGAGACAAATTACGCGGGGGTACACATGAAAATCTGTACATTATTGAAATAGTGCTGTAGGCCCTGCCAGTGAACAAAGCAGTAAGTTGAGAAATCTCTGCTTCACTGCACGGCTGTTACAAGCCGGCCCCAGAGACGTGAAATTTATTTTAATGAATTTCCTTCATGCCTAAACATAACTAACGAAAGCAAGGATTGCAGTTTATTGAGCATTAGTCATGATCAAATTTACGTAGCTGCCTTCTACCAATGTAATTACGATTTTCGACTTTTCCTTGGTAGTTCTTGTAGATATGAATTCTGGTCGTCCGTGCTCGCATTCTGGCGCGTGTGCGCACGAGTCCGTGCGTGGGTGGGCATGCGTATGTAACCAGTGTCACGTGGGGGAGCGTGTGCGTGAGTAAGCTGTTGCGTGCGTTGTTGGCACTAAAGAGATTCACGACAATATTGTTGACACACAAACAATAACTCGCCTTATATCCTTATTTTTAATATTTAAAGTAATTTTCTGTTTTTCATTTCGGTGCTCATATATATCATTCTTGATGAGTCGAAAATAAATTGCTGACCTATCTCTATAGGTGCAGAAACGCAGATGTATTACTTCCTTGTGTTGATGTACGTGCAAGTAAGCATCCCGGTGTTTGATTGAGCACACATTCGAGCGAACGGCTGCATTTCTCATAGAGAACATGAACCAACAGTATAAATGTGCGCTTTTGGCTAATGCATTCGCGTCTCTTCACCAATGTGCATATGTATGTGTGCAAGCGTGAAAGTTGACTACTTGTGTGTTTGGTTTACCACACAGGAAAAAGAAGGTCGATGTTTTCACACTAGCATGCAGCACGTGCACGCGTGTACTCACGAAAACTTGCAAGCACTCGCACTAGGAGTGCGCGAGTGCGTACACACAGACACGCATACATCCGCGCCAACACGCACACTTCTTGTACGAGCAATCTTCCATTCGTGTCTGCACACACAAGTGCTTGGATGGGCTGACCAATACTCGCTTATTTGCGGAGAAGCGCTCGCATCGTTTATCCGCCCACTGTCTAGTTCACGCACATGCCCGTCAACATCAGCGCTCGTGCATCAGCGCATCACGAATACGCTCGAGCACGTTCAACGAAAATCAGATACGAAAGCAGAACTAAAATAACTTTATTTAAATTAGCGCTCCATGAAATCTAATGAAATTGTTTCTTTATTTACTTGCGATTATTCGTGAAACAAAATCGAAATATTTCTGTAATTATCCGTGTAAGAAATTCACTGAAATATTGAAGAATTTTGCTGTTTAATCGTGAATGAAAGAAGTTTTAATATTTATTTCTGAAATAAAGTATTCGTATTATAATATCTATTTTGCTCGTGACCGTAAAACTCCTTCAAACAGGGTGAGTCATTGCGAGTGGATAAAAAGATTACGCCAACGTCTTCTCCTCCATCAAATAAACAAGTGTTTATTTTATTACGTTCGCTTTTGAGATGTGAAAGAGATTGCAGAAACTTAACTGCCGTCACGGTTTCAAGTTTTTTTCTAGAAACTGGCAGCCGTTTGAATGGAATAACTGACAGCATTTATATGGACTACAACACTATTTGCCATTCATTCTTGTTCTCAGATACCCTGTCTAAGGACACAATCACAAAAAATGTTGAATGCAGGCAATGTAATATTACATCACCCGTAATATGCGACTTGAACTAATCGCACACCTCATGAAATACACCAGAAATCTAGCAACACACCACTATGGGAGCATGGGGGTCCACGCTGGGTCCACGAAACGCGACGAGTTAGTTCACTTCTCCGAATTTATCGCCTCTTGGGAAGCTTTATTTACCGGAAAGCGAGAGAAATGTGAGGAGAGCAAGAGGAAGCACGAATACTTCCCCGAATGTCACGTGATCTTCGGCGTGTAGGTCGCGCGTAAAGCCAGGCTACCGTTCGCGAGCGCTTGTGCTTTGTTCTGAAACCTTCGTCGTGGCTAACTCAAGCCGATCGAAGTCATGGCGTAAAAATTGGCCCATGTTATCACGGCAACGTTCGTTTTTTAAAACATTGGAGTGACTTCGCAATCGCTCTGCTAAACCTTTTTAGGCTACTTGCGTTGAATTGTTAGTGCTCTCGGTTCGGTAGTTTTTCATTATTCATAAAAAAATTAAACGATTTATGCTAGTTTTCCCATTGCAGTCGACTTCTCTTAAAGTGAACTCGGTTATAGTGAACCCTCGGTTATAGTTAACTTAAGTCACTAGTCCCGTATCTCTTACATTACAAATAAGTATAAGAAAACTCGGTTAAAGTGAACCTGAAACTAGGCAATAGTGAACTATAGTGAACGTAGGAAATACAACGTTCTGGAAATTAATTCCCTTCTAGAAAATATATCGCTTCAGTACCACAAATTCGAACTCTAGGCAGCTTGAAAATAATATCGTCGGTCAAAGGTCATAATCGAAGAAGTCTCCCCTGAGGTGGATATAGCGGACCCGGAATGAGTTTGATGACCATATGCCACTCAGATTCACTGCGAAAGCAAGGCCGTGTCCTGCGTAGGCTACCACTGGCGGCGGCGACGTGGAATTGCTTGCTTCAGTTTCAAGCTTTGTGTTCCGTATGTAAAGCACCTTGTGTTCTACGTAGGCGTCAGGAAGCGCGCGACAACCACAGCCCGGTTACACCCCCCGCGTCGCGTAGAAAAGTGACCCGTTTCATTAGCCCCTTGCGTCAAGCCGCTACCGAAAGGATTTCACATGTTATTAGGCGAGTAAAGGGGCCATCGAAGAGTGGAACGGTGTTCCAACAGTGCAAGAGGCAATGAAGGGTGACAATACTGCATTACGATGCTTAGAGACAGGGGACAATGCAGAATAAAGTATGGAGAGAGCACGAACTCTGGAGAAGGATCTAGAGAAATTACTAATGAAAAGTGTACGAAGTAAACAATTGAAAATAATTGATTTTTTAAGGACAAATAAAGATATTGATATTTTCAGTTCGTTCTATTAATGTTTTTTGCTGTATCTATATTAATAAAATCAATCATTGTGGAAAAATTCTGATTAATTTTAATATCGGATATAGTGAACCAGCCGACCTGGATGGCCGAGGTGGCTAAGAGCGAGTACCGACTCAGCGCTTCGGTCCGAAGGGTCGCGGGTTCGAGTCTCGCCTTGGGCATGGCTGTTTGTCCCTTGTCTTTGTGTGTGTGTTGTCGCGGAGGGCCTCGCGTTCTGCTGATCCCAGATCAGAGGAGCCCGCAAGTGTTTGTCTAATGTACGGTCGAATATGCGTCCCTTCGGGACGTAAAGGGCAACCGGCTGTCGGCTGGATACAAGCCCTAGGAAGAAGATATAATGAACCAAAAATGTTAGTCGCCCAGTAGTTCACTAAACCCGGAAACGACTGCAATCTTTCGGTTTCGCAGCTAGCCTTGAATATAACACAAAGGGAGTATATTAGATCATCTATACTAATAAAAGTGAATTCAACGACATGTAATCGACATCGATTCCACAAAAATGAGTGTATGAATAGATACGAAATATTTACAGGCTCTTCTTCGGGATTTGTCGTTGTATCCTTGCAAAGTTTGGTAAAGATTAATGCAACACAAATGCGGAAAATAAATAATTTAAATAATATGCTGGTAGATGCGTCACAGTCGTTATTTTTCGCCTGTCGCAAAGAGACGAGTTCATGATATATTCCGCCAGAGGCCAGTAGCGGTGCGCTAGAATCATAGAGTAAGCATAGGGGGATGGCCGTGTGACCGATCTCCATCAAAGTTGGCACATCTATGTGTTTTCATGAAGGTTTTTATGCTGTTCATTTTTTGTAACTCCACTAGAAGGCGCTGCAATACAAGATGGCGCTTCAATTAAATCCAATTCCCAATCATGGGAACCTAGCTTCATTATTGCTGGGCGTTGCCGTGTGACGTGGAGCGAGGCCGAGGAGACCAGGAGCAATGCAAAATAGAGAACGGAGGGGGGGAAATAGATAGAGAGGAAGGGAGAAAGAAGAGGAGGGAAACTGAGAGAGAAAAAGAGAGTGATGGAACAAGTGAGGGGAAAGATAAAGGGAAAATTATCCACAAATTTGGAGCAATTTTTGAGAAACATTTGAAAATGTCGTTGTGGATTCATGTTAAGTTCCCCTCGCCCGCAATCCAAATATCTGTTTCAAATTCAAGATGCCGCGATATGGCATAGAATAGATCGATTGGCATGGAATAGGATAAATGTTGGTGAAAATCCTGTTTACGGTTAAGCCGCTAGCGTTCTCAGATGGAGCGACAGATCTTTTGCCGTAAACCAATTATTTGGCAGCCACAAAACGTGGATTCTGATTACAAAATTTTCTATATGCTACATTAAATAGCATACACTTCCCACTTAAAGTCGGGGTAACTAGGTATATTCTAGGCATTGTCTGATCCCCTGAGTTTCCTAGACTTCCCCACGGGAACAAGAAGTTCATTTCCTGAATTTATTGTCAGCAATGCTAAATTGCTCCATTGCCATTTACAAATTGTGTGTAGAGATTAATAGAGCTCCTGAGAGCAATTAACGAGAGTCAGTAAATCGCCTCGAGACATGATCCCCAACGTCTTGAGGGCACTGATCGTGGCATAGCCTCAGAGGTTCCAACCACCACTGGCAGGATTCTGGCGTCCATGAAGTTGGGCTGCCAGGGGAATGACTGGTTGGTACTTTACCACTTTTTCCTCCCCTGCTTTTAGAAGGTTAGACCCATCCTCGTGGCGGACGTCACATCAACCACGTGGACCCCCTCCCGGGTTTTTAATTACCAGGTCAGGTTTGAGTCTAACCCCTTCGGCAACGGGGAGAAAGTGGCTTCCGTGGACACCACAGTGTCTAATTTCCGGGGCATCTTCCCCTCTATAAAGTTCTTTATCTCGTCATGACGCTTTATTCTAGCTGGTTTTGTAAAAATGCACTGACCGAGGATGTGATTCATAGTTTCTACCGCTGTATTGCTCTTCCTGCAGTATACATCCTCTCTGGACCTTCCTCTACTAAGAGTAGTTTTCTTGGCAGCGGTATTTGATCTCAATTGGAGTGCAATGATAAAAAGACCAGGTTTCAGAACATTATAGTCTTTCAAAAATGCATTTCCAATCGGATCGTTTATATGCGCCTTAACCGCTCTCCTTTAGGATCCCAGCTTCTCCCAGGCGGCTACCTCGTCATCGGCACATTTCTTCTTATAAGCTCTTATTATTGAAGGATGTTGATTAATGAATTCGTAAATGAGCAAGAATTATCCAGATTTTCTGAATCGGGAACATACAATACAAGTTTTTCTACCGAAAAATCGCCATTTTTTAGGCCCAGTACTACAATACTTTCTCCTTATTACATATGTACTGTGAGCGAAAGAGTAAAAATTATGCTTTAAAATTAGGTTTAATTATGAGTCTGACAAATCAAGTGGTACTCATTCATATTAACCCGGGACTTGATCAAAGAGCTATTGATCACCTCTATGGGGCTTTAAACTCTCGTTGTAGAGCCTTTCAACACATTTTCTCGAGAATTCTCTTAATATTCTGGAAGGATCCAGAAAAATACAAGTTCCTCACAAGTTGACCGATTTGCTTACCTGGTATTTATCAAATGACATGTAACTCTAATTGCTATTGCTGTTTCTTGTTATTGGTAAATAGTGATGTGGATCGCAATGTGTTTCGCGGATCTGATAGCCCAGAACAGTCCACTTTCCTTTTACTTCGAATTACTTCCTAAAACCTTTCCCTCGTTAGGCGTCAACCTCGAGTTCGCCACCAACATTTGCAGTGCCGTAGATTACGTATATCCTCCGTCTACACAAAGTCACGGGAATCGCGTCATTGTCGGGTCGACTCACATATTGCACTGTAGCGCAGGTTCTTTTCTCTGGCAGTACACATGGCGTATTCCGAGAATGGCCACAGATGATTCGCTAACGCAGTAAAATGGAAAGATAGAGGAAAATCTCGACATGTTTTCCAGCCACCGCCACTGCGACCGGAAAAAAACCGAAAAAGTCTCTAATGGAAGCGCCTGCCGCCGCCGCCCGACGCGGCAGTGGTGAACGCCAGCTCGCGTCGCGGCTGCGGGAAATTCCGCAAGGGACGCGGTGACGTTGCCGAGCGGACATGACGTGCCGGTCACCGCGATTGCCCTGCCTCTGGCCGGGACTTAACGCCCAGTGTGGTTAAGGGGGTGACCACCCGCGATTGTAGAGTCTCCTGTTCAAGATCTCAGGTAGGGCCGTGGAGACGATTAGCTTTGCTCCTCAGGGAACAGGTCACTGATCACTTCAAGTAGTGTTTATGTTGTGCTAAGGAAGACCGTCTCTGGTTTTCTCGTGCTCTCCTGACTCTTCTCATTCGGCCCCGGTCTCATGGGTCATATCATTCGCTCTAAGTATCTCTCCGATATCTCTTCGCTAACAATCTGGTGTAAAGGCCACTGGCCCAGGTACAAAGGAACATAATAAACATGTTCCAAACTTTTAATATGAGAAAACAAATGAGCAGATGACCCTAATTCTGTTTCTTCTATTTTTCATTCCAAAATTGTGAATTTCAAAATCTTCAGACCCTACTGCCAATAAGTGGGAAGAAAAAATCAGATAAAACTAGTAGTACTATAGAATGGCACAGACTCCCTGGTACTAAGTAGTTTCATATTATCTTGCTTCTGGGTTAGCATGTGATTTTGCACCTCCCTGCTCCCTGCGGCCATCTTCTCACGCTCAAAAAACTTTTCTTACATTTTCTCAGTTCTTCGGCAATTAAAAAAATACATTTTTGAGAAATCACATAACATTTATGTTAAGTTACTTAGTTCATTTAGCTCTTCCCGAAGAAAAAATAAAGAAAAAATTATAACCGACGGACGGACCGGCAGACCGACAGATTGACGGGCAGATGGGCAGACGAATCGACGGGCAGACAAACCGATGGCCAGACGAACCGACGGGCGGACGAATCGACGGGCAGACGAATCGACGGGCAGACGAACCGACGGGCAAACGAACCGATGGGCAGACGAACCGCCTGGCAGAGAAACAGGACAGACAGACGGACGTTTTAAAAGAAAAAACAAATAAACACTTTTTCGGTATCAGGGATCCCAAAACGTGTATTTCCGTTGAAATATCGAATGTGATTTTGCGAAGCTTTACATAACTTTCTATATGAAATATCGATGCGATCAGATGATGTTGCTCTGCAGCAAATTTATTTGAGGTCAATGATCGCAGCATATACATGCAGTATTTTTAAAACTAAAAATGACGTATTGCGACTCCTGTTGAGCATATTTTATTCATATTTTGTTTGGTCTTAAACACTCGGTGACTGATTACTCTCCAAAATCCCATTAATTAATGAGCACTAAGAGCCTAACACCAGCTCACGTATTGTAGACGATTGATATGCCTTCTTTGTCGACGGTAACGGCCATGACAGACTTCCTGATTCTATTAACAGAAGTGAGCAGCTATTGGTGCTTCCTTCGTAGTTTTTCAATAAAATCCCTTGGCTTCTTAATTTATAAGTGCCCCCTAGAATCTACTGATTATGTTTAATGATGACAGATATCCGCTTAGTAGATGGATAACTCATTAGATATGTATTATTTAATAATACGGTGGGATGTACTTTGAAGACAACAAGGTGAATTTTCATCGTTCAATTGCTGTAATTGAAAAGAATTATAATAGAACCTGAACATGTACTTGAGGCATGAATAAATATATATTGATGAAAGAGAAAGGAATGACTGTCATTAAGGCTGATTACAATCTACGTAACCATTATTATAGAACTGAGTTGTCTAGCACCTGACAGTTGCTACATGATACGGAATTAATGATTTTTCTAAGAAAATTATTAACCTCGAAAACATTATGATTTGTGACAGACCATTGGCCAGTTTTGGATGAAACCACATTTAGCGAGGAAAGGGTAGAATATTAAAGTTTATCGATACATTTAGTTCAGTGATCCATTGTTAATTTTTGGAAATATTCTAGTGCTTATTTTCACAATTGGTGAGCACTGTCTGTATATAAAGTGAATCATACTTCTCAAAAGATCATTTGTTTTCTTATTTCTGCCCTGTGTTCCAAATTGCCTGATAATATACACAGTCTAATCACATTAATGTGATCCCTGATTACCCGTGAAAATCCTGAATAATCCCGCTCAGCAGCGTTGACTCCTGCGAGATGTGCAAGGAAGAAAATAAATTAGGTTCTGGATGGCACCCACAGGAATGTGGAGTCACGCCGACCCCAGTGCCGTGGCCAGCTGCGCTAGGTTTCTCGGTTGCGGATGCATGGCGCGATCGATATGGTCCCACAGATTCTCTATTGGGTTTAATTCTGGAATGTATGGTGGGAATACTGAAAACTCCTCCTAGTGCTCCTCGAACCACACACGTACACTGCGAGTTGTATGACACGTTACACACTCCTCTTGGTAGATGCCGTGTGCTAAGGAAAAACGATCTGCATATAGGGCTGGACATGGTCCCCAAGAATGGCTGCATACTTCTGTTGATCTATTGTGCCTTGCAGAATGACGAGATCACGCAGGGAATGCCACGAAAACATTCGCCACACCATCACGCTCTCTTCTCCGGGCTGGACCCTCCCGGCTGTTGTTGCATCGTGATTTCATTCAGACGCTTCACGCCGTATGCTCCAATGACCATCTGTCTGAAGAAGCAAAAACATGATTCATTGTAAAGGTCACCTGTCGTCACTCAGTGGACGTTCAGTTTCGGTATTGGCGTGCAAATTTCAGCCTTCGTCGCTGATGAACAGCAGTTTGCATGGATGCATGAACCAGACCCTTGTTACGGAAGCGCATAAGCAGGGTTCCTGAACAGTTGAGGAGAAGCTGTTGTAGCCCCTTGGTCCATCTGGGTGGTCAGTTGCTCTGTATTTGCATGTCTAATAATAATAATAATAATAATAATAATAATAATAATAATAATAATAATACTAGTAATAACCGTAATAATAATAATAGTAATAATAATAATGTCTTTATTAATGGCGAGGCTCAGGCCATAGGGCCTGCTCTTCCGCCTAACCACTGAGTCTACATTGATACAGGGTAGTAACATATAAGAGGAGAGGGAAATCTGTACATTTGTACAATCTGTACATCTGTACATGTCTATCCCCCCGTACACATTTCCACAACCGTAGTTCACCCCTGTCATCCATGACCCGTGGTGCGCCACAGCTGCTTCGGCGCCGGTTTTGGATATCGCTATATTGCCATGCACCGTATACTTTAATCACGGCGGCACGCCAATACTACACAAACTTAACCGTTTCGGAAATGCTTCCGCCCTTGGCCCGAAAGCCAATGATCATGCCAATTTGTACATTCGATAAATCGCTCCGTTTCTTCATTGCGACAACTACTACACTGTTGATCCACTATTCCATCCTACACGTTTTATATACCCTCCATGTTAATGCTGCCACCTGCCGTCTGTGAGGGGTTATTGCACGTTTATGTCTAACATAGGCGGCAGTCACATTCATGTGACTGGACAGTGTATTTTACCCGTAAAACATCTGAAAATTTCTCGAGGCACACTCACACATTTCTTGGAACAATTGCCATTCTAGATGACAAATGAAAACGGTTATATTTCAAGCATTACGAGAAAATGGAAATTAAAGCTGTTTTGTGACAAAACTCAACGATCGTACTTGCTCCGCAGTCACTTAATTTAAATTGGAAGATACTGTAATGTAATATTCAGAAGAGCAATCCATAGCATGAAACCTTGTCAATAGATGGCGAAGTAATGCCTGGATATAAGTTTTCTGAGTTCGATGCTAATTGAAGAGTCAACCATCGTGCAAAATAAACGTGAGGGGCAGTGAACAGATGCCGAATCCTGCCTAGTGGAGAAACCATTGTGAAGGGGATGGTTTGAACCTAAAAGTGATTGACGCCATTGTGAAGCAGTTGCGATGACCCAGATCCAATGCGAAGGTACAGTTCAGTCTCGGGCATTCTGAATGATGATTTGTGTGCATATCATAACACCACAATTTACCAAACCTAAACACCATACCTGTCCGAATCGTTTGGTATTGGATTGAAAAGAACACATTCTAAATAATAATAATAATAATAATAATAATAATAATAATAATAATAATAATACAATAATAACAATAATACAATATTAATAATACAATAATAATAATAATAATAATACAATAATAACAATAATACAATATTAATAATAACAACAACAAAGAAAACGTAAGTACGATGCTTCCTCTTAGACAGTTTATTGCATTTCCTCATATATGTATACACATATTTTTGCACAGTACAAATATTACTGGTACAGTACAATACAGCAGTATTCGTACATAACTATACACTTGGCAACATTCGCACATTCATGCCTAGCTGGAGAAAAAAAATCCGTAACGTTAACCTCTGCCCGTGTTGCTCACGAGCGCTAATCGTACTGCGAAGGCAGTCGTCACCTCCGCCTGCACCTCCGCCCCCGCGCCGCCCTCGCCGCAGAGGCGCGACGACCGCAGACCGCTTCCCCCGGAGGCCTCGCCGCGCCGCTGCCGCGCCGACCGGCTAATTGGTCGCGGTCGCCGCGCCGCACGTCCCAGCGCCGGCGCCTGGCGCCAGAGGGAGCCTGCTGGCGCAACGTTGGGAAACACGAGCGTGAGGGAAGGTGGGCGTCAACTAGTATGCTCTTATTAGCCCTGTATGTGCAGTGCCTGCTTTTTATGACGGGACTAGCACAACCCGACAGACGTCCTGCACTCTCTCTCTTTCACTCACTCTCTTTCTCTCTCCCTCACTCTTTTCAGTCTAATTTTCCCCTCTTTTTCCTTCTTTTTCCCTCTCTCTTATCCCTTTCTCTCTTTCCCCTCTCATTTTCCACTTCACTCTTTGTCTCTCTTGTTCTCCATTCTCTTTTCCCTTATCTTTTTATTTCAATTCTCCCTATCTCTTTTTGCCTATGTCTTTTCTTCCTATATTATCTTATCTCTTTTATATTTCTATATCTTCTTTCTCTCTTTTTGCCTCTGTCTTTTCTTCCTTTATTTTCCCCTCCTCCTTCTTTCCCTCTATCTCCTTCCCCTCCCTTTTTCACTTTCTTTTTCTCCGTCTCTCACTTTTCCCTGACTTCCCGTCTCTCTCTTCCTTTCTTTTCCCCTCTCTCTTCGTTTCCTTCTCTCTTTCATTCTCTTTCCTTCTCTCTCTATTTCATTTTGTCACTTTCCCCCTCACACCTCTCACTTTCCCCCTAACTTTCCTCATCTCTCTCTTTTACCGTCTTTACCTCTTTTTCTTTCTTTCCACCTCTCTCTTTCCCCTCTCTCTCTTTCCTCTCTCTTTTTCCTATTCTCTCTCTTTCCCCCTCTCTCTTTCCCATTCTCTCTTTCCCTATCTCTCTCTTTCTCACCGTTCCCCTTTCCTTTTTCCCGTCTCTCTTTTTTCTCTTTCTTATCTCTTTTCTCCACTCTTTTATCCTCTCCCTTTTCTCTTTTAATAAATTGTTAATATATTGAAGATCTTTCACAGTCTTCTGTCTCATCACTCACTCACTTTTCTTATTATGAAATTTTAAAAAAATCCTTTATACAAACCTTATCCTCACAATAACGAACACATACACACACACACACACACACACACACACACACACACACACACACACACACACAGAAAGTATTACCCAATTTGGTGCAGTCGTTCGAAAGTTATGCGCTTACATACATTTCGATGATTCATTTTTATTTATGTAGATGTGGCGGATCCTTCCCCCGCTGGATGGGGAGTTTGGGCACCAAACTACTCACCGGCTTGCGGGGTTTTCCATCCACGTATCTCCTCGAGCTGGCACCACCCCAGCCAGGACAAACTATGAACTCTCGACTTGATTCCAGACATGTGCGGTAGTGCATTTAAGTGTAAGGAAGGGGTGATGACTACCATTTTTTCGCCTTTAAATCACCTTGAATTTAAATATACTTTGAAAATGACTGCAATATTTCTGTGCATGTATTTTAGTGTTTATTATACATTTGTATTGAATTGAATTGAATTGAATTTGCCTTATTTGTATACGTTGTTGTAACATCAAGTAATATTTTGATTTTGGAATTTAGTTGCAAATTATCATTTTTTTAAATCTTTCTAATTCCTTGCATAAATATATCGTACACTAAGGGAAGACGATAGTTCTCGGCAGTTTATGAGAAACCATCGACACAAAACCTTGAAAGTGTGATACTGGTGGATAGAGTTTTACACCCCATCCTACATCAAAAAGATTTCAGAAGAAAAAAATAAAAGTTTGGAGATTATGGCATACAAAAAGAAAGATCATTGCAATACATATTATAATCTCGAATAACTCGGAAGCGCCTAGGCCTCCTGGACCTTTTACACTAGGTTTACGTGTCTCATGGGGACACGACGTTTTTTGAGGACAAGTAAATTCTAAAAATTATGTTTTGGAGAACGGGTAGATGACAAATGGGGAAATGATGAGGGACACTTCGGGTGCAGGTGAAGGCTAGACGAGCGACAGTGGGAAAATCAAGGAGGAAAGGCTGGATCCGGATTATGTTCTTGGGCAGTATTTTACAAAATACGACTTTTATGATCGTCCTTTTTTTTTCAATTTTGCCTATTTAGTACTTTTGGGTGCCTCCTCTCCATAGCATGGGTAGACAGAAATCAATGTAAAATTAAATTGAAGAAAATAACGAAATGATCTTTGATGATAAAATTAAAAAAAAAATATTTCCTGTGAATTTTTATCTCAATGCTCAGCAATATTGGAATGGCTTTTCCACAGGACCGGGAATCTAATTTTCCTTGAAAATTACTTTCATGTACTTTTTACATTAAAAGTAAAACAGAAATTTCTGAGAGTGTACTTTTAATGATTTTGGTATTACATGCTTCAATGCCATCTATTGTATCTACTTGTTATAATAGTACTAACATTTAAAATACATTATAAACTCTTTTAATATTTAATAATTTAATCGTTGAACCAGTATCTGTATTCAAACTCATTTTCTAGAAAGTGATCAGTTAATTAGTAATATTTGGAGTGTTTTCGAATATATTAACGGTGTACTGTTGAATATTTTCGTTGTTTGTTTATGTACTACACATTCTCTACATTTATGAAATTTGTAATTTTTAATAATTAAAAATATGATAAATTATACACTTATTTTTTCAATGATAAATATTTTTGACTACCCAGGCGTGGCGCCTCCATAGGGTATTTTCATGTTAAAAATATATTCGGGCATAGTCCATATTAAAAGTGTGTCCATAAATATACATAATAATAGCGCATATGCAAGTCCATAATACAAATAAATTTTAAACATAATACATATGCTTGACTCATCCACCCTTAGTGTTTCTGAAAAAGTATCGATAATACTTTCAAAAATATGTTTGTTTGTTTGTTTGTTTTTTCAAAATTGTTGTAATTATCGTAAGTCTGATGAATCAGTCCGTAACTATTTATATTATGCCGGAAAAGTCGTGTACTAATTGAGAGCATCACTGTAGGTGCCTTAAAACACTCAAAAACATGTTTCCTATCGATTCGACTTGTCGGGAGGAAACTTCATCTCATTAGGTGGCTAAAGCTTCCAAAACACGTTTTTTTTTTTTCGTGAATTCACTTGAATGTTCTGGAAGTATACTAAAACATATGGTCAGTTTCTCAACAGAAGGCGGAGACTCGTCGAATGGAGTACTGGAAGGTTTAACTGAGAGTAACGGACCGACACGATGACTAGGTCAGGCATGTCAAGGTCACGGACAAGGTAACTAGCTCACTAGAGTTCGCGGGCACTACGTCCATAGCAACTGGCTTGAGATGTACAAGTAAGATTGTACAAAATTCTCAGGAGTGGCGTTACGTCACTGGATGTCTGGTCCATGTCCTTTAAAGAAATCAGTTGACATATTGCCCCGAAATTAGCTATATTAATTCCCATTTCCTTTACTAAAGCAAAGAAATTCTCCGTTAAAATGTAATACATCCGTCAGATTTCAAATTGTCAATTGAGAGTAAAATTAAACATTTTTAATCGAACATATCTTGTTTTTGTAATCGTGTTTACTTAAGAGTGCAATAATTGCATTAACTCCCTATGCTCAGGTTAGGACGTATAACAGTCAGAGATTCTTGTCTGCTGAAAGAGATGTTCCTGCGTCAGTAGGAATTGTTAACGTATCGAGATTTGTTAATGCACATTATTGACAATAATAAAACGAATATTGCAATAACTGACAACTTAATAAAACAATAAAAAACAACACAAAACGACAACGGAAAGAACTCGCCATTTAAACATATTCCTGCACCTTGGGAAAAACGAAGCAGAATTTAACGAGAAAATAAACATGAAATAGGAATAAATAGTAAAGAATATAATCATAATTCAAATCTCGGTAATATACCGTATTTACCCGAAATAATGTGCACCTTTTTGACCAAATGTAGTACACAAAATCGTGGTGCGCATGACATTCGAGTGCAAATTCGTCTTGAAGGAAATAATGGTGATTCACGCACAAACGACACACAAATGGTGATTCGGCACAAACCTTTTTTTTCCTAATTTTAAGTTTCCATAGATTCGATGATGCATTAGTTTCGCGTAAACACTGTAATCATAATTCAAACCTGGCAAACACATTTGCGTTTGAAGCCACTATCCCACGTCTCGCGCCGCGTCAGTTTGCGCTTGTACACCCGTTTCTCGATTTGGAGGGGAAATGAGAGCGACGGCAGGGGAAGTTGCCCGTACTCGCAGGAGCGCCGGGCTTCCCAGGCGAGCAAGAAGCTCGTGCGGGTGCGATTTCACATGCCTGCGAAGGTAGTAAAATGGTGCCCTCTTAAATGGTCGATTTGCTGGAGCCACCCTTGAAGTCGGCAGGGTGCGTCACACCCACTGATGTGAGACGCAGTGCACAAAATTTCGTTAAATCACTCGCTTTAATGCTTTTACCAATGTTCTTGTACCTTAGATTAGAAAAGTAGTCGATTTTTTTTTATTTTTATGGCTGATTTGATGATGATGATGATAAAATGGATACTGATTAATAAATGAATAAGATAGTGAAGTCAACTTAGATTATTACACACTTTAATGTTACTTCTTGACCAATATATCCGCTTCCTCCCAGTCCAGAGTCCGTACATTTAAAGAGCTTCTGAATATTCTAAAATATTGCGAAAACCATCTAAGATAAGGTTCGATAATTATCGAATTATTTAATTATAATTAAAAAATGAAAGGAAGAATGTTGCTTGAAGAATGTTGACACTCTAAAAATTATTTTTGTGGTGCTAAGTTTTAGAATGTAGAGGAGACAATTACCTTCGACTGGAGGTGTATGTGTGTATCGTGCGCCTATCTCGCTCTTGCCTTTACCAGGGTGAATTAACCCCGGAGTGGGCACTTAGACGCTAGCCTCTTATCCTCACCTCCCGCAGGCTCACAAGTACGCCTTTGGGCTGGTATCTGGGTCCCGCCAGTACGCAGTTGACCCTCACGGTAACCTCCCCATACAATGGGTCGGGCCGCTCTGCCAGCTTAGAGCTCCTAGCTATCCAGACTAGTACCGGAGTCAAAACAATGCGCTACTCACATGCGCCGGGAACAAGTTCCCTTCTCTTTCCCCAGAGTATCGGGCCACTGCCACGACGAATCGAGAGCCCAACTGGGGGCCACCTGAACTAAGGTCATTCGGCTCGGAGCCCCCATTCCGTCTCCCCACTGCCTGCCTGCACCGCCAAGCTATTGACATGGGTATTGCCGGAACCTGAGCAACCTGACGGGTGGTATCAGTTTTCCCGCCGGACTTCTATATGTGGGATCCGGAGTGCTCCGAAGAGCATCCTTCGCCCAATCCTGCCCAAAGGTCAACGCGCCATAGACCCAACTGGTGGGTAGCAGAGCGAACCCGACTACCAGGAGCTTAGCATCGCCTTCTCACGGCCTGCACCTTCAAGCTAAGGACGAGAGTGATGCTACGAGACTCAGGGTCCGGGTGGTCGTCTGCGACACTACCACCAGTAACCACGCCAACCTACGCCAACCTCAACCCTCTGTGGGGTCGACTGGGGGAGTCGGACTTGAGATTACGCTCAGCTGAGCCGGGGCTGGAGGGGTATTTCTGCTTCGTAAAACAGTAACAACTTCGAATATTATGGCCAATTCGTCTATTTGTGACGGTTTTTTTTTTTTTTTTTTTTTTTGTTTTGTTTTTTTTTTTTTGCTTTATGATGTAGTAAATTTTTCCCACTTGTTCACTACTTCATTCTTACCCAATTGTAGGAAACATTATTTCCAATTCAATTGATTACTCGAAACCAACAAAATTCAAGAATATTTTGTTACTTTGTAAAGTGAGATCCTTTTATCGTCACTGGGAAAAAACATTGCCCACCAATGCACTACTAGCCCAATATGGTATTTAAGTTTCATTGTTCAAGGCGTTCTGATTTGTTTTTAAGATTACTATCTATAAATATTAAGTTAATACTATTTAATTATTTACGAATACAAATTCAATTCAACTTAAAACATTCTTCTACACGAATGATGAACCGAAATAAATTTTTTAGGAATTAACTAAAAAGGCTCTGTTCTATGACCGCCTCACTTCTGACACAATACGAGTTTTCATAACAAATTTCGAATATTTTGTAAGGCTAAGATGAAATAACGAGTAATCATTGTTGGATATAATCGACAGGACAGATTTAGACTATGTGGTTGGAATAGTAAATAAAGATGAAATAATCGAGTAATCATTGTTGGATATAATCGACAGGACAGATTTAGACTATGTGGTTGGAACAGTAAATAAGCTGTATTCATTTTAAAAAATAAACGAATAATTTTGTTAATCAAAGATAGTTTTTTTAATAGGGAAAGACATTTATGTAATTGTTAAAAAAAGAACTCCACAAATAAACGGATGGCTCATGTGATGCATAACAGGATTTGTGTGCTGTCACTCATGAAATATTAATAGCAATATTGTACAAACAAGGAATGTGAACTAGTAGTTCGCGAATGTTACATTGTGCCAGCACCTTACCAACGCCAAACGCACTGAACAAGGAAATGTATGTGATAGTACTTCCGGAAGTGGTCGCAAAATGACTCATTCTTCCTGCAGTAAATAGGGGTGATGCAAACTTACAGCTTCATGGACCAGCGACGTAGACCTTATATGGAAAAGATTATACATTCACAATGGATAACTTTTGAAGCACGAAATTTGAAAATAAATTTATCAACAATTTTCCTAAAACCAGGGGCGCCGAGAGGAAAGGCTGGCGCAGTAGACAAAAGGAAGCTCCTTATTTCAAACAAGCGTCTCCCCCTCCCCTCCACCCCGTACATAAAACAGAATCCATCTCTATTGCAACAAAAATAAATTTTAGCGGTTAATTTGAATTAGAAGTATATACATTTTTTAAATGTTTTGAATGAAAAAAAATTCGGTGCTCCAATAAAGTCGGGGCCTGGGGCAAACTGCCCATTTTTGGACATCTCTGATCCCTGCCTGAAGCTTAAAAATTACTTGAATTTTTGGAGTTTCAAAAGCAACTTTTTCTGTTCATTACATTAGATAGTTTATATGAATTTACGAATTGTTTGTTAAAGACTTGTGCACCTCCCATTATATACCCATTAACAACTATTATTGTCATATTTAACGCATCCTTATACATCGAAACTTTTCCAGATATTTTCAATACAGCTAAGATTAAGTCGATCTTCAAGAAAAGGCAATAAAAATGAAATTCAAAATTATCGCCCAATTTCCCTTTTGCCAGGGTTTTTGAAAAATATTAGAGAGAATTTTTGCGTACGAATGGAAACCTTTCTCAGTAAACAGGAGGCGTTTTCAGATTGCCACCATCGATTTAGAAAATCAAAATCTGCGAAAACAGCCATATTTTTTCTTAAAGATATCGCTTCATCCGTGGATCAAACGAAGCATCTATTGGAATATTTTAGATCTTTGAAACGTTTTTGACGCCATTGATCATTATACTTTCAAAAGTACATTTATATGGAATCCATGGTATTGCTCTAGATTGGTTATATTCGTACTTCAAGAAACGATATCAGATAGTAGAAATATTGTACTGGAATGATGGGACATTGTATACACACCTTTCCTATTCATTGCCAATTGCACATGGAGTCTTGCAGTGATCGATTCTTCCTATTCTCTTCTTTCTATACCTAAACGATATACCCTGGAATATTCGAAACGAAAGAACAGTTCTCTTTGCGGTTGATACGAATATTAATTACAATAAAGAAACCATAAATAGTACAATATCTGATGTTTCAAATTGGTTCAGTAAAAACAAATTAATAGTAAATTATAAGAAAACTGTTTCAATTCCGTTTTCCTTTTCAAATAAACGTTTCTGTACTCCATTGAAAATGAACGATTGGCTGATGATAAGAGAATAACACTTTTAGGACTCTCTATTCATTCAAACCTCAAATGAAACGTCCATTTAAATGAATTGCACGCAACATTAAGTTCATTTTGCTGCGCAAACAGAATTCTTTCAAATTTAGTCAACCTGCTCGTTGTGTTTATTTCGCGAATGTTCATTATCGCCTGAGATATGACACAATATTCTGGGGAAATACGTCTTATATCGCCCAGACTTTTAGATTACAAAAAAGAATTGTACGAATAATAAGCAAATTCCAACCCCGTGATTATGTAAGGCACTCATTATTGATCTAGGAATTTTACCACTATCTTGTCTCTTGATTTACGAATCAGTGGTCTTTGGTCAAAAATGACTTTCTCAATATTTTCAACAAACGCCGATGTCTATAACACTCGATGTAGTAATCATATTCATCAGGTGTCAGTATCAACTGCTCACTACGAAAAAAATTCAAATTCAACACATGCACATTATTTTATAACACATTGCCAGATTACATTAAACGTTGAAATCGATACACGAGTTTAAATCCTAAGTAAAATCTTTCTGATGCTTCTGTATACTTATTAGAGACTATACCGAGCATCAAAAACGGAACTAATATTAATTTTAACTATGAAATATAATGTATTAATTTTTTGGAGTGTATAATTCTAAACAGCCTGTAATAAGTATTGTACCTCAGCTTCCTAGACAATGACCCCCATCTCGATCAGGTTTTTCGTCCAGTTTCCCTGATCCTTTGAGCAAATACTGAAATGGCCCCTCGTTTTGCTTCTGAACATACATGTAACTTCACTATCTGTGCACATCTTCTAGAATTCAGTGGGAAATATAGTTATTCAAATTATCGTTCTCGATGTTTTTGCGGCAGGAAGTCGATTCCTTCAGGAAGGACACGATGAGGGATAAGACGCCAAATTTATCGCTGATTCGCACTTGCGAATAGTTTCTATTACACGGGAGTGAATATTTTCATATCAGTTCGTGCTAAAACGCTCATTTCCTTCTATATTCGGAATTCAACTTGTATATGGCTTAGGATAGGGATCTCACAATTAAGAAAACGTGCACAGATTACATTTCTCCACGCAGCACGTCATACAGTTTTAACTGCTTTTCCCCTTAAATAAATAATTATTTTAGTACTGTTTTCGCATAAAGCGTGTCTACTCGTTCGTTAATGCCTAGTGATCCGAAATTTCCAAATTGTCATTTGGACATTATTCAGACATAATGGATCTCTCTTTAAACGTGTGTGTATTTTAACAAGTGGATTGCGATTATTAGAAAATTGATTGCATAACCGATGCCTATCGTGTGAATCAAATCAAATGTAGAGGCGAGGAAGCGGTCGACCCTCTCGATCGAAAGAGCAACATTTTTCGAAGCTTTGCAAAATACTTCCTCACATGTTCATGAAATTCCTCAGTACTTGCCTCTCCTAGAAACAACACATCGCTTCTCTATGCGACGGTGGTAGGACACTTCCAAGCATCTCGTCTGACGCGGAGCAACGTGCCCCTGTCGTCATATATTTTCCTAGCCGTTCCGTCGGTCGCAGCGTAGAGGGCGCAATGCGTCTATAAATCTTCCATACAGTGGCTCCATGCGTCTTTCTGCGCTGCCCCGCCACGCCCGCCTCCGTCTTCTCCCCTTCCCGTCGCCCGGACCCACCCACCCAGCCTGTCCCCATCTGCCCCGCCCGTTCCCTTCTGCCCGGGCCGTCCCACTTCCTCCTCGGCCCGGCGTCTGCCGCCCCGACCCGCCGCCCTACCCCATTCCTGACCCGCCGTC
The DNA here is from genome assembly GCA_011170035.1 of Teleogryllus occipitalis. Taxonomy (NCBI): domain Eukaryota; kingdom Metazoa; phylum Arthropoda; class Insecta; order Orthoptera; family Gryllidae; genus Teleogryllus; species Teleogryllus occipitalis. The sequence goes on along the minus strand of BLKR01000744.1, from coordinate 209,983 downwards.
CTGCCGCTGCCCTTCCCCGCCTCCCCGTCCCCGCTCCTCCACTCCCTCCGTGGCGCGCCAGTTGCGGAGCGGCGCCGCGAGGCTGCTTCAAGCGAGCGACCTTTTCGTGACGAGGAGCGCGCGCGCGATCGTCACGAGGCGGCGGCGGCGGCGGCGCCAGGGACGCCCTGGCGGGGGCCTGCGGAGGGGGCTCTGGCTCCTGGATGCGGCGCCTTCTGCGTTGCCCTTCGCTGCGACGGCAGAGAGTGCGGGTGTGATGAAGCGTCACCGGAGAATGAAAGAATCGGAATAAGATGATTGATCGGGTGGACGAATTGGTGAGGCAGAAGAACCTAGAATATCTTCTTTCAAAGGATTGTAGGTTCGCTTCCTATCACGGGCCGGAGTGATTTTGTGCCTGTAACCTATACGCGTGACTAAGAACACTGGAATTCGTTATCCTTATTTCACAATCGGAAATGATTAAAAGGCTTCTCTCTAAAATTTCAATGGCTTCAATGGCTAAAAAGAGAGAGAGAAAAAAGAAAAAAAATACTCTGAAACATGTGTCCCAAATGGGCCCAGAAAGGCTCTTAAATGTAGCGCGTCGAGAGATTAAAGAAGATATACACAAAATTGATATTTTTGTCAGTCTCCACGATCGTTGATACTTCCTTCTCATACATTTGCGTAATTTGAAAGGAAAGAAAGCAGTTTTCTTAAATTTCATTTTAGGAAACGCGGTTAACTTCGTGACCGAACTGGACAGACAATTTCTGCTCTAAAGTTCAAAGCTAATTGATCTTGCACCTCGTCAAAGGCACGTCAGCGTAAAAATATGCTTTAGGGAGATCTGTGTGTTTAGTAACATCCCTTCTTTATTAAAAAGTATATCAAGTTTATATATTTCTTTGTAATTCAATGAAGTAATAAATATCAAGCATTTCTAACTTAAACGGCAATAAATACAGAAGACATCTGATAAAAACACTATATAAAAATTTAATTCATTTTTTTATTGAGTATAGAGGTAAAAAAAAGTGTTCCGATGATTTACCGTTTTAAAATTCAATCGTGTAAGTTGGTTACAGTTTTAAGATGCAAAACAAGACCTCTATGGATCCAGACACTAACTCAATAACGAATTTGGTCAGACGGCATTTAACAAACGACAAACCCATGATTGCAACTTCGCTTCCACCTCTGAGGCTCTGGTTAAAATCCCGGCAATTCCGTAAAGAATTCGACGTTGACAAAAGAAGTAAGAGACAGTCATTCTGTAACACTAAGTCCCTCTGAACCTTTCATCCTATCACACCTCCACCGTCATTCACCCCAATCGCTATCGTTTATCCCATCAATCACTATCCCCAATACGAATAAATGTTGCGAATCATGATCAAACCGAAAATTCCAGAAAGTGTCGCGTATCAACAGCGTTACCAATATTATGGTCTCCATTTCTCCATCGTCTTCAGAGTTAAAGATACTTCCGTGTCCAATCCATTATTGAAGATCCATCGCAGTATTGCTAGTTTCGCTCTCAACGCAGCTTTTATATATTTATATATATATATATATATATATATATATATATATATATATATATATATATATATATATATATATATATAACATTCTCTCTAAACATCTCTTTCAATCTCCCGTGGAAAAATAATAAATCCCATCTCCTGATCTCCTGTACCAGTTTGAATCGAAAAAGTAGTTTGGTGACTAAAATAATACAAAATAAGATATCCATTTCAACCGGGATTTCTTGTTCAATGCTGAAACTACACGTATATTTCTCAACATAGCTTTAGTGTCACGTGGACATAACAACTAAGTTTGGCGGGATGCGTGAGCTGGGGTAATGTTTCAAGAGAATATTTGACGTGTTGCCTTCGGAGATGTGAGCCACTGCTCTCCGTCATGACGCAGCGACCCTGAACGCTCGCTAAAAGTGCGCCTGCCGTCCTGTACGTGCCCAAGCGCCCCCTCCGCCGGCGGATGTTCTTCTTTATGTTGCCTTACATTTTCTTGGTCGCACTTTTCTCTCTGCTACTCATGATGTTTACTTAGAACCTATTTTTCTGAGCTCTTCTAAATTCATACGTTTGCCAGATGTAAATAGTATATGGTCATAAGAATATCTTTGAATTTATTGCATTTCATTTATAATAATCTAGTGGTCTTTGCCCCCACCCTTTCATGTTTAATATGAAAGTATTTTGTCAGAGACAAGAATAGACTTTTGTCGTTTACATGTTATCAGGTCACAATGCGCCCACAGGTTTTGGAATACATTTTCTAATCAGCATTTTTATTAAGTAAAATTGTCGTAGCTATCTTCCATAACGAGTAAGTCACGCTCTACTGTAACTTGAAAGTTTCCTCTGTGCCTTTAGTAATCGAGAATATATTCTTAGAGAATTTACGAAATATATTTTTCATACACTGAAACGGAATATCGGGATTTAGGAAAGAATGGAATGAGCTTCACTTTCAGACTAAAGGAATGTCATATGAAAGTGTTTTCATTTAATTGAAAATATTCATAACGAAGAATGGAAAGAACTTAAATTCGAAACATGAAATTACGCTCCCTGCTTCATTTAAGTTAAATTGCTTGTCATTAAATAAATAGGAAAATAATATTTTCAAACGAATAACTACCAAAGCTACAATCGGCTTCAGTTTTATTTCTTCTGGAGAAGAAATGTGTACATTTGCTTCATTAGTTTCAAGTTTTCCAATTCTATATCGTACCGAAAAGACTAAAATCGTTCCTCTCTGTCGACACCTCTCAAACCAACTTTTGTAATCAGACTTGTGAAGAGAGCAGCAATACAATAATAATGTGGAAATAAATAAATTAGAATGAGAAGGCGAGAGCTTGTGGTCTATGCCATTTACCAATCGTAGACTCTGTTCTCGTGCGCAAAGCGTAAGCGATTGCACGAAGGCAGCTAAAGCACATGCCTAGTTTGCGTCACACAAGTGCAGAACGCACGTCATTTGGTCCTAGTACGTGCTTGCTAACGCCGATGTAGATCTTGCGTGCTACCTCAGCTGTTCAATATTCCATTTTGAATGTACAAGTATTCATCCTCTATCGTATTCTTTCTTGTATTCTATTATGATTCAAAGCAACTGTTGTATTAGTAATTCTTGGAGCTGTGCAGTGGATAGAAGTAAAGTGAACAATAGATTACAAAAGGTGAAAAAGATCTGTTATTTGATTTTGTTTGTCGGGTTCAGAACACATTTTTTTTCACATTGAAACATGAAGACTATTTCAGAGAGCCATAATAGGTCATTTCACTGTGCATCTCTTTTGTATTTTAATCCATTTCATTTCTAAAATCACTTACGTACAATTAAAGAACGTTAAATATGTTAACAAGAACTGGAGGATTCTAATATCGTTCCATGTTCTCCGTTGCCTCTTCATTATCGGAAACGTTTCGAATATGCCTATTAGTAAACTATTGATTTTGTATGGATATCGAGATTCTCTTATATGCTTTAGAGGTTTTGGTTTTGAATCTTATTTTTAATTTCGGCTATCCAATTTCTCTTCGTTTTTGAGAAAATTTTGAAAATGTCCGGGGGGCTTCATGTAACGTACCCCCAAATTTTAAAGAATGTTTTTCAAAATGTTAAAGCTTCAACTAGAGCCAGATGGTCAAGGGTTTCTTCAATTTGGAAAAGATCGTACTCATGGTTTAGGCGCTAGTAGTGTTCACAGCCAGATGGACAGACAGACGGACGGACGTTTTGGGAAGGAAAGAAAGAAAGAAAGAAAGAAGAAAAAAACACTTTTTCGATATCAGGACATCCTAAAACGTGTATTTCCTTTGATATCTCGAAATCGATTTCCCGCAGCATTACATAACTTTCTCTATACTCCGTATAGATGTACTACGTATACGGGTAAGTAAAAATGAAGCGTTGTGTTGTGATAAGTGTTTATTGCTGCATAAAGCTTTTTCGGTCACATCGCGGCCACCTTCAGTGCTACAAAAGCAACAAAATATCTAAATTAAAATTTGCGTGACATCGATTGCTGTCAATTTCAAAATTATCTGTCTCATTTTACCTTCTTTAACAGTTATCTGACTTTGTATATTTGCTATTTCAAGTATTCAAGATTGTTTTTATTTTCGCAATTTAAATTTCCTTTTCCCCCATTATTGTTAGATTATATTTTTCCGCTAAAGTTCATAAATAATGTTCTATAATACACACGTTTTCTTTCTGTTCTGGCTGTTCCTTTCACTAATAAGGCAGTGAATTAAAACAGCTTTTACGCGAAAAAAATACTTTAATGTTCACTTACACTGCCTGTAAGAAATTTCCTATTTGAGTCTGAAATTTTTTGTCTTTTTGTCCTTTTTGTCTGAAATTTCCTATTGAGAGTCTATTGTATTGAATACGATGTACCTTAAAATAGGAAATTTAGGAGCCTAAACATGCGAGTTTAATCATGACTGACAACCGTTTAAAGTTGAAGTCAAATGACAGTTATGATGCACGGTCGTATGGTGTCTGAGTGTTTAAAATATTCCACGCCGAAAATGTTATGCAAAACCGAACCCTCAACCTTATACCCTCGGGACTATCTCGTGTCTCTCAAAAACTTCTAGAACTTGAAAATGTAATTTTAAATCCATAATGGGTTGGAAGAAATGTACGTGGCTCGTCTTCCACTTCATGAATGGTGAAAGGAAAACGAACTCGTAAACATTAGAGGGGAAATGGCCACGCTCCGAGTGAATGTACGCAACGTTTGTCAAATACGTGTGAGAGTTCACGTCGCGCCGTACACCAGGCTGTTCCGCCGTGCAGGAGGAAATTTAGATGCTCCGAAGGCGTGGGCGTGGCGCAGGGGCCGGCTGCGGCGACGCCTCGCGACGCGATGGCGCAGCTCCGGCCGACCCCCGCCGCCGCGGCCACCTGCCGCCCGCCGTTCTTGCGTGGCTTTTCGCAAACGCGTTGCGTGGCAGCAGGGCGTTTCGCAAACGCCTTGCCCGCTCCTTGAAGGATGCCGTACGCACTTTTGGGAAACACTCGCACAGGGCGAGGAGAGTCGAATTTCTCCTGTTTAAAAAGAGCGGCTTTGAGCATTGTGAAGTAAAGTAAGTCTCCAGTGGCATACCTAGGATCTTTAGAAAGTGATCTGGTTTAGGAAAGTGTTCAAAATGCTGGAATGATCGAAATTATTATCAAAGTTTGGTTTTTGACTTGATATGTTGAACGTCTTAAGAAATACGAAAACTTTATATCCAAACGGAAGTTTTGTAGGTAAAGGGAATAACATGTACATTTCCCTTTGGCGGAACGTACGATGGAATCCAAGGCTTCCGCGGCTTCGATTGATTCCCGATTTCATCGCGGCTCTGAGCTTTCATCGTCATATCGATGGCTTAGTGTACACATATTGTATGTTCAGAATTACTAGTTTCGAAAAAATCATCTTGAAGGTGCATTTTTTGTATGGACCTACAATGTTTACTTTCTGAAAAACAAGCATATGGACACACAATATTTCTACATTAGATACGAACGAGAGGTCTTCAAAAATGATATTAACACAAAAATGACCAGGAGTTGACATGCAATGTATGGGCACTGAGCATCGATATATTTCCTAAAATATATTTCAGAGGTTATGGTTCTCAGGATAGAAAGTACCCAGTAAACAGTTTTTGACTTGTTCATTGAGATCCGAGGACACGTCCTCTCCCTGACATGTAGTGTGAAAAAAAGTACCACCTGACATGTACTGGAATATTTAATTTTTTAATGTTTGAAAATGTTTAATTATTTGAAATTACATTGTTGTGTTGTTTGTGTTTTTGCTCTTTCGTACCTGATATCCAAATGTGTTTGAAAGTCTTACGCCAGCAATTGTATTATTATTAATCAGTAAATTTTCATGATGTACTAATATCACACCGTGTAACGGTGCCCATTCGCGCTTCTGGGCAATCCCATTCGTCCTTGTTGCCCGCCTTGTTTTTAACCGTATCCCAAAAGTGCCTTCAGACGCCTAATTTACCCGCCCGGTTCAGACGCCTAATTTCCCCCAACGCAGCTCAGCGGACTGTGCCTCGCTCCTCCCCCAGCCATTCGTCGCTCGCCTTTCTTCGGGCGAAGATCTCTTTTGTCTGCGCTAGAGCGTCGCGACCCTAAAGAGAGCCGTACTCCGAACACATAATACACACCTTCCGGATACGGGCAACCATGGAACAGTCCGATTTCGTTCCTGACAGTTTTAACCGCGTTATTGTGGTCACACGCTCATATTTATCAGACAGGTAAAACGGAACGGGTTGAACAATCACGTATTACGACCGTGTGTGTGCCCCCGCGGAGGTAAGCGATAACTTCAGTCTCCACAGCGATTGTTTCTACTACTTGAGAAGACAAGTTATTCCAGCACGAATATACGCATTTAAGAAAGAACTACCTTTCAGTTTCTGACGGCGGAAAGATGAAGCGTAATCGGCACCAACGTTTTAGAGTAATGGACCATAAAATGAATTGATTGAAATGTAGAATAAATTAAGTAACTTTAAATTCCGTAGAGGCATCAGAGATCTTGTGATAATCCGTAATTAATAAAGAAAAAATATATATATTAACCACATTAGTTATTTAATTTTAAAACATTAGAAAATTTTCTGGGCAAATTTTTCCCATTATCTGTCACACTACAAAGAAGAAAATAAGCAAATCATTTATAATTTTTACAACCAACAAAACCACAAAATTAATAATTAAAATAAGTTTAAAGAATTCCATTTATTTGTTTCAACTATTGCCATTTATTTATTTAATTTATTTCAACCATTTCATTATTTATAATTATTAAATGAATGGTTTTTTACATGTAATAATTACATATGGTTTGCTTATTTTCTTCCGTGTACTGCCACTGATTATAGAAAACCATCATCTCCAAAACATGCATGGTTAATGTTTTAAAATTAAATAACCGTAAGATTGTTGTGGTTGATATATCTTTTATTCTTATTAATAAATTACTTTAAATATATTATACGTAAGTCTGATACGTACTGGAAAAGGATTCAGGTTTCGTTACCCTTCTGTGAGTCCTTTCTTAGACGGCTTCAGGTAGCTACAAGGAATGCTGAGTACCTAGAATTTTCTGTAAACGGTTTCGGATTAGTATTTAAAGAAATACTGAGAATTCGCTTGGAAGGTGAGTATACCATTCTGTGCATGCGGTTTGAAGTGAAAGGAAGAACCGACAGTTTCTTTTAACTTGTCGAAAATCTTGCCCAAGGAATGAAACTCACGAGCTGGTTGCAGATATTTTGTTTCCCAAACTTTTTTTTGTGAAAAATCCGTGTGTACTACACCAAAACATTTCATGCAGCGTTTGAGTCACCATTGAATGTATGTAACAGCACTCATGAAACAGTTGTAACCCCAAGTTCGCTCTAAAATTAAGTTGTGCTATGGACACAATTTGTTGCTACATATTCACCTTCATTCCTACTTTTCTTCTCTTTCTGCAAGAGGCTTCTTTAATACTTTTCATTTCTTTCTTGTAGGTAAGTGCTGTTTCTTCCCCCTGAGTCTCCCCACCAGCGATGTCAGCGATATCGGTGAGTTTGAGACCCTCTCTCGCCGAACGACTACGTTACTGAAGAGAGATGTTTTCTTTAAATTAAATGTGTTCTACGTAATTAGTTCATAAGTTAATGCTACGTACATTTTTTGTAAATACTAATAGTTTCGCGTAATTTTAAATGAAGTATGAGCAATATTTAAAGTAAGATTTTCTCCAAAACAGCTCCAACCTTCTTTATTGAAAGTTTTGTATGGATAGATCTAAATACCCTAAATAATGTGACATCACGACTTTTTTTATCCATTTTTATTCATTTGATTAAAAAAAATACACATTTTTGAAACTATCGTTCACATCGTTATTATTTACCTTACAGACTTTTTTTTGACATATTATTAGACTTGTAAGTGTTTCAAATGATTTCTCATAAAGTTTTTCGAAAACTCAAAAGTTGGCTTACTATAATGATATTAGAAGGAGAGCGGTAAAAAATGTGTATGATGGAATTTGTACAATAGTCCTATTGCCCTCATTTTAACCCAGAACTTGCAGGGTAACTGGTAACAACTAGTTCATAACTTCCTTGAAGTAGAGCTGTAGCTCCCGAATTTCTCCGGAGCAACTTCCGTAACTCGGTGGGTGCTTTCTTCGAAGGGAAGGCTGAGGGTGATCATCATCTCGGAGCAGCGCACACAGACCAGGGAATGGAAGGGGAAAAGGAAGTAGAAAACAAGAAGTTCGGATTTGGTGGTGAGTAATCACAAGCCGCTCGTTGTGTTTGTGAAAGCGGTAGCAAATTGAGGTCATTCTTAGAAATGCAATTTTGAAATAGTCGTTTCGTTGTGCGAGGTTGACGGAAACACGTGCCATAAAATAGAGAAAATGTTAAGCGACACAAATACCTATTTATTTTATAAGGTGAATTTCAAATTGAAATATTGAAAAAGTAATTATTAGTAGCAAATAATTCTAAAAAAAAAATTGGAGTTTTGGTTCTAGAATATTTACAATAATGTTTTATGAGGCGTTCCAAAACTTTGTATCGTGTTTCTGCCATAGGTACACAAATTTTTGTTCTGGACTCACATTAAAACATTGAGAAATGTGCAGAAAGAAGATTAAGTTTTGCGAGAAGAAGTTTTTTAAGATTAGCATTTTCTATGTTATATAGCTCTCTTTTTCGTAGACGGTGTAAAGTAATTTTACAAATCTGAACTTAATAGACGTACCGTTAATCGCATAGAAGTATTTTCCCTTGTAGAAAAGTGACTGAACGGTCTATGAAAAAAGAGGTTGAAATCTTAATATATTGCAGTTTACTACACATTCCAGTCATTCAAAGTAGCTATTATTTCCCCGTGATGCTATTCTCGTCACTACAACTGAAGATGGGTTTAATCCATAATTTATAAAAACGCAACAAATATTGTTGGTACAACCTTCACTTCAGGAGCGGAACATTGTATCAGAACGTATATCCCTCCAGTCTCTTGTAAATCACGGATTGAATTGGTCTTAATGAATTGGAGCCGCACCTGTACTCTTATTATCGGAGTCTTTCATTATGCACGATAGTCGTTACCGTAATTCACTCTCTCTTGGCTCATAAAATGCACTTTAATTAAACGATTAGAAAATACTACTGAAACCCGCTGCCGTTCAGCCGAACGTATCTTCTGTAATTTCGTGTGTGCAACTCGCGAGTGTCACCCATACAGTTAGCTCGGCCTTGCCTCCCGCTCAGCTGCGTTGGGGACACCGCGCGCCTCGGAGTCAGGTGGCGGTCGCCCGCGGCCTCCGCCGGCCTGGTTGGCGACAGGCGGGCAGCCTGCCTCCTCACAACCACCTGTCGCCCGCTGCATCCCTTTTTGCCCGCCACGCACAGTGAGCTGTGCACAGTGAGTCACGCCGAAAGCGCGTAAAAGTTACCGCTAAGGAAAGAAAAATAAAAAGAAACCTGTAAGTGTACTAATGAAACGTTAAATTATATGGCCAGTTTTCGACTATTTAAAAAAGTTTTGTTTGTTTATAACGGTGAAGTTTCATGGTAACAACGTCACATGCAATAAGTATTTTCAATAAGATTAATATAGTGCAAATTACAAACAATTTCATCCTTTTTTCTTATTTCATATTGATGAAATTAAACTTCTTTTGCGGTTTTGTTGCTTTTATGTCATTCTGTGAACTGAGAGTCACTACAGATACTTTTTTATACCAAACAATTAATAAAATGAAATTAGTCAAATCAATTTTTATATCAAACATTATAATTTCATCTCGCAAAGTATTTATTATTGCACTTATCTCCAAAATGTGCTCTAAAGTAGCGGTCACACACAACTGCCAAACACACTGAAACACTCTTATCCAAAGGATCACTATAACCCACAACTCTTTTAATTGATAGTGAGACACAACCGTTTTCGTCGCCACGTCTATCCGCATCTATATTTCTCCATAAATGTTTAAAGTTGCATCTAATGTTGTTGACATTCTTTAATTTATATTGTGTTTTGGCCCAACGTGACTCGCGCTGCGCCATGTCTTCTGCACCGGGAACCCGTTCCGCAGCCATTGTCTCTCCCTCGAAGCGCGAAGCCTTGCACTGCGCTGGCTTTGCCTGCAGTCAAGGGCACTGATCTGTTTCGCGTGTGTTAATTTGTTTTGTATTACTCTGTGTCAGGGAGAACAGCTTGTGTGTAAGAAGCTCTCCGTGTTTCAACGTAACTTCACGAAAAAAGTGATTTTCTGTATTTTTTCTATTGATTTTCTGTATCTCTTTGTCTTCATTTTTTTAAATTTCTCTATTTACTCTTTTAATTCTTATGTTTTGCCCTCAAACTATCTTCTATTGGCCATTCGAGATACTCTTAAAGGTTTTTAGACCCTTATTGTAGATTGTAATAAAATTGCGGAAGCCGAAGACGTTTAATTCTTTATTTTCTTTTTCGTCTCATTTATCGCTGTTTCTCGTGAGTGGTTTCAATAAAATATTATTTTATGTTCACTACATAATTTCTAATAATTTATTTGTATTCTCTTCTTTCTCGATCTCTATTTAGGTTATCACTTGGTAAATATGAATTTTTTGTTAGTAATCAATGTTTGAATTTCAAGGAGAATGTTCGAGAATATGTATTTGCGATTTCAGGGTCGAATTAATTCTACTTTTGCCAGCTAGCGGTGTTCCCAGGGTTGGGCCCCGTTTTTATTTATTAATTATCCACGCATGGGGGTTAAAGCATGTGGGGAACACGCTATATTCCCATCACAATCCCTGGCCTCCCTGAGTCTTTTCTATCTATTGAAATTGAGTCAATTGAATTGAAGTCAATTCAATTGAATTGAATTGAAAGCAACAGCTCTATTTTTGTCCGGGATTCGAACCCTGAATCGCATTATGGAAAGCTAACACGCTGTCCATGAACCACCCGACATGCAAGTGCGAAAATATTGAAACCATATTCCCCAATGACATCATTTGAATTTTAGATCAACCAATGAAATATGTTTATGAATGTTGGAAGTTTATTAAAAAGTGGATCACGTGATTGAATAAAACATGGGGTGGTAACTGATGTGTAGTGAATGAACAGTAATTTACTCCTCACTAAAATTGCTCCATATTGCAAAAATAATTTTCTATTTGTCGTAATCATGTTAATGAACAATATTATTATTTTTAAAAAAGGACAGGCATATCGTTGCGCAATAGCATATCCTTGAATAAACCTTGATTCACCTATCCAGCCTCTGTCAATAGTAATTGCAGTTCGGTAGTGATTCTATTGAGAGTGGCTGAAGCTGTGGCTCGTGTCATTGCGGTTTCATGGCTCGTTCCACCATCTGCATTATCGCGACTGCCATCAGTTGCAACCACTGAACCTCCTCACAGTTCTCGCGCAACAGCCTGGCAAAGCATTTCCTAGTCTTTTGTCAGGGCATGAGAGATACAGTATTGTCAAAATCGAGTAAACATTATTATTATTATTATTATTATTATTATTATTATTATTATTATTATTATTATTATTGTTGTTGTTGTTGTTGTTGTTGTTGTTGTTGTATATGTAAGAAACTCAAAAGAGAAACCGTTACGATATACTGTGAAAAATTTTAGTCAATAACAAAATTATCCTAAGCGAGTTTTCTACGGAGCAACGAAGAAACAGAATTGACAAATATCAGAATAATTGTTTTCAGCTTTTAATTCACGATTTGCTTTAGGTTTCGATGAAATTGTTGAGCACCATTTAGGACTACGTGTATTTTGGATTGATTTGAATACGATTACTTTGATTAGTCGTCGCCCTTGGAACCTTAAAGGAAGAAAATATCAAAGTGAAGGCAGTAGCGTGTTATTTATTATTGTAAAATAAATATTTTACTTGAATTGCAAGAAGACGATTTCTCGTTAACCTTAAGCTTCCACAGAGTCAGTGTGCCATTGCCATCGGGCGGCGTCGACCCGACCGCGATCGACGGTTCACGCAGCGAATCGTGACGGGCGCTGCTCCGCGGCGCGCTGACACGTGACAACCAGTAGACAGCCTAGATCGTTGTCGCTGTCCGTGATCTCCCTTCCGCCCTAATGTAATCTCCGAGATGTGCCGTTTCTCGTTGGAGTTTATGTCGGCGAGAGATACGACTCCCAGGCGGGGCCGGACGTTCCGACAAGTGTTTTCCGACGAACACCGCCCGTGGTGTCCGTTAGGACTAGCACGTGGGCGAAGGTTCGCCGGCGCGGCGCATTGTCACGGCTGCAAGAAGTCTACCGTCGCTTCCGCCCAGTCATTTCCGGTTCCCTGCCGCGAGGGGGCCCCGCCGCGCACGCTAATAACAGTGGTTCTTCTGTTCATTACACTCACGCAGATGCATGACAGGTTCGTGATTGCGAAAGGATTTAGTAGTAGCGACACTTATTTGGGACATGACGTATTCTAAGGGAATAGTGGTCGTTTCGTAAGTGTTCGTCGAAGGCTATCGTGAAGGAGAGGGGGTAGTTGGAGTTTTACTAGCATTTTTTGCTACAAAAATATCGCGGTAGTAAATTAATATGCACAGCAACTCTTGGGTTAATGGAAAGATCATAATCTGTTCGACAGCAAGAGTATATATATCCTGCATTGAAATATTGCACTTCAGTGAAACAGTGAATAAAATTTTAATGATTTAGAATTAAACCTTTTTTTGGAGGGGGGTCGCCATTGGCCATCTACGGACCGCGCGAATGAGCAGTTGTACCCACCGACGCCCAATCACATTTTTTCCTGGGGGTATGCACGTGACTTTTATTGGGAGGGTGGGAATCAGCATTTCTTTGCTAAATCTATTTTTACACCCCAGGGTTGTTAGCCCTGGGGGATGAGGTATGATGATGAAACGGACAATCTCAAACATACAATGACACACACAAGCACAACCTTGCTCAAACCCGCGATCCTTCCGTCCAAGACCGTCATGGCACTACTGCCTGAGTGATCTCGGCTACCCGGATCGGCCAAACATTCTTATATTAATGTTGTTTCCTTTTACATTCTATATTGTTTCTCCTCTTAGCTTGCTCATAACATTTTGAGAATTATTGTTTCAGTCGTTCCTATCACATAGTTTGTAGAAAATGATAGCTAGCGAATAGATTAGTTTTCTTATGGCTGAAAGAAAAATGTTAATATTTTCTTGACCCGTGTTAATTTTTAAGACTGTTGAAAGTTAAAAATCAAATATACAAGATCTAAGTAGCAACAATTTTGGAACATTCACTTTTTCTGTTAACCTTTTTCACAACGTAAAGAAATGTCTCACAAATTCTAATTTTTCATTATCAGCATCATTAAAATAGAGTGGTGCTTTCTTCCGGGTTTAAAATTTCATTCAGTTAATGCGTTTGGACAAGATAGCAACGAAAATTAAAAGGAAGAAAAACAATTGTGGAGAAAAACAAGATATTTCGGAATCCATTAAAGACATCAGATGACGGAATTCTGAAATTCCATAGTGCATAGTCATCGGCATAGATTCGTCAGTTCTGTCTCTGAAATGGAGATTTGATATAATGCTGTAATTTGTAAATGTGTTTCCCATTGCCTTCAAACATGACTGTTTTAGTCAGTTTGTCTAAAGACTGTCACGATTCAAATCATGTATTAGCAACCCGTTTTGTCACATGGTCTCCTTTCTTGCCCGTTTTGAGGAACGATTACGTCAAGTTGAGCGGTCAAACGTGAACTCATAAAATTTCAATTTCACAGCAACGGCTGCTTTCAGTGTCGTTGAATGGCATTGAATTAATCCATGTGCGCTGGACCCATGGACCTCGTATACAAGAGCGGCCCCGTTCACTTGGCGGGCTATTACGAGTCAGGGCAAATGACGGGGGCGCGTCACAACACAGGCGGTGGGCGGGGCCGGAATTCGGCCTCACGCCGCCGCTTTGGTCGGCCGCCTTCGCCTCCTCCTTGGCACGCACTCCCGGTCTTGCCATGCGCTTCCTCCGTCTTCCTGCTTCGTGTCATTACGTGTTCCTTCTCGTTCCTTCCAGCTTCCCCTGCTGCACCCTACTTTGCCTTTTTTTCTTAATTTTCATGACTTTTTTTATCGGTGTAACAAGTTGTCCTCTCCCTTTCACTGGAATTCTGCTCCGTGTTTCTCAATTAATGTGAATACTGTCTTACATTTTTCACATCTCGCTATTGTTTTCACTCTCTCTTTTGCGACAAGTTTCCTTTGCTTCTCTTACTCATGCTTCCGTGTTTCTCCGTGGGATATTGCGGATCATCAAGAGGACGCGTTTTATTTGGAATGTTTTCCCCCTGATCTTCACCGTTCCTCCGATTCTCGCTGATAAAGGGGCAACGCCTACTAGTTGCTTGTCCTTGCGGCCTTGTGCTCCGCCTCTCGGAGCGTGGTTTTCTCCGCCGGGGGCCGCGCCGGCGCGAGGCGTCCGCGCTAGGAGGTCGCGAGCGCAGCTGCGAGCGCGGAAGCCACGCGCCCAGTGGCGGCGGTAGCGGCATCTCTCTCGAGGGGACCTTCCGGCGGGGACTTGCGGTCGCGTCCGCCGCCGCCGCCGCCGCCGCGCGGCCTCCGGGCGAGGGCCGGCGCGGAGCGGCGCCGCGCCGCGCTGCGTCGTCAGTCGGCCATCCGCTCGCCGCGAGGCAGCACGCGCCCAGCCGCGCAGCGCTCCGCCGCGCCACCGCACTCCGCTGCGACAAAGCGCGCCCGCGTGCGCCCCGACGTCTGCCTCCTCGGCCCCGAGTCGCGGCCTTCGCCGCCGCAGCAGCTCCGTGGCAGCCATGCGCGCCCTTATCGCCGCGCTGCGTTTTTGGTGAGTTGTTTGGCCCGCCCCGCCGCGGGGCGGCGCGCGCGGGGCATGCTGGGAGTTGGGTTTGAACGAGGGCGGGACGGGTGTGTTTGTGCGGGACGAGAAAACTTTTCGTGTGATCTCCCTCGTGGATATATGGTAGTTGTTTGAGGTATGCGGTGCTGGTAAAGTATTTGGATTAACTTTGCCTTCGTCGTCATGCATCTCGATGTAGGTTGTAAAATATTTAAGTTGGCGACGTACGTACAACAACAATAAATATTCGTGTGGTTTGTGTACTGTATTATTAGTTATTACCCTTCGTATATGTTTAATTTCTATTACTTTCCCATTTTTTTCGCATAAATAGCTTCTTTAATAAAGTACTTGTGATGGTGTATACAACGAGGCTTAATTGTACGACCAGACTTTCACATGCTTCTATCAGTGTTAATTGTTGGTCCAGAATTAAACGTAATACGTCAATAACTAGGTTAATTACTCACTGAACCTTCAATTACACAAATTAAAAATGTTTCTGATCTTTCTTAAATCATATTTGCTTTATTTTATTGTAATTGCAATTCTCTCGTCAATTAATATCAGCTTTTCCAATGATGGTTGGATGAGCATGACGTTCTTGCGCAGCTTGCGTTAATTTTAATTAGCTGTCATCGCCGCTTGAGGCGTTCGAGGTCAGCAGAGTAACGTCAGGCGCGTGTCGCCCTTGATCGATCATGACGTCCCGATTAATTTAATCGCCATCCGCTCTCGTTGCGAACGTTTTGGAGCGGAGCGGAGTTTATCGGGGGTGTTTCGCTGCGTGAGACGGTGCGTGTCGAGTGCGCTCCGCACAATAGCCGGCGGCAGCATCTGTTTTTCTCGACCAATTTAAAGGCTGGGCGCTTTTTACATACTTGAAGTACCGCCCCAAATTCTCTGAATTCTGCTTAATTGTCTGGAGTGTTTTTCTCGTGCTGTCATGGTGAACACTACGTTCTGTTTACAGTTGTATGTTATGGTTTATTTTCTATTGTTTTGATTCGTCTAATTTTTTATTTTCCGTTGATGTGTTATATTGTTTATTTAGAACTGATTTTGAATAAAAACAATAATAATAATAATAATAATAATAATAATAATAATAATAATAATAATAATAATAATAATAATAATATACTATTTGAAATAAACACTTTATTTTGATCGTTTCTGTTAATGGTTTAATCTTTTAATGTTCAAAATATTTATGTAATTAATCACATCTCTATCAGCATTTTTAGAAAATAAAATTATAAATATCATTATTGGTCTCTTTGCCTCCAATATTCCAAATCCAATTTCACGCTCGTGACTCTTCTCTCAGTGGATTTTTACACAGAGATAGCGACAGTATATTTTGTATCAGTTACTGCAACAGTTACTTCTATGTTTTTCTATTATCATCATTATTCTAACGCACACTCATTATCATCCACATTATGGTATATTTTTTGTTTATGTTTTGCTACATAGTTGTGTTTCGTACTAACGGTCGCTAACGTTTGGAGGGCCTGTTTGTATTAATGGGCAGCTGCGTTTCGCTGGCCTTCTACTTCCAGCTGCTCGCCAAATCCACAGGGTTTATCGACAAATGTTGATATCAGCATTGCATCTTTGCCGGCCGCGTGTATGCACAGTGCGCGTACTGTTGTCCAGAGGAAACTCCTCGCAGCGTAAACACCGCCGAAAGATCACATCCCTAAAAATAAACGCTCAGTTAGCTCGCGAGGCCGGAGCGGCTGCGCAATGCTGTTGGTGCGGTCAGCCCGGCTCGCATGCCCCCCCGGACGTCTTCATCCGGAGGCGGCGATGGCGGTGGCGGTGGCGGGGACCGCCGCGCCGCGCCGGCTGAAGGAGTAAACAAGCGCAGGCCGCCGCTGCCTGACCCGCGCCGACCCTCCCGAGTGTCCCGCTGTCTCGTTAGGGAGGTCCACAAAAAGCGTGGGCGCGTCGCCGGCTGCGGTCGCCCCCGCGGAGCAATGGAAACGTTTGGGCCGTAATGCGATTCGCCCAATTCATTAGCGGCCGCCGCTTCCGTCGCGCCGCGCCGCGCCGCGCCGGGGCCGGCGCCGAGGCAGCCCCGCGCAGGCGGCGGACGTCCGGGCACTTGCGCGGCCACGTGGCGACGAGGATCGACGTTGCGCACACTCTGATTGGTGGCGAGGCGATGTACACGATGGCCCTGCCCCGATAAGGCGATAACTTTCATGTTGAAAAATGTCGGCGAGGTTTTTCCCTTTCAAATTGTTATCTTTTGAAAAGGAAGCTTATTTCGAAGTGTGCATATTTTGCCAGAATTAGCTTTAATATAAGTTATGCTGCACTATAATCCCTTAAATCCAATTGTATTCTTTAGTTTGCAGTCGTGAAACTAATCCGAACAATTGAACCTCATAAGAACGAAGTACGTGGTGGTATCCAGTATGTTCACCCAATAATTGAACTGATAAGTATTTTCGGTGATATGTTCTAAGGCAGTCAGAAGACTAGTGTTCTGGCAAAATTGACAAATTGGACCCTTCACCGATGACGAAGTTATTGCGTGGGTCGTTGCCACAAGAACAGCGTTCCGCAATGTGGCGTTCTTGTGATATCAGCGTTCTCTTCCTTCTTCAAAAGGAGCAGCGTGGCTGAATCCATAAAATAATGTCCGTTTCTTATTCTTTAGCACCTTTCTATTGCTACGTATTTATATTTAATTCTGTACTTGTATAATAATAAGCGCGTGTTTAGTAAAGAGCGAATGAGTAATGAAGCATACAGTAATCAAGTGAAACTTGTACGAAAATATCAGATACCGTTAGAAAAAAGACGGCAATAGATTTTTCATATTTAAAAGGCATGAGTAGATGCGTACAACATACAGAAAGAACAACACTTGACTTGAATGTGGTAGCTTGAGAAAAAAACAACAGCACGGAATCAATCAAGTAAAACGCTGCTCCAAAGGATTCCTTCGTTCTGAGCAGTGTAAACTCCCCTACTTCAATCAATCTTTAAAAAAACTTGAAATAGTTTTCGGACTTCTGGATTCGAAATATTCTGGTGTGGGATGTACTATTCTGAAATTGCTTGATCGGGATATTTTTTCATCATTGGGTACTTTTGTAGATTTCAAAACCTGGAGCCTTTAAACTATGGCATCTCGTACTGAATGTGCACAAAAAAGGTAAATATCACACTGTTATGACTTATCACCACTTGGAATACTCTCTTTACTACGCACAAGATGATTTATTCTGTGAGTAATCTACGGCCGCTGATGCATAATTCGTAGTACACGTGTCTTTCTGAAATGATTAGCAAACTTAAACTGAAGATAAAAGAGAAGTGGATGATTAATCTTTCAAAAACACAAAAACAAACAAAAAACAAAAAAAATGGTGTGTGTTTTTAATGATTTGATATAATAATTTTGTGACGGACAAAAGAGAAAAAAAAAGTTTTTTTCCTAACAGCCGATCCTTCATGAGTCGCTTGCAGAAACTATTGCAGGAATCAAGACAATAATTAGATGACGTCAGAATTACGTCATTGGAGTAGTCATTCTTTTCTCACCATTTATTTTTTCCCTGTATTCGCTCTCACAGAATAGATTTTTTATTGAAAACAATCCACATTATTATTCCATTTTCCGCATTTCACTAAATTACCATTTGTTTCATCTTGATCTGCATATTCATCATTCGAAAACAATTCAAAAATAAAATCTGTTTTTGGAATAATGATCAAAAAATCTTGAAGTTCTTCAATAGGCAAGTGCTTCCTTAGAATTGTTCATTTTATGATTCATTCTTTCATAGAGGGAAGCTGATGAAACAGCATAAAAAGAACATGTTCAGCATTTCTGATTTTGAATGAAACTGTTCGTTCTGAATGTCCTGTAGGTATGCGATGAGATATAATCAGTGAATGCCGGTCCGTCAGTCGCCTGAAGAATTTCAAATTAGCTGTTTTCATCTCACATGCAACACGGTGTTGAGATACATTTAAATCATATTTGGCCTCCGAGCAGTAAACAGACATTATTCAGGGAATACACATCGTTCATAACACAAACTTTCGGAATTTCCTTCTCTTGATGTCACTTTCTCATTCGTTCTCTCATTGCCTGTGCCTCTTTCTCTGTCGCTTTTCTTCTCCCTCTCTCTCACTGTCACTATCATGTCTCCTTCTGTCACTCTGTACACCTTTCTTCTTGCTCTCTCCCACCCTCTCTCTCCCTCTCTTCGCTCTTTCACTTCCTGCCTTTCTCCCACTGGCTCTTGCGCGCCGTGCTGGCTGCAGCGTCTGCGACGGAGCCAAGTGGAGCGGGCCGGGCGACGCGAGGCGCGGCGCGGCTTTGTGGAGCGGGAGGGGCGGGGCGGCACGGCACGAGGCCACGCGGAAGAACGGCGCTGCGGAAGCGAAGACGGGAGGTCGCGCGCGGAAGAGAGCGGAGCGGAACACTGCGGCAGCGGGCGGGACGGGACGTGCGCCCGCCCGCGCCGGAGGTCGCCCGGTCGCCGTGACCCGCGGCGACCCCGCGCCGCCGCCGCCGCCGCCGCCGCCGCCGCCTGCCGCGCTGAGCTGAGGCGTTCGCTCGCTCGAGCCATGCCCGCTTTGGGCAGGCCAGGGTCCCAGCTCTTCTCCGCCTCCCGCGCGGCCTCGACCGCGGCCCGCCACAGCCCGCACACGCCCGCCGCCAGCGCCTCTGGAAGCGGGCGGGAGGGTCTTTGCCCGGAGCTCCAGGACCTTATTTTGCTGTCCACCTTCGTCGGTTACTCTAACAGAATAAAAGCAACCAAATGAAATTATCGCCAGTATTGTTTTCATTGTTCGTGTTAATTGAAAAATTGTACTAATTATAGTTACAGGTGCTTTTTACATTTTTTTAAGGAAAAAAAGAATAGAAGTACGTTTACTACCACTCCTAAAGAATCTCTTGTAATTCTTCAATATTGGCGTAATGAACTAGTATTTCAAACAGTCACTGTCATGAGTTACTCCTTACATTTAAACTACTGATGTTTTAGCCGTCATATCTCGTGATTTGCAGAAGTGTCTAGCCAGGGGAAAAATCCTTGCTTGTGTTTGATTAAAAGGTATGTGTGTTGCAATCGGTGTGGATTTTCCGATCATTCCAGACCGGTTCACAAACTGTCGTATCCTCGGCGTAAATCATTTCTTTCCGTCTGCGATTAGCGCGAAAGAACGAGTGAATTCTCGTAACATATCTCTCCAAAACCTCCAAATTATAAATGACATTGTCTTGGAATTTCTGGTATAAAAAAGTTGCACGTTCGTCAAATGACAGAGGAATTCCTGCATAATTATATTGAGGCAAAATAATTATTCCAAAATAATTATGCTATCAGGATGTAATTTTTATAATTTGCTATTCAATTTTTTATTGATTTTTCGTGTTAGTTTTCCACGTGAGATTGTCGAAGATCTATTACAAGCTTTAATTTTCTTGCATATTTTGATTCTCATGAGCAATTACAAAAACTTTTTATAGTTCTAATCCTACCTATACGCCCAAAAATAGCGAATTGTCTAATTCTAATGGACAAATTGTTAAAGAAGTGTTCAATTCATCAATTATGTGCATTGTTTTACGCTCGATTGCGCTAAGAAGTAACGATCTAAACTCACGTAATTACAATTCTGATAAATATTAAATATAAAAATATTTCAGAAAAACTGCAACAGGCCTTTGAAAAAATTAAAATGGAACTGTGACATGGATGCCCAATACAAATCTCTTCTCCTAGATTGAAGAATACAGTAAATTCTAGTTGTAGAAGGTTTGAATGTAGTTTTTCAAATTAACGAGCGAATGAAATTCGAATAACAGATTTTGAACTATTTCATTAATGAGTTATATTTAACTTCCTAGAACATTTTCGGAATGCCTTGATGATCTTCAGGTACGATCGATCGATCAAACATGTTAGTGGATTTCTCACTTTCTTTCTGTAGATTTCTAAATTTCTACGTTTCCTTTCCACAATAGGATATTTTCGTGAGATAGAATATTTTCATCACAAATTTTCGAGTTAGAAATGAGACATTGCTTCACAAGAAATGTAGTAATTTAGAGAGATTGTAATGTTTTTTCAGGGATAATAGCTTTTTTTGAGTTGCAGAAGTTTTCGAATTGACGAGGTATAGGTGTGTAGAGGAGAAATAAACAGGAAAGTTACATTCATTATTTAACATCAAAAGCTGTGTAACGCGCATATAAGTAATGAAAGTATCACAACTGACGTTTCCTGTTCAAAGAGTGAAATCCCGATTTGCCATCCATCTCTGGTTCTGGCGCAGTCGCTTTCACGAGTCGCTCGCCGCGTTTGCCAACCTGTAGGTAACGCCAGCGAGGCGGCCGGGGGGGGGCGTCGGCGCTCTCGCGAGCACGCGCGAGGTGCGTCGCAGCGTACTGGGCGATTCACCGAACGATACGACTTCGACGAACGATTCGTCAGTTAGCTTTCGTTCGACGAATGGGTTTTGAAGCATGTATGTCAGGTACCGGATGTCCTATCGGCCAGCTGGTACGGTATTCACGATTTGTAAGCGCGTCGTGGATTCTATTGGAAGTGAAAACAATTGACGCGAGTTCGGTCTCAAACTTTTAACTATTGACATACAACAATTGTTACTTTCCCGCCCTGATTTCGTAAGAAGAAAAATTGTAATTGTGCACCGGAAAACGGCGAATTTTCGACAGAAAGTCTCTTATTGTCGGGCCCTGCTAACAAAAAAGTGGATAAATTTTGTTCACATAAATATATTGCTCAAGAAACTGTCTGATATGTATAACAATTGAACTTTTCCCTTTCTTCGCCATAATGTTAATTTCAGATGCGTTTCTCCTTAATGAACTGAAAAACTTTCACTGTGTTCCGGTTCCTGAGCCATATCACTAGAAATTTTTGATACGTGTGTAGTCGTTGAATGCAATAAGAAAACAAGGAAGGATTTCTGAATTTGGCATGTGATATGTATATTTATTTTTTCTTTTATGTAACGGTGCTTATTGTCTTTATTAGTTCTCATTCACATGTAGATTCAAATGCCTTATTTGTTATTTCTCAGCAGGCTGTACCACGCAGAGGGAGATGGTCGCGAGGTTATCGAACTTGACTTGCTCTGAGATGATGGTTAGACAGTCTTCCTGCTATGTAATTCTAACTCTGTAGATGTTTTATCTTCAGGAAGGACTGAAAGCCTTAGCGAGCATCGCCGCATCGGTAGGTGCTTAAGGAGTTTAGAGTACGTGTTTGGTTGAACATACTCTTATATGCATTTACTGCATCTCTGCAGTGAATGAATATGAGAGTATGAACTGTAGAGATTATTACATTTTCTCTTCTGTTAAAGACTTAATCGAACAGTTCGTGATGCATTAGATATTAGTAGGGATCATACATGGCACGAGAGTCTGGAACTTAAGATGCTGAAATCATAAGCTGTAGTAAAGTATCTACTAGAAAAGGCATTGCAAGCTTCGATCTTGGATTGTGGAAATTCCTTCCATTCTTCGATTCTTAATATTAGGTGCCTTCTCGCTGTTGCGATGTCACTCCTTGAAACAAAAGATGTGACTCGAATTGCTGACTGGATAGTCTGGCTTTAAACCTCCACAAGAACCAGAAAGTCTCGAGTCATCACAACCATTTAGCATTTTTGTTGAGGGGTTAGTCACCAACGATTACTCGATGATGCTGTGAAGGTCAAATCAAAAGCTAACTTTTCAAAGTCAATCTTTAGAGGCCAAGAACTGAGTAATCTTGCGCAATATTATGTCAGCACCCTTACCTCATCTAATCCGTGAAGGCCCAAGGGTGCCGGTGTGTTCAAACAAGCGTTGAAAAACGCGAATCATTAAAAAATATGTAAGATCGACCCGTAACCAGCTGATATTCACTGTACAAACATTAAGACTGTTTATGAATACTTTTATAATTGTTTTTATAAGGCAACCAATTGTTGTTGATCATAGTGCCACGATTGGACACTGGCGGTGGAATTTTATTTTTAATAAATCATTTTGGATAATTTAAACATTAATAAATATTAGAATCCAGTGAGGAGATAGGCCAAGTTTAGAAATTAACTTGAATTGGACTAAATTATTTCTTTCAGTGGGTTCATTTCTTCGAAAGCAATTATGTCGGCAACATTGTCAGTTTTGCGTGAAACAACGTGATTTACATTGAATACCGCGAGTCCACTCCAAAATCAGTATTCACAAAGTATCTGTTCGACAAGAGCTAAGTTCATAAAATTTTATATACCTACTGTGACTGTTATAGACATACCACTCCCGGGGAAGTGGGCCTATTTAATAATGGCAAATTGTTTGTTTGCATTGAGAACCGGCAGCCTTTCGTTCGCGAAATGCGTGACCATGATTTTCTGTTTCCTTGTTAAGTACTACTTTGTGCAATCACACAGTGCCCCCGCCCTCCGCGCGGTGCAATCCCATGAGAGAAAGAGCAGCCGAAGGGATGGAGGCGGCCGATGACGAGGTGCAACCGCTCGAGGCGCCCACCGCCCGCGCCGCGCCAACGGCCCCGAGCGTCCGCACGCGGGCGCGCAGCTGCGCACCGCACAGTGGGCCCAAACGGACACGCATAACAGATTTCACGTCACTTCCTGGGGGGGGGGCGGAGAAATCCATTCCACGAAGATTTTTGAAAAACTTTAGCAAGTAGAAAACAAAATGAATGCCCCATTTTTGGTTTGAAAGACGAGATATTTTCAGTTACTTTCATTCAATTACTCAATTACTTCGAATTTACTTACCGCGAAATGAAATGTTTGTAAATAATTTTATTTACTAATGTCCTCTTTTCTATAGTTGCATTAAAAACAGTTGTTTTTGTCAGTAGTAGCCAATGAACGTACGCACGGCCAAAGAGCTCACTCAGGCGCGGCAGCAACGGCTGTCCATTGTATTGCATACCAGCCATTGTATTGCATACAGCCATTGTCCATCGGCTGTATTGCATTTTCGGATCCTGCTTAAGGCAAAGATGTTTTGCTTTTGTGACTTTGGCTTCCTAGTAAACGGCTTACCACTCACGACATCCCACATATTCATCTGAAGTATCGTTTCAAAACTGCTCAGGTACGCTATTTTTTCGTATAAGTATTCTGGACTTGGCTGCCTTCATGATAAGTGGTATAATTAAAAAAAAAAACATTTCCTTCACCTAAGTTTCAATCAACTTCATTTTGTTAAACATTGGTTCACTCCCTCACAGAAGTTGCGCAGTTTGAAGTACCAACGTATTATATTTTTAGTTAGTTTATTTCCTGCCCTGAATGAACCTGCTCTTTATTCTATGTATTACTTTGTTGTAATTGCGTGGCCTTTGGCCTGTAACGGCCCAACGGGCGTGGCGGAGGCGGCGTGCGCGTCTCATTTCCAGCGGGCGAGCCGAGAACCGAGAACCGAGAACCGAGAACCGAGAACCGAGAGCCGTGAGCCGTGAGCCGTGAGCGCGCAGCCTGGCGAGCGGCGGGGGCGCGCTTGACGCAAACCTCTCTTCAAGCGGATGACATAATGCAGTGCGCCATCGCGGGCCCCAATATGCCGATTTGGCCGATGATCTCGACGCCGCGCCGCACGGGCCGTCCGCGCACGCGCTCCTGGGGCGCGCGGCCGCTCCGCACACCGCTCCCGCGCCGACGGCGCCGCAAGCGCAGCGCTGCTTGCCCGGGAGCGACCACAAGCGCGGTGGCGTTGGCTCCCCGGGGACTCCGGCTCGGGTTCCGCTTAGCGTGGGTGGGATTTGCTATTGGGGTTGGCGCCAGGTTGTTAATACTTCTCCTGTTTTCCCTGTGTTTCTCGTTTTACCGTTACTCCATCATGGGGCATATTATTATAAAAAAATGACATTTATTCACAAATCATTTTTAGAATGGACTTCGACATACGGTGCAGTCAGTTCTAATAATTTGATTTGATATCAATTTGTAGAATTTGCGATGGGCTTAAGAAGATCTCGGTAGGATTTACCTCATTCTACTAATCGTCCATCGTCCATGTTATTATCATCATCGTCATCATCGCAACTGCCATTTATACACAAACCATTTCTTGGTGTGGTCCTCAACATAATTTACAGAGAAACAGATTAGACCTGTTTCCCACTTGCTGACAGAAGAAAGATGCTTAATTTCTTGAAAGGGTGTTCTTTTCCGGTGTTATTGATTCAAAATATATTTCTTTGGAGATCAGAATAATTGTTTTACGTATAAGCTATTCCATGTCATTTTCTCATTCTTTTTAAAATCGTTTCAAAGACATTTTGATTGTAATTGAAATCTTACTGAAGGATGTTTGACGACTATTCAGTAACTAGCTGAACAGTGTAAGTTTATCATTGGAGAAGACAAGGCAGTCTCACATCATCGTGTATTTACTAAGGTATTATGATATACATAAACATCTCGCAATGGAAGATTAACGAAAAGTAAACATTTCCTCGTTACCTTGAGAAAGTCAATAACTGAGAAACGAGGTACTGAAAAACCTGCACAGAAATGAAAGGAAATCTAACTGGGACGGAGACTACCAATTTCGCTCAGGGAAAAGCCCGTGACGTATATCGACTTCTGTTAGGTATTTGGGGTTCTCGTTCTGGGTGTTTTAGTTTTGAAATCAAATCTATCTAGATTGTTATTTAGAAAATAGTCGAAAACTTCGGAGATAATGGAGTTATAATGTACTTGTACTTGCATTGTACTTGTATACAGAAGATTTGTGAATGAATAGTGAAATATAGTATGTTCATAATTAAATGACAGAATTAAAATGTAATCCTAACATTTAATTTTGAATATATTGAGTACATAATATTCATTTAATTATATGTATTGGGGAAAATGAATGAAATTCATCGAGTACTATTTAATGATATACAATGAGTATCATTTAATTGAGTGATTCATGAAGTATCATTTCGTTATACTAGTTAGGCCCTTGCGTGGATACAGCACTTTGAATATAATTTTTTTTAGAATTGAAATTAGCCTCATAGTGAAACCTCACTTCAAACGCCTAGGCCCTGAACTGTGCTTTACCTCATGAAGGTATATTTAATAATAAAATAAATCTAATACACTAGTTACATTTAACTTTCTTCTATTCTACGAGTAGTATAAACGTTATATAGAGGCAGAAAGTGTGTTGTGAATTGTGCATTTGCCGAGTTCTTTATAGAATAATCTACAAAATTCTAAATTCCATGTCTTAGATCTGCTTGATGCACCCCTGGAGGTAATTCTATATTCAGTAGTAGCAAATGTACGGTGTTGACGGAGTCTTACAAAATGTTCAAACCCGATATCTTTCCATAGCATATTGAATATAAAGAGAAGATTTTTTCTTTAACATTTTACATTTACTGTCTTCTTTGACTTTGTCTTACCGTTTACTTTGTTATACTTCAAGTTGGCACTTTTTTAAATACTTATTTCAAAATATTATATGTAAAAAGCATGAGCCAAACGTAAACTTTCGTTTCAAGCATCCGACATCATTGATTATGAACAGAATTCCACAAAATTAATGAGATAGAAAATTATATACTATTGAAATGGGTAAACATTTCTGGTTTCTAAGTTCTTGAGGACCTTTGTATTGTCCGATTAGGATCATTATATTGAGAGGTTCATTATAAACATTGTAATTTTCGCCTTCTTCTAACCCATAGAGTAAATTGACTTGTTTACGAGGGGAGAACGTGACATGAGAGGGGGGATACGAGTCTTTTGCTGGGCAGTCAAATAATTTCGTCGACATCAGCTCGCGAAGTGGAAAATTCTGGCATCAGACTCTCATTCAGGTCCAAGCAAATGGGGAAACAAATGGTGGTGACGTGATATACACCGTCGCCAACTCTTAACAATGGGTTCTGTTTAAAGAGCAACATAAATTCTCTGCAAATAACTAGGCATCTCTGGAAGTATTTCCTATAGAATCATAAAACGAAGACCACCTAGAGTTTGGCACCACATGTGCTAAACACAGTTTCTCAGCTGCCTTTCCCCTGTTCTAGATATTTTTGAATTCGAATCTCGATTCCAATGCTGAATAGCGTGGAATGCAAAGCGTTTCGTTTCACCCAATGGAACATTATGATGATTTTGCGTTGTCGAGTTTCAGCCTACAGCAAAGATGGTATTGTAGATGTTGATAATGGTGGTGTTGTTGGAGGTGGCGCATGAAGAGAAATCGTGGAATGCGGTGTAAGGGAAATGGAACAACACCGAAGAAACACACTTTATCAATCCGCATAAATTGAACTGATATTCGATCCCCGATTCCAAAAGAAGAAGGCGAGGACCACCCTAACCTCGCATGTAGAGCGGAAGACGGCAGCTATGGGTGGGCGCCCCAGCGTGCCGCGCGTGTTGGCGCCAGAGGGGAAGGCGTGGGCGCGAGGACGAGCCAGCTCAGCCGGAAGGGGCGACGTAGCATCTCCGGTGCTGCTGCGGCGGCGGCGTCCCCATCACGCGGAGATGAAGCGGAAACGCGCCTCCGGCGGACGCGACGGTCGCGGTGGGGACGGAGACGATGGCGGCGGCGGCGAGTGGAATTCCACGCGCGCCGCACACTGGCGCTTCCGCTCCGTCCATCCCGTCCGAGGGCTCTCCCACACTCGCGCTATCTGTGGCTGCTGCGCCCGGGAGAGGTGGGCCGCGACTTCGTATGCTGACAAGACGTTCCTTTGTTGCTGAATTTCCGTTCCATTGTGTCCATGAATTAAGTGGTATTTATTATATAAATTATTACTTTTTTAAAACGTGTATAGTAGAGACGTGTCCAATGACAATTATTTAACGGAAATTGTTTATTTGAAAGCAAAATTTCATGACGCTGAACATGTTTCTTTTACAGCCGTGTATTTAGAATTCGTTTTGCTCAGAAGGAAGTCGAACTTGCTGGAAATGAATTCTGAAAATTCCCTGCCTCTGGCCGAGACGGTACGCTAGCGTACCTATGCTCTCCCATGCCCTCCGATGATGATCGTGGATAGTACAATTGTATTCATTAGATGTTTTCTTGCTTGACCTGTGGCCCTCAGCAGCCGTGAACGGATTTTTTTTGGGGGGGGGCTATAAATGCAATGAAGTGCCAAATTGTTTCCTAGTACGAGGAAGAATAGTGATACTAATTGTTTAGTAGCTTTATTTAAGACGCTTTTCCTGGAGTATTCATGTTCATGTTTATGTTCATGTTGAGAGATCTTGATCAATTGTCGTGCCTCACAAACTTCATCGCAACTTCAGTTTTTCTTGACAACTCCTCTCTGCTTGTTTATAGTATCGTATCTTTAGTGTTCTTTGTTCATTCAGAAAACATGTCTGACTAGTCAAGTAAATTGGCAATTATTTGCATATTGAGAATTAACTCGTATGGGCATAATACCTGTATGCTAATCATTTGATGTGGATAGATATCAACAGGATAAGTTCGAAAACTATGGTATGAGGATAGGCATACTTAATTTCGAGGTTAAACAGTATATTAACATTACTTGTAGAAAAAGGATTCGATGATTTTTTAAATGCATGACTGAGGAAATACCCTTAACTAAACTTGAATATTGCCTCACAAGTGTAATTCGTCACAGGGATCCCCCCCCCAAAGCCCATTTGAAAATAAACTTGATATTTTTTCTTAAGCAATATACTACATTCATGTTCTACCGTTGATAAACGTATCTTCCTCCTAAGGCGCTGGTACCTGGTAAGGCTTCGCCAGTACATGAGAAAGGGTCACTGCATCGAAAAGGTTTTACACTGGGGATTCCCCCGCCGCTGAATCTGCACGCGCGCCGGGTCACATGGCCAATTGTGTCGAAGTTACCGGCATTGGTCTCCCGCAGAACGGGTTTCATTTTTGTTACTCGTTCGCTCTTTTTGTGGCCGATAGCATTGCGCTCTTGAAGTTGATTTGTATCTTTTTCCTACTTTTCTGCTATTACGTGTTCTTGGCGGATTAAAAATAAAACCTGCTTCTAAAGAAAGGCATTTCTGAGTATCGAAGAGAGGTCATATTGAGACAAGCCTAACATATCCTGTTAATAGTACAAGTTATTTTCGGACCGTGTAAGGAAGTGGAGGTGTGGAAGGTGTTCAAGAAACTTCATATATTTCTGTGTGCATGTTATTAAGTGGTCAGCGAACCTCGGAAACCATTGCTTTACGATTCCTCGGATGCTTGTTCCTTTATAAGGATAGCGTTTGAAAAAATGATAGAGGATAGATAAAGAGATAAATATTAAAATTATGACTTCATTTTTCCTTTTGAAACAGTAAATCCTGTGAATATTAAAAATTAATACATGGGCATGTGAGCGTTAAAATTAATACACGAGTCTGTGTTGTGCCTTCGAATCTGGTCAGTGTTTTTGAATGTAGACTGTGTGAATTTAGACTGCACTACGTATTGTAATGTGTAGTAAATACTTTCAGACCATTAAAATTATCGTATTTTCTATATTTTTTTCGACAAAACATCGCAGTTGTTTCATCCGGTGAGATAGTATTAACTTAAAGAATGTTTAAGTTTCCGACGTGTCCAGAAGAGATTTGCGCTTCGCCAATGCGCTCACTTATCCGAAATTCGTTTTCGGCAAACAACTCGGTCGCATCAGCAGACAACACTCGCGGGCGGCCCCGAAGCACCGCCAACGAAACCATTTGATCCCGCGCTCCAAAGGCCAAGTGTAGCGAGACCGCGTCCTGCACTTCATCACGCGTGATCTCCTATCATGTTGCCGTTGTGCGTCGGCGAATCTCGTCCGTGCACTCGGAGCAACAGCCCGCTGACAGTGTAAGCAATGAAGAATCATTGGCAGCGCTTTCAGTTGATGCGCTTTTCTTCCGAGCGACCCGCGTTCGTTGTCCCGTGCCGCAACCAGCCAACATGTGCATTGCTTAGCCGGTAGACGCCACGATGCAACGCCGAGTCGTTGAGTTGAGACTCCTCGCGACCCGCGATACTTCATATGTGAGACTCGCATTTCAGGTACCTTATTATCCCATTAGTATCCTTTGCAAACGAACTGGTCATGTGTCAGACGAATCGTATGCAAGAATCCATTGCCATTATACCTTGGCTAACATCTTTCGGTCCAAGTCAAAGAGATGGTTGTTGATCCTTCCGAAAAAGGCGTCACGCTTCTCATACAAAGCACTTCGCCCATTGTTTCTTGGAACCACACATTCATTACGATCCATCGGCTACACGAGACATTGGCATATGTGACGAAAATATTGATGCGGAAACGGACGTCAAATAGCCGGAGCTGCGGACGCGCCGTTACGCGGCCTCCACTTGATACCTCGGCGCCCCACAGCCCAAGGCGCCGCAACGTGGGGCGGTGCGCCCGCTTGTTGCTTATTACGAGGGGTCTCAGGCAGACGGGCGATTGATAGCGCGTATCGGTGGCGGCGGCTGGCCTGCCTCCCGCTCCACCTCCCAACACGCCGCCGCTGCCGCCGCCTCCCCCCTCGTTCGTGGCCTTCTGCGCGTGACGTCAGCCGCGATGTTGCCTGGTCGGCGCGCCCGCGCCCGCGCCTGCGCCGCGGCGGCGGCGGCGGCGGCGGCGGCGGCGGCGGCGGCGGCGGCGGCGGCGGCGGCGGCGGCGGCGGCGGCGGCGGCGCTGACTGGCGCGCAGCCCGGCCGCCGAGCCGTGCCAGTGCGCTGTTATCACCAGCGCTGTTCGGTTGTTGGTCCGTCCCGGTGGGGTTCCTACGAGCTTGGTCTCTCTCGCGAGATCGTGGGCCCTCGCGTCCGAGCATTGACGTCGCTCGGCCTAGCTCCGCTGACTGCGCCGCGGCGCCTGCGTCACCCCGCGGTCGCCTGCCTTCGCAGCCCGTCGATCTCCCCCGCGACGGCACCCGCGCGGCCCTCCGCAGCCCAGCAGGCTCCTCTGGCCGCGTAGCGGACGCCGCAGCCTCCGGCGCCGCGGACGCCGACGCAGCCCTGACACCGGCGCCAGCGATGCGCCTCGGCCGCCGCCCCCGCAGCGCGGGCTGCAACCGCCCCCGAGGACGGCCCCGGAGCGCGCACTGATCGCGCGCCCGCCGCCCCTGTGCTTCCCAGTGCTTCGCGTGTTATTGTTATTGTTGCCATTGCCCCTTGTTGGTAAACATGCGGCGGCAGGTGCAAACCGCGCGCCTGGACATTTTTGTGCTGAGTTGACCGTGAAGGACAGTGCAGAGTAACCTCGCCATCATGCGGGAGTGGGCGCACCGTACCGGCGGCGAACGCCTCGTGGGACGCTCCAGGAGGGACTCGTGAAGAAAGAGGAGCGTCGCCGGCGGACATCCGCAGCGGAGGGGGGGCTTGGTTTTTGACTGAGGAGCCGAGGCATGGGTGCGGAGCGTGGGTAAGCGCCGGGGCGCGATCCCGCGACCCCCCGGCCGACTGCCCGCGCACGCGACGGAGCAGCTGGGGCGCCTGGCGCGCCGCCGCGGCCGCCGCCGTCGCCGTCACCGCCTCCCGCGCCGCCTGCGCCCGCGCGCGACCGCCCAGCGCGCCGCCTCGCGAGCGTCTGCCGCGCCGCGCCGCGCGCTGGTCGTGGTGTATGTCGGCGCCGCCGCCGTCGCCGCCGCTTCAAGAATGGAAGGTTTAGTTCTGACGTCACCTCCGAGTTCGGCCGCCGCCGTCGCTGCCGCCGCCACCGCCGCGGCCGCCGCCGCCGCTGCGCCGTCGGCCGCCGCGCCTCGTCTGCGCCTGCGCGCCGTGCGGGCGCACGTGGCCGCCCTCACCCGCGCGGCGCGCGCGCGCACCGGGGGCAGCGCCGGCGCCGGGGGCGGCGGCTGTGGCGGCGGTGGCGGCAGCGGCGGCGGTGGCGGCGGCGGCGGCGGTGGTGGTGGTGTCGGCTGCGGCGTTGGCGGCGGCGCGGGCGGCGCGCGCGCCGGCTCCGTCAAGCCCACGATGGCAGCGGCGGTGCCGGCCCCCAACAATGCCGCGACGGCCGCCGCCGCCAGTCGGGACCCGGCGGCGTCGCTGACGACGTGGCAGCCCAACCGCAGCGTGACTCGGCGCTCCGCGCGGATCGCAAGGTAAAAAGACTCGCCTGGCGTACCGCTCGGGGCGCGCGCGGGCGGCGAATTTAGCGCCTTCGCTACCGCGCCATCGCGCTTGACGCGCTTCATTTGCGCTGCGCCGAGACGCTGCAGCGGCAGAGCCACCGCCCCAAGCGCTTACCTCGTAGTTGGTTCGATTTGCCCTTACGTTGTCAGCGATGAAAACATCCGCCTCCGACATTGAGCTTCTGTGATTGTTTTGCGTTTTGGTTAGAGTATTCTGTCAAGTTTTAAGGTTTGTGGAAGTGACGTACGGGGAGAATGAATTGCGTACCTAGTGTTGATCAACATGAACCAATATTTTCATTTACGAATATTTCATACAGAGTTCTGGAATGAATACAGTGAATGCCCACTGATAATTTTCATTCGTTTCTGATTTTTCCTTCGCCAATGTGACGATAGTGTCAGCTGTTGAAATCTCCAACATTCTTTTCTAATGTCATCTTCAGTGTTTGACGTCTTTACTTGTTGTTTTTTTTAATACTCGTGCTTGGAACACATGCCCTTTGCTCTTCCCGGACATAGGCATTTGTTGTTGTAGGCTTCATTAGATCTTCGCAAATTTACGCCAATTAGACGCCTTGCTGGTTTCTGACGTCATAACTTTCTTTGCGTGTCTCAATTCAAATTGTTGATCACCAGAACGTTGTTTAAATTTTCGATACGATTATTTGACAACTGTCAATAGTGGTGTAAAAGTATAATAGTGTCATAAATTTAAGTATATTAGTAAAGTATTGCGAAGATAAATAAACAATTGTTTCATGTTCTTAATTTGAGGATTCGGTTTGTACAACAAAATTTTTCAGATACATGCTACACAACTGACGAAATTTCTTTGAGAATAGAAAGAAAGAGCAACAACGAAGGATTTTTTTCGCCTATTGCTTATGTCAATTTGAAAATCGGTCTTAAAAACTCACCGATGAGATGCGTCGAATTTGTATTTGTGATTATGCCACAGCGCTCTGGAGGGTTATGAAATTTGAAGTAACTTTTCCCTTTCCCTGAGGTACCTACCTGCATGGGAGCCCCGGCTGACAGTCTTATTGATCGCTCTGTTGCAGTGGTCACACTCGACTTGGTATCTGGGCCTGCTCCCCGGGTTACTACTCGCCCGAGGGACATGGGCCATTGCTCGCGTAGCTAATGCACCGAGCCAGGTGTCTGCTTTCGCACGCTACCCTCTCATTTCAGTGGGTGGGCGAGGAGAAAGTGTACGCTTAATACGTTTAAATTTCCCATTCCCGATATTTGTGTGATCAACACTGATTTGCATGAGCGTTCTCGGATTTCTCTTAGCTACGTGTATGTCGTTTGACATAGGGCTTCAGCACGGTTTTCCCTGAACCCTGACGAGTCTAAGATAAAATCAAATGTTAATCGAGTATGTGTATGCATCGAAGTTGGGTCCATACTTTTAGCACGTTTTCATTTCATTGCAATTTTTCTCTACTGTAAAAATGAGTGCGTAACTGATATTGATCGGTGGCGCAGTTCTGTTGTGGATGCTCTGATGTAAAGTTTTCAACATTGTGAGGAGTGGTTTTATACAATGGTCTATCTCATGGTTTTTAAAGACTTAAAATAAAATTACTGTATATATTACCCTTGGGAATTTTAAAACCCATTTTGATATCACATTCTGTGGTACCTTTTGCAACTCTGTTTCGCTTATTAATTAAACGCAAAAAATTAAGCGTCCTTTCTTCGGAGATTTCAGATACACACGCACGCGCGCGAACAAAATTGCAGCTGAAAACAGACGGACACAACAGTAAATCGTACAGAACTCAACCATGTTATCATAATTCGAAAGAAGCGCTGATATTTCGCATCGACATATTCTGTGGCACTGTGAAGAGCTTTTCAGTGCAGGATTTGGCAACACGTGGGGAGGGCGCGGTTGAGAAACATGAGAAGTAGCAAATGGCTTGTTTCCTAGTTTTTAGTGGTGAGATGAGCTTCCGCCATTTTATTCGTTTCTGGGTTTATTTTTCAGCAGTGCGAAGGAACATTACCGTTATTGGAATATGAAACGTCGGAATATTATTGGAGTACTATTTAAATGTACCTTGTGCAATGCAAGTTTTTTCCAGGTCCCTCGATACTATTCGAAAATGTCAAAGAACGTTCCCTATTCTATCGTAGAATATGCTACATGTGTTCAATTAGAAATAACAAAATCATTCTACAAAATAAAGAAATTCTGAGAAATGAAAAAAAATAGATCTGTGTTGTAAGAAATGAATAAGAATTTTAAAAATTACAATAAGTAATCCTGTAATTAGTAATCCCTGTTTCCGGATTGAAGTAAGTTTTTTATATTTGCACTTGTAATTGTATTTGTAATTGTTTCTGTGTGTATAATTCAAGAGTTCTTGGGGACTGTTGCAAAGGATTCCAATTTTTTTTGTCTTACGTGGATGCAAAGGCAAATGACACTGGGCGTATTTTTGTGGTAATTCGGAAGCATAACTGGAACAATTCAATGTACTGTATGTTAAAGTTGCTAAAACATTATATACATTTTTAAGTGGTTGAAATAATAATGGATAATTTTAATCAATAAGTACATGCGTGAACAGGTCTCTTCCGTATCTAATCTTTTGTATTTAATATAATTTAAAATACGTGCGTTTGAAGAAAATCTGAGATCTATCACTTCAGCGGCAGTGAACCAGCAGATGTGAAATAATAAGAGTAGCTTGTGTGTCCCATGCGGTCATCGCTAATATTTCTCGCAAGATAAAGCCTTGTTGTTAACCTCCTCTCCTCCAGATAACCTTTATATCTCATCCGAGACTTTTTAAATTGGCTGGTGACGAATTAATACTAGACACACTTCGCATTTCGATTTCATTTTATGTGGACGTAACAGAAGGTATTGTCTCCTACTTCTCGCGAAGAGCAAATTTTTCAGCTCGGTGTGGCGTTTTTAAGCCAGATTTTTTAAAACAAAAGTTTCTACCCATAGTGACAAGAATTGCATTTTTATTTTTTATGTAAGCTGTGGAATACTGGAAAATTCTTCCGTCCTGCAAAGAGTAGTGGCGAATTAATTTTTTACCATTTTTACGTTTTTATTCTCGTAAATTGGAAGCAAATTTTTGCCAATATTACATCGCATTGGGCAGTGATATAATCCCGGACATCTTGTAACTCTCAGGAGTTCCTTAAAAAATTACTGATCTACAAACATTTTTAGTGTACCCAGCGCCATATTCTGAAATGTTTGAGATGATGGTTGGACAAGAATTCACATGAAAAAGCAATTGGTTCAACACTTTCGCTAAGCTTATTTTGACCACTTGTGGTTCGAGTATGTCTCACTGTGAGCCGGCGCGGCACTTGTATCGACACAAGGGCGGGGCGGGGCGTTCGACGCGAGGGCAGACGAGTCGGAAAATAGTTGTGAGTCAGCGCGTCGCCCTTGCGCGCCCCTTCCCTTGTCGCCGCCCGCCCGCCCTCTCTCTCCCTCGCAGCCACCGCCCCCTCCCCCGCGCTCCTTTCCTTATCTGCCACTTTTAAAGTCCAGTAGCTGCGCGGCGCCGTTCACGCGCCGCTGGCTTGTCCGCGAGGCAGCCGCCGCCGCTAGCAGCAGTGCAGGGAGCCACGGGCCGCCCGGAGCACTCTGGAGTCTGTGCTGTCGGGAGAAAAGGAATAGGCGGGACAAACGACAAATCTGTTCACTAAGTGAAAGCGTTTCTAATTTACTGTTTAGCGTTGTTGTTTCTTTCTAAAATCCGTAAGAAGCTTACGTGCCTTCTACTAGTCAGTCCTGAGTAGACTCCTCTTCAGTTTTTGATTTTTGGGTATTTTCAGAGGTGGGTTTTACTCGCTTAGAGAGCCGCGAGCTTGAATTACTGCCCGCTGACCACGTGGAGGTGGGGTGGGGTGGGGTGGGGGGAATTGCCGTTCCGGTACCTGCCCGGCCCGCTTTAAGTTAAAGAGCCGGCACGGGCACCTTGGAGGGAAAGGGCCACATCCCCTTCTCCAACCCCCTGGGTGAACTGCCTCATCGTTTCCGAGTATTACCAGGATCACACTTAGATATGAAAAATGTCTCCAAAATGACGGAACAAATGCTATAAAGGAGGAATTGTCGCGGTTTCGGTAATGCCTTCTCAAATTAAACCTTAATTTTTCTTGAATTATTTCTCTTTCATTGCCTCATAACACATGTATGTATTACCTCCCTCCCTCTTGAGTTTTCTTGATGGGTGGCCCCGGTTTAGAGCTGGTCTCCCTGCTTTTCAACCAATTCACGCACACTTCACAATCACTGGCATGTTCTTCCCCGTGCAACTTCGCCACATTTATCCACACTCGCCACTCAACCCACTTGACGCAGCCGCTACCTGCATTGCCCTCGCACACAGACCCCACGATCTCGAGTTCGAGACCGGACATCCTAAGGGCTCATTTCATCCCACACAGAGCGGAGCTGGAAAATATGTGCTGATAGTGCAATGAGAGGAGGGACATATTGCCTTGAACTTCCGCTATGAGCTTGTTCCTCTCTTGTTTTTGGAAGTAGAAAATCGCGGGAAAGGGTAGATAGAAAGTGTTTATTTCCCTTTCTGTTGTCTTATGTAGAAGTATCATATATGAGACCGCATCTTTTGTCTATAGTAATACACTGAAGATGAGAAAAATGTTTTATTTTCTCGTAAGGAATCTCTGATTGAATTATACACGTGCCAGCACTTCACTAATGGTGTTCAATTAAAGGATCTAAAAATACATTCGTGTACGCTGTCTTGATGGCAATTGGAAGATTCAGTGAAGTTATTGTTTGTTAGATGCAACAGTATTTGCTTAGTAAAAGATGCTTGTTGAGCATACTTACCAGAGCCAGAAAATTATCACAATTAAGTCTTGTTGCTGTGCTCAAAACACTTAAATTTGAATTCATTTCCGTTTTAATTTTGCATTAAACGACTACTGTGTTCTCTCGTGATTCTCTTGCTTTATAATAGAACTAAGTGGACGGAAAGTTACCAATTGCCACGTCACAAAGTTAACAGATATTTGAATCTAACGAGATTGGTAAGAGAGCGCTGACATGCGGTGTGCAGTAGTGATGCCCTATTATCTTTCAAAGATTTGGGGTTCTTAATGGTGAACGAAAGTTAGTAATTTCCAAGACCATTTTTCATTTTCCCTATATTTGTTCTTTGGTCGAGAAAAATTACGTAACTCCTGAAAAAACAGAATATAGAGAAATCACTCAGAATCCTAATAAGACGGAATAATTTTCTTTCCAATAAATTAACTATTGACCGTATTTATGTAGTACTTTTATTTAATATTTATTAATTAATCTATTGCTGATTATGTGATTTGCGAATTCACAATGCCGAAGATAACGTACGACGGTTCAAGCTATTCAGCATTTACTATTTATCTGCAGACAAATTAGGATTCTTTGTTTTACAAATTTTATTTGAAATAGTTTAAATATATTCAGTTGCAACATGTATCCGATTTATGAAAACAAATGATGGAATGCGAATAGCCTTATCAGTTACTTCTCGAGCAAATGAAGAAGCCTGTATGGGATGACTTTTAATGCAAGAGACGTTACGATACGCGAAAAACGTTACTATCGCTCTTTATCACTGCTGCAGCCTGTTATCGTACGTATTGATTTTGTCAGCAAAATTCCTTTAAAAACGTTTAAACAAAAAACAAGTCGAGACACCACTTTCAGCGAGTCTTTCTCCTCGTCGGAAGGACGTCGGGGAAGGCGCATAGTGGAAGATAAACTAAACGCTGCATATTTTGGTGTTGAGGCGAGTGCTGCAATGGGACGCCCCCATTGGCTCACAATCGGCCATTGATCCTCGATGACGTTTGCGGGGAGGGGGAAATGCGAGAGTTCTCACTCTTGAAGAGCGGCGCCTCTGAGGGAACACAGCCTCTCCATACTCCGCATAACGTGTTAATTCAGGGAAATGTTGAACATATTTATGAATCACTCTTGACCTCGCGTTGTGCGAGCGAGCAGGGTTATGAATGGCTTCTTTAGAGGGGTCCAGTCGCTCAGACCTCCACAGAAAGACGGCCGTGTGTGCCCCTCGTTTCGTTCTTTCATGTCAGCACAATTTTGTTGGTCGGTTATCTCTGTTTTTCTTATGAATGCAAAAGCTTTCAAATCGTATTTTACTGTTTCATTCTCTTGATTTAACTGCAGTGCCTGTAGTTTCGCTTTTTACGCAAGAGGTTGTTAAATTTGTTTTTGATTGAAAATCTTTGAAAGAAGTCTAGTTTCCTTTCCTTTCTGGCGAAAGGGACGTGTATAAAAAGTTTTGTTTAATTTTAATACGGCTTGGTTTTGAGGAAGCATTTATTCGATTTTATCTTTAATCAGAAACATGTATGGAACAGTGGTGTTTACTTGCTTAGAGTTCGGCATGTGGTATTCGTTTGTTCCTAATTGACCTCGCTGAGACTTCCTTTAACTGAAGTTCTCCGGTGTAACAATTATTCTTCGAACTAAAATCGAAATCGTTGAGATCAATACAGTGCTTTGCAGAAAGCAACGCATTATATTGCACAGCTTTGCCGTAGTGGATGCATAGTAGTACTTTCGTTTTTCGGCGTGGGTGGATGCTGTTGGTGGCGAGGGCTGAGGTGGCGCGCTGGGCGCCCCTCCTCCTCCTCCTCCTCCTCCTCCTCCTCCTCGTCCCTCGCTGAGGGGCGGATCAGCCGATCATTTTGGAGGGGGCCATCATCTTAGATTTTGTTAAAGAATAAACATTTGTTATTGTATTGTATATTCTTTTTGTTATGCATATATTACTCTATAGAATATTAGTTTAAGTAATTACAAAATTCTGACTCATTTAAATCAATTTTGCTAAATAAAAGAAGGTAACAAATAAAAACTCAGTGCCTTTGGGCGGGGGGAGGGGCACGCCCTCCGGATCCGCCACTGCCTCCGCCGTCGCGGGGCCGGCCTCCGCAGCGAGGGGCGGCGGGCGCGTGGCGCGGCGCGGCGGTTGTGCCCTGTTAGCGAGATTGCTGGATATGATAATTACAGGGAGTCGCGACGAATGATAGCCGGCGGGCGGGAGTTTCATGCGCCGGGGCTTCTCGCTTGAATTGTTATGGTTAGGAGGTAATGACATGTTTGGTGACATCTTTATTACAGGCAGATGCAGGAATTCATTAATTGTGTCGAGTGGCAGAACGTTGTTAGGCGGTCATGCCCCGCCCCGTGCCGCCTCGCTGCAGTCAGGGGGTCGAACGCGTCTTGCGGCTCGGGTCTCGCACGTTCGGCGAAGCGCCTTTCCAGGCGCATGCCACTTGGCTTCTAGTCTGTGATTTAACTTCTATATCTTTAGGGATATAGATTCTGTGAACTGTATTAGTTCCGTGAAGTACGGTGAAGGAATAGCAGATTTTAATCGTTTTAGCGGAAGGCTTTCGCCTTAGGTTACGCCTCTTTAACTTTCGCTGCCTTCACCATAAAATATGACAATTTTGAATTTGAAAAATAAATTATACTTCGGAAAAGGTGAATGCCTATTCAACGACTGTATTTCAGAATGTGATATTTCATTTGTAATATTTAATAATTTTTTAGTTGAACAATCCTACTCGATGAATTTTGTGGAAACAATTTGTCACCAATTACTTAAATATTGTGGTGCCTTGTTTCCAAAATAAAAAAAATGTTTAAGTAGGGAAGGAGGTTCACATTTCTTCAGAAATGAAATTTTAATGTTCTGTTCAGAAATGCAACGGGGAAGATAAAAAAGTCATTTCAAAGATCCCTATATTGTCTTTATTGACATTTATGTAAATGTTACATACTTACAAGTGAGCGTTTAAAGTCTACTTAAGAATAGCACATTGCGTTTCGAAGGCCGTCGTGTATTGTTTCGAGAAGAAAAGGTTGTGGAATACGCGTGGGATATTGTGACAGCCAGACATACGGTAACAATGAGTATTCATGTTTCGACTGCAGCGTTGCCACATCATAAATTAAAACTCATCCATTTTCACGTCTTTCTCCAATGAAGATGCCCATCATTTACTAAAATTCAGTCCATGGTTTTCCATGAACACGTTCAATTACTAAAAATGAGGCCTTCGAACGGTGCAATGGTGAAAGTTTCTAAATTTAGTAGCTTTAGTTGTTTCGTAATTTTTATGACTAAGTTTTTATGTAAACAAAGTTGTTACTACACTCGATTGTACACGTTCGATCTTATAAAATGCTGCTCGCCCAGAATTTTGAGTGTCCGAAAATATACTACCGGCATTGTGGGATAATCTGGCACGAGGATATTCATGTCAAATTGTAACGAAAATGAGCACCGGCTGATCGGCAAATAACGGGTTGAGATGTGGCCAATAAACTGACAGAGCTATCGAATTGGATGGATGTTGTGTAACTTGTCTCATGTAATTTGGTTGGGTGCAAGTGAAACATTGTGTTAGAAGTTGCCTATATTGTTGCCATTGTAGAAATACTTGGTTCGTATTATTCAATGATCTGCAGCCAAAGATAACATAATGAAGCCGACAAATTGCAACTATTGAATTCTCAACAGTTTGGCACATGAAGCCTCAGCCGACCCTGTCTTATTAGCCCGCTTCATGCCCAACTATCGTAAAGTGGAAACAAAGGTCTCGTGTGTGCAGTCGCAAGGTTTTGGCAGCCGCCCTTCGCCCGGCGCCCGTGTCCGCAGCCGCCGTCTGCCACTTGTTCCGCGGGTGACACGCCCGGCGCCGCGAAGGGGGTCACGGATGCGGCGGCGCGGAATTAGAATGAAGTAGTACCGACCTCTGGAGTTGCTCGAATGAACGAACGAGCGAAGCAACCAACCAACCTCGCGACGTGTGTGGCCCTGTGCCCGCGCTGCCACCGGACAGGCGACCGGGCCAGGACGCACGAAGGTCTGCTTCAGTGGGCGAAGGTTGACGGCTCACTTCCTACGCAGCATTTTTCGCGGTGAACTTTCCGACCCTCCGTCGATACAATGGAAGAAATTTTAGGTTATAAAAAGGATATGACTGACTTACGCAATATGCTGAGGGCATTGTCGTGGAAATTTCAAATTAGTATGTTCAAATATGCGGAAAGCGGAGCGATATTTTTTTAAACCTCTGCCGCCTACTACGTACTTACATAATAAAGGAAAGTATTGTAATGCTGCAGCTGAAAGTGGCAATTTTTCGACAAGAAAACGCTTATTGTGGGGCCCTATTATATCGCAAAGAAATTTCGATCCGTTGCAAAGAAAAAGAAGATAAGTCTGCGGGACTGCATTAAAATGTTTAAACATAAGTACATTATTAATACTATAAAATGCATATCGGAGTTCTAGATAAGCACTGGATGAATGCGTATATTCATGATAATTCACTTTTCCCAACATTTTAATTAGTTTACATCATTTCACCATCAATCATAGTTATTTACAAATAAAGATGTGTAACAAAAATACGTGGGTGGGGGTGGGGGTAAAAAGTTGGCACAGCTGCAGCAACCTGCAAACAACATTCGGATGGCTCCTCATAAAATAGCAGTCAGTGGAAGTGCGGAGACACCGAATTCTACTGGATTCGCGAACCATATCGGATTCCTTTTCCGTTCGTGAAGAGAAGGCAGAATGGAGAAAATTTTTCATTGTGTTCAAAGAGACTACAAATATTGGAACTCTTCATGAATTGAACCTCCCAATACTAGTAATGATTAAAAAATAACTCGAAAGTATTCCTATTGAGATTAAACGAATAATGAAAGTAACGTGGTGCAACATAATTGTAACATTAGGCGCATAGAAATTTATAGCCAGATTGTCGCTCCGCACTCCACTGGAGAGGCGACGCGGCGCGAGGCAGGCAGGATGCGCGACCATTAGAAGAGCGGGCTGGGGGGGCGCGTGCAGCGCTTAATGGGGCATTATGTGACGAGCGATTAAATCACGGTTCCCAGGAACCCCGAGAACGCACGCCGCGAGGGGGGGTGAAGGACGCTGCCGAGGACGAGGACGAACGCGAGGCAAGAGGCAGGGCTTGGCAGGCGCCATCGCAGCGGAGGTAGTAAAGCTCGGTACTGAGGATCGGCGGAGTGCTTTATGAAAACAAATTAGTAACAACTTCTAAGTTCCAATTTATGAAAGTGTTCTCTTTGACTCGACATTTGAACTTTCTAATGCACTTAAATTTTTTATTTTGTGAAGAGTGATTTCTGCGAGATGAGTCTAACGTTTTAGCCATCCTTCAGTTCTTAGTTTCGAACCACCTTAGTTATTTCAACCCTAAAGGAGGCTACGGAAGGGATTGTGGAAACTAGTTGACGACGGCTTGTCAGCCGAGGGCAAACTCTTTACTCCCGCCGTTACAGTTCAGCTTCCGAATCGATTTGTTTGATAAACTCGGAATTGAGAAAACTTGTAGCTGTAACTCCATTACTTTGCTTTGTATTCATCGTACGCAGTGTATGAAAATGATTGGACCCAAACTAGAAAAACATTATTTCTGTAGTGCGGTTATCAAACAACAAATTGAGACACGCGAATTCAAAAATAATACTCGTAGGTAGACGACGTGTATGATATGATTCCTTGGGTATCGTCAGATTCTGTAATCGCTGAAGTCCAAGGGAGGATGTCTTAGCTGTTCAATTGGAACAATTTGACATATCTGTTAAAGTACTATTGTCTAAACAATGTGGTATAATTGAAACTAAGAGTATAATATTAGGATTCGAATGATTCTTTATGAAAAGAGGGCAGTCAGAAAGATAGTGCGACATGGATTTGAGAAAATACATTGCCAATATAACAATTATTTCTATGGATATTATGGAAACTGTTTTCTTCCCATACTAAACACAATTTTCCCCATAAAAACAACCATCATCACAAGCCGTTTATCATATTTCTAGTAGTAGTTTCTAAATAACCACTATAAACCTCTTTTCACCAAATGAGAAGTCTCAAGCCACTGAGATGGAAGGCCTAACGTAGCATAACAGAAGTGTCGACACATCGGAAACCAGAATATTCCCCTTGAATTCTGATAACTTGTTTGCGAGCATGCCAGACGTTCCGCTCGTTAGCCCGCAAGTACTGCACGCGAGTCGGCGCTCGCGCCTCTCCCGCTCCATTAAAACGTCGAGGGCGCGGGCGGGGGCGGGGCGGATCGCCGGGTCGCTGGGAATCAGCGCGAAGTGGCATTCCTTGACAGTAAACAGCCACTTCATTATCTGCAGGCCCATTTCAAGGAATCCCAAAGCCCCACAATTCCACAATGCAACTAAAGGCAGAGCTGGACTCTTGCGAGGGGCATCGGAATTGCATCGGTAGTCTCAATTCGGAGTAAAATGCATTCAAT
Source organism: Teleogryllus occipitalis (assembly GCA_011170035.1). Taxonomy (NCBI): domain Eukaryota; kingdom Metazoa; phylum Arthropoda; class Insecta; order Orthoptera; family Gryllidae; genus Teleogryllus; species Teleogryllus occipitalis. The sequence continues at coordinate 166,589 of BLKR01000744.1, read as the reverse complement.
GCAAACGCCGAACTGAACATATGAGTACAACTTTAATTCTTCCCTCGCCCTCCAGATTGAAATGTCTAGGTTTACAAAACTCAGCTCTCTCTGCTATAACATTGCAAAAACTAAAATTCCCTTCGTAAAAAAACATCAAATCTACTATACACTAAAAGTATAAAGTATAAACCCTCTACAGAAAAATTCTGGTGGCGCCACTGTCTATCCTGTTTTTCGTTGTTAGCGCACATTTTTTAATTACTATCCTCTATTGTGTATTTTAATACAAGTAGATACGTCAAAACCGGCCCTGTGTTAAAACAAAATCTCTTGGTTACCTTTCGTGATGTTCTCTGCCACTGGAGATACTGTTATCAAGTCTGTAATCGGTGACGTGAAAAGTTGCTCAGCGTTCACAGGCTTCTACCGTTCTCGCGATGAAGACCAATTCTAATAGCAGTACTGACGTTATAGTAAAAAGTTTGTGTTGCCCAGTCGAGTTGTGTCGCACACACTCCCAACGTCCGAAACTAATAACTTTTCTTCGATATGGCTCTGTATTCTATCGCATTCATTTTAATGTCTCCTTTTTAACGAGTCTTCAAAATGCTTATCTTGGCACTTGTGATTTCGTCGACACGAAATGTAATAGTGGAATTCATCGACAATCTTGAGCGCTCGGAAATCCAGTTATATTTTTTACATGCTCAATCCGACGCTAATGGCCGTATCTAAGCGCGTCGGGAACAATGAAATCTTGGGATGACATGGCTCCTTGCATCGAATAGACTGAGAGCTTTAGCAAGTTTCCTTTGTCACTGTATAAATTTGAGTGGCGTATGCTTTCTGCATTTCGCAGCATGCATTCTGAAGCATTTTCTATAACTCGATTGAAGAAAATGTCAGGTATATGCAATAATTGAAAGGATGCGTGACCGAATTCAATGTAGTCTTTGCTGCGGTCACCACGTATTGGGGTGGGGTTCCCAGAAAATTATCCATTTCAAACTACTTTTGACGAATATTATTTGGAAAGCGGCAGTATATGTTGTATGTATAACCCTGATATTTCCGATCAGTCACTTTTAATTGGCGTTTTTTTAATTAAAGTCATATTTCGGAACGCATTATTCGAGAGCTTTCGAAGTATTAACTTCCAAACGGTAAACTTTCATTTGGACAATATATCGACCAATAGTTTTGAAAAAAAAAACAAAAACAAAACAGGTTCGTCTGTATTTTCGCCGTGGCCGCATCGGACGTCCACTCAAGAGGGAGCCGGGCGGCACCCTTCCGCGAGCTGGCGCCTCCACAAAGCCAGCCTCCTCCTCGTCCATCGGCGTCTGCAGCGCGCCCACCGCCGCAGGGCCGCCGCGCCGTGTGGCGGCCACGGGGCAGCGCCGAGGTCGCGGCCTCTGGCCCCGGTCCCAGCACGCGCCCGCCCCCTCCCCCCTCCGCCCCCACCGCCTCCGGGCTATTAGGCGGCGCGGCCGCAGCAAAGGCGCCGCGACCCAGGCGCCTACCCGACCGGGGCCGCACTCCGCTCGGCTGACTAGGCTAGACCAGGAGCAGCTGCTCAACGGGCGCTTGCAACAATAATACATTTTAATAATATTTCACTTAGATTTATTTAGTGTCCTTGTCATTTAGTGTCCCAGATCATCGGCTGTTACGGTGTCATCCAACCGGAAGCTTGAACGCCACTACGGTGACATCATTATGGTGACGTTCAAGCTCCCGATTGGATGACACCGTAGCAGCTGAACTTGTCAAAGGACACTAAAGAAGTCGAAGTACACAATTTAATAATCATAATCATTATAATTCAGTTAATCTTCCTTCAATGCAGTCATTCCCATCAAGCCTGAGCCGGGTCATTTATTTTTATTTTTTATTTTTAGTGGAAAATAGTGCATCATTATTAACAAAGTGCATACAGAACAGTAGCCTAAGGTGCATGGACAATGAGATTGGTAAAATATTAAGTTTCCTTTTCTCAAATTATTTTGTTTCCTTACACCTAGCTGTTTCTTTCAAATTTTGTAATCTGATACTTTTGGTGAGGGGATGGATATTTCCGTATATTTCGTCATTTTCAATTGTCTTTTGTTATTATTAGCCAATTTTTTTCATGTAATTTGTACGATTCCACTAGAGTATCCAATGACCGTATTCGTGGTACAGGCATTTCTCCACACTGCATATGGAGTCTTAAAACTTCCTAAGCAGTTGGAGGGGTCAAATCTCTGAGCGCTTGTCGCAATTAATGTTAGGAATATTGAACGGTGTTTTATTTTTTTTTAATGGGACGCATTCAATATAACCCAACAAGTGATAGATGTTCTCCTTTTAGAAAAACGCGTTTCGACTGGGTAAAATTGCGGTTGTCTTAGGAAATTAATGAAACTAGAAAATCCGTCATTTGCACCTTAATCTGCTTAATTGATCGTAAGATCACAGTTGCGGGAATAAATTACATGAATGGTCTCGATTAACTTTTAAAATTATTGATATTGTCTAACAGTCAACAGTGATTGAACAAGCTATAAGGTTTTATATAAAGGCTCTCGTATGCGTAAAACCTTTTTATTTGGTACCAGACGAAGTTTGCGTTCTCTGTACTCGAGGGCGCAGTTTAGGGTTACGTGCAGACCATTATTATTGAAGGAGAAAAGATGCAACTGGATGTCTTATTGAATTGTTACTTCCGTCGTATTTTACATTTTTTTGCGAAGTTTAATATATGGCGGAAGAAATATAAGGATTCTAGATATGTTTGTGTGCTACGTATTAAAATTTAGCTGGCGATTTAAGTTATAAACATTTTGGAGCCAATTTTTTGTTTCGTAAAATTTTAAATACTGCCCATTATTATAATATAAAAATTAAATAATACTTTATCATAAAATCAGTTGGTCACGTCCTGTGTTAGTAGATGGATCCTTAAATGTAAATACTACCATTTATTTATGAAAATGGAGGCATGCTTCCTAAGCAAACTCGCTGAATGACCTAGGCCACTGCGTAGTATACTCGTAGTTGTGAGCAGCTGGTGTTGATGCAGGATCTCGAAAAGTCTGACTGGGCCACATCTGCCGTGCAAAAAAGGATTTCATCTGGCTCGCGGACAGGAAAAAGTCGAGAGGGTCTCTCAAAAACAACAGGACTTAGATAAATGAATTACTGTTGTAGTTTATACTTCAGTGAATTTGTACGAAAAATAAGAGGATGATAGGTCATTTATTTTCTCTTTCATCTGCCACATTATTGAAAAAAAAAGTGCGTGAAATATCACTGATTGGTATTCCTAAGATGGAATTTTGCAAGATTCTAAGACACAATGGCATTATTTTGCGATATACTCAAACCACATTAGGCACACATGAGAACATGAAAATGAACGTCTCAATGTAGAGCATAAATAACCTAGTATATTGTCAACAGTTAACGGCCTCTATAAATTACTGAACAATATGTGGAATATATTTGTGTCCTGATAGTTTGGATTGGTAACGATGTGGCAAAAATTGAACAAATTCATAAGGTACAAAAAAGTGGTCCTAGTTTCTGTGTATTACATTTGTAAGCGATGCTTCCCTCGGAAGGATTTTCTTCCCGAAGGTGTGTGCGCGTGGGCGAGGGCGAGGGCGAGGGCGAGGGCGAGGGCGAGGGCGAGGGCGAGGGCGAGGGCGAGGGCGAGGGCGAGGGCGAGGGCGAGGGCGAGGGCGAGGGCGAGGGCGAGGGCGAGGGCGAGGGCGAGGGCGAGGGCGAGGGCGAGGGCGAGGGCGGCTGCGCCATTGCTGGGTGCGGGGCAGACGCCCCCGCCGCCGCCAGCTACAGCCTGGCAAATGCGCCTTCAATCCTCAGGCATTTGCCATTTGGCGTGCTCTTCATCCCTTAGTAAATATTTACGGTGTTCGGGAATTTACTCTGTGGCTGAATAGAAATAAAGTGGGCGTGAAGATCGGTTGGTAGGACTATTTTAATTGCGAATGAAATTCGCAAACCGTAATTATTTTAGATTGTACTAAAGTTCAATACACTAAAATTTATTTGTAATGTGTTGTTTTATTTTAAAAGTTATAAGTATGGAGATATGTTATACAGACGAACAGATTAGATTTATCAATTCATCGGTAAGTATTATGACCTTAAGATATTTAAAGGAAATTCTGCATGCGCTATAAAAAGTTACGGCTGTAGACGAGCATTCGGCCTTCACGTTTGACATTGACGACTATTATTCTCTGACAGGATCTCACAATATACATACTGCCAAAATTACTTCCATTACACTATGCAGGAAGTTTGCAAAGGTCATGATGCAGAGATGCAAAGGTCAGATAAAGAGCTCGAATAACACAGGATGCTCAATTGACTCGAGTGTTCACGTGCTTTTGTCAATAACACTTCGCGATTTTGTACATTTTTTTCTACAATGAGATTATATTCTCGTGTATTATGGGATTATTGTACGAGTTTGACTTGTGCATTATCGCAAAAAGAAGATACGTGATTTCTTCACATACTAAAACATCACATTTCAAAAATTGTTACCAAGGAATTTCATTTATTAAAAACATTGTTGTTGGAAATAATTAATTCTTAATAAGAAATTATGATAGTACGCTTCAAGATTCTTACTATTTTCAGGCGGGCACAAGAGTTCTCAGAATGAACATAGTGCTTCACATTTTACGTATTCATACCTGCAAATTATGACTTAATGTTAATTGTCGGAACGAAGAAGAGAGGAGATACTTTTGCATTCCGGTTGATAGATGCTAAAAATAAGCGACAATAACACTAGGACATTAGGAAAAACATTATTTTTAAATTGTATTTTCAAGTAAAAAAAGTCAGAGGTTCACCAGAAGATGACCACCTCTAGTTTAGGACAACGAACATTTTTTATCTTCAAGCTTGTGATATATCTTTTATTTGGCTTTCGTCATAATTGCAGATAGTATGCATTTATCGTTTATCATTTCACATGTGCGAAGATAATCAGCTAAGAAAAGATTAATGTTTTGCGCGATTGACGCCATTAAAAGGTCAACTTAGGCGGTAAAATGTAGTTTGTACATTACACTACAAAGAAGTCAGTAGGCGCACATGAATTCAGAAATTGTTCCACTTTTCCATCGAGCATAACTCTTGGCCCTTCAAACGTAGTTTTCGTATTACCAAAGGGGCACGATTTGAGTCTGTAAGCCGTAATCTAATGCAGTCTTTGAACCTTTTACAGTTTTCTTTTTGGAAATTAGCACACCACTTTGGTGCACTGGTAGTCAAAAACGTGCAGTCTCGAAATGTATTAAATAAAACTAAATATTTTCTTCTAATTTTTTGCATGTGTTACGAAAAGCTTATCAATATTAGAATGTTTAACCTACCAGTATTGGACTTAAATGATATAAATCACTGTTGTTGGGCTTCCCTTATTTCTATTTATAAAAAGCAGTTATGCTGGTCTGTGGAGAAAAAAAAAACACTGTTCAGCACTGGCTGTTTTTAAGTTCGATTCCAGAATGATAACGTTTTCACTGTTTTTCAATCTTTTGTGTAGTGTAGAATGTCCGCGCGGGTCAAGCCAGTATACATTCATTTCTCCTCACGATACTAATACGGAGCATAATTCGAACACCTGGTGCCCCACGAACATGGCCTTGCGTACTGAGATAATTTCTTCTGTTGATAAAACCTTTTCTCAACGTGCTTCTGAGAGTCAATGAAGAGGTCCTAAATAATGTGTCTCTGCGAGGATTAAGCCTCCATTTTTTAAAAAAAGGTGAAGAGGTGAAAATTCTCCTCCCCCTCCTCAAAAAAAGGTGATTGAAGCTAGTTTTACTGACCTGATCTGGGACTTCAGAGTACTATCCGTCATGTAGGAATGTGCTTCTTATGCGATGAAGTCTGTTTAACGTAATGCTTGAAAGCTGTTTGGCGTAAAACAATACTTAACTTTACCACGAATTATATCCATGAAAGTAAATTCACAGCCAAGACTTTTCTAGTGAGAAAGTTAGGAAATTGGACTTGCGCACAGTAGCTTTCCTTAATGTAGCAAAGGCATACTCACAGGCGAAGTTTCCGTTTTTGTGAAAGAAACGACTACTCAGAAATGTGAGAACTTAGAATAATAACTCGGAATTGTCCTTGGTTCATTGCCTTTTCTGCATGTGGCCTAGTGTGTACGTTGCGGTTTTAAGGAAGTATGTAGCCAGTCACGTAGGCCACGGATTGAAGGTGACCCTCAGCAGATTTCAACAGACGAGATCCTAAAAAGCACTCCAAAGCTGTGCTCCTGCACCATTCTGAATGTTTAAATCGTGATGCGAACACAGTCAGTGGTTTAGTAGACATTCGTTTAATGGTTGATACAAGATAATGCAGTTACCCAGCTAAAAATGTTTGACTTGATTTAATTCTAAAAGATCCGGGATTCTAATATTAATGAAGTCTTATATTTTGTGGATAAGAATACGTTCTTTCTGCTTACTATGACAGCAAACCAATTCACTTAGTCTCAAGTGACTGCCAATTCTGCGTCGTAAATGCTTTAACGAAGATGTCCTGAACGAATGTGAAGCTAAAGGCGATAACGTGGACCTTAACGAGCCAACTACAGCGCGAATTATGAACGGCGGAGCACCTTTTCCCTTGTCATCTGCAAACAATGGTCCTACAGCTTTGGCCTTGGGGCGCATCGCGGCGTAATAGACTGTGTCGTGGATACGTAAGGTCGAGACGGGAATAGCTGTCTTTTTGCGAGATAAACATTTTACAGTTCTTGATAAACAAGATTTGGAAATAACTGTTTAAATTGGCCTCTGGAAGAGTCAAATATTTCCAAAGGTGCCGGATCCTTAAATATTACACATCAAATCGATTGGCTAGGTGGAGCTTGGCTCGACTGGTGGGATATTTTAAGAATGGAGTTGCTGCGGACCTGAAAACCAACATGGTCTTTGTATATACACGAAAACTTCCGGAATATCGAAACCATCTCTCATTTACTCGCTTCCTACGTACTTACGTAGTGAAGAGAAATTATTCTAATGTTGCAGCCGAAAGTGGCGACTTTTCGACAGAAAAATTCTTGATTGTGGGTCCCTGCTTTCGAAAACCGGTAAATCTTTCTCCTATTTGTAGTGATCTATTTCTTCTAAACGTTGTATAATCAGAGTAGTGATTTATTTCTTCTGAACAGGCCCGCACTTATTGCGGGCCCATTGTAGCAAATAATTGGTTTTCGTCTGCCAACCTCTCCATCTGTTCGCCTACCCGTGGTCCACTCCAGCATCTAGACCGTGCAGACGATTTCCTGTGAAATTGACATTCCCCGATCGATGTGGCCGATTCCAAGGCCCTGCCAATTTGAAGCGGATATTTTAATGGTAGGGAAATACTCTACATGAAGCCTCAATATTTTCAATTTTTTTTCTTCAAAAAACGTTCCAGTTCCTTCCCTTTAATTTTTTTGTTAGAGCGAAGTACGTTTTAAAATGGCGCAGGTCAAATTTTCGCAGAGCTCTGAATTTTCAATAATTGCAAGTTAGAAATGTGAGAAAGTGTGTGCGTTGAAGCACTTTAATTTACAACATCACCATCTCACGTACTTCTTCGCCCTACCTAAACATCGAAAGCTATCTTAGAGAATCAATCATGGGCTGAAGACACGGACAGAAACACTGAGAGAAAAAACACCGGAGGCGGCTCGCACACGCTCTCCTACGGAATCTGGGAGGTGGGGTGGGTGGACAAGTGATAAAAAATAGCCCCGAATAGAAGGCGGCCTCAGGGCACTCACTGCCTGGCAAAGTCGTGTTAACCCGCACAATTATTAGCAGGAATGCTAATTGCGTGCTGCTGCTGCTGCTGCTTCTGGCGGCGGCGGCGAGCGTTGCCCGCACGGGCTACGACGACGGCAGCAGCGACAGCGGCGGCGCCCGCTCTCGCGTAAGCGCTATAAATAACCGGCGCGAGCGGCGCCGCTGCCGCCTCCGCCGCGGGCGGGTGGTGGGGGTGGGAGCGGGAGCGGTGGGTGGGTGGGGGGTGAAGGCGGAGGCGGGCAGCTCACCGCGCCGGGCGCGCCACCTGCGGTCGCCGCCGCTAACCGTGACTCGGAGGTGGGACTCGAACGCCAATGATCGTCTCGGGAGGAGGCGCGGGAGAAAGAAATCAGATGACCTTGAGCGGTGACGTCACGCGGGCGCCGGATTTCCGTGAAACGCACGATACGAGGCCCCGTGGTGTACGTTGATCGCTTCCCGATTGAGCCTCAGTGGCCTCATCCCTGCTTAAATCACTTTCGATATTTACTAGGTAATTAGGATGATGAAAGATTCACTATTGACGAAGCGGGTCGACTGTATACGATCTTAAGATGTAATTCTGAAACTGGTTTATCCAATCAATTTGCAAGTTCTTGGTTACGATATATTTGTGACCGTAAAAGCTCCAAAGCGATTTTAAGGAAAATAAATGAGGCATGTACCGCTTAAAATGCTAGCGTATGTTCTTTTTTAAGTCAATTTGAAATTTCATTTAAAATGTATTCAGCTATTTGACATAATGTCAGTACAAAACTTTACGGTCATAACAAGCATATTTTAAACCCGACTTAAACCCCAAAGAATTCTCAGGTGATGCGGGACTGTCCATTCAATTTCTCTAGATTAAGTCAACAAGAAAAACGCTACAGGTCAAGAGCGCGAACTTTCGTGACCAAAGGCAGGTGTCAGTCGGGTCGCGCTTTGTAAATTCGGTGAACGCGTTTCTTTCGTGTTGCGCATAGAGAACGGCGCCCAGCTTGATGCGAGATAGTGATAAGGACCGTGTTGGAATCGATGTAAGAGTCTGTCGGAGCTAATAAGATGAATGGCCTACGTGTGAAAGCACTGAACTACGTTCTCGATTTCACTGGTAACGCACGTAGACTGAGAGAATGAAGACCTGAAACATTAGATCGTGGGATGTGAAAGGTACTTCTTGATTACTGCAACGGAGAAAGCAGATTTCCCAAACGATATGGTTACAATCTATGATTTAAACGCTTCCCGCAGTCTTTCCCCTACTTTGTGTGAGTTTCAATCTGGGATGGAAGAGAAAATTTGGTCGCGGTCCAAATCTTGGCGTATTAAAGATATGACAAAATTAGAAGCAGTTCAGTTATTCAATGGAACTAGTTTTTTTAATTACCGTTCGAATATTATTTAAACACGAAAATGGGTCACTTTCAATTGATCCAAACGATAGTTTTATTTCCAGAATCCAGAGTTATTTAATAATGGCTATTACAAATTAGTGAAAGGAAAGTTGGTATCAAACAAAACTCGCTCAAATCCACAAGTTACAAATGAGGTGCATCGTATTTGAGCAATAATCTGTCTACATACAATAAACATGCTGTCCACATGCATGGAATACTCATTTTTCTCCACGGTGACATGCAACCTCGCAAAGTCAGTGGAAAGTGTCATTTATTTCGTGTTTCTGAGCGCGTCAACTGCTTTGGCCATTAGTTCCGTAAGTATAGTGTCTTACGTCACAGAAGGTGACGGAGTTCCTTCCTAGCAGGAACTTTGAGATCCAGCGCCGACCTACACGTCGGCTTTCTTTGCCGCTAGAGGGGCACCTCTCCGACCAGGACAAACTGTAAGCTCTGGTCTCCCGGCATGTGGGCAGTGTAATGCATATAACAGTTTGCGGGTAAGGATAGAGGGGGGGAAACAAGAAAGGAAAGATGACGCGCGGTCGAACCCCCGATCTGAATCCGACCTTACCTATGTAGATAGTGTGGAAAATCAGCTATTATCGGACTCTCGAATCTTAGTACTTTCCGGTCAGAGACATTGCTACTGAAGCAACTAATGGCCGTGAGCTATCTTGTCCGATTGGATATTAATTTTCCTTGATATGACAATTATCGCTAGTCTTGATACTCTAATATGGAAAGAACAAATTAATGTTTAACAGTTCTCACGTTGCGCACAATATTTTATTAATATAATCCATGGGTCACAGGTGTTCTTGTGGAGAATTTCTCCTTTGTGTGATACATTTTTTCTGCAACTACGAATATTTGCCTTTAGCGCCATACTGTCTTTGGTTATTTACTTATTCGTGTTTACATGATTTAGGATTATTTGACTTGAACATTTAAAAAATCGAGTGCATTGATATATCTCGTGTAATTTATTTTGTTGTCGAAAACATTAACTTTTTTAAAAACGCTATGGTTTTCCATTTCTCATCCTAATGCATAGCATTGTAAATACGTGGACCGGACATGTTCATAGCAATGCCTCTGTCGCAGTTGTAAATCCTTTCGTTGCGAAGAACGTGAAGTCGGCCATATTTATTTGTCGGTCTCCCACGTAAGAGGCAAGCAGGCGGGCATGGTGCAGGGTCAGGGTCCAAGGCCTCTGGCCCATGCTGCCCCGGCACCCGGCATCCGACACGCGGCGTACGGTTGGCGAGGCGGCGCGAATCAACGCTACACACTGGGCCGAAATGGTACCCGAGGGTACCGAAAGGCGTAGGTGACGAGAAGAGAAAAGTGGAAATGAATCTATAGGAAGAAGTTTCTATATAGGGTGATAATAAAATACTTCAGGAGATGGTAGGTATAAGTGATTAGATGGAGGCTTCTGCTGTCGTTTACAGCTCAAAACGAGAGAAAAAAGACAACATTTACAATGTACATGTATATTATACATCGATAAACATTTCGTATTATGAAACTATATAAACAGAAAAGAGGAAAGGGAAAATCTGCAGGAATGGTATGAAGTATTTCCAACGCAAAACAAAGTATTATTTAGACGCCTCGCAGTATTAAAACAATTAAATTCAACATGAGACTTGATAAAAAAGTAATGAAAACATATGGGACACATCCATTTTATTTTTTACATTGTAGCTTTTTTCTTAGACGAAATGGTTTCTTCGAAATCATTAAAAAAATTTCTACGCTCTCTCATGTGATGTTGGGAGCCCCTCCTCTCCCGTGGTCTGTCCCTTCCGCGGCGCGTGCAATGGGAAACGTCGGTCGGTCGCTCGTTCGCTTGAGCTAGCCTATCAGGCCGATAGAGTGGATCGCTGTGTCATCGGCTCCAGTCTGGATCGCAGGCTGCGTTCCTGAAGGAGGGCGGGGCCCGAAGCGCAAAATTGGCGGGATGCGTTCCAAAGGCAGTGAGAGATACGAGAACACTGCTCAACATCTCGGAAGTCTTAGATCGCACATGACTTGCTGCGGAGGAAGATGAAATTTAACGTCTTCCGGTGGACAAGATGATAACTGGAGAAAACGAAGAATCGCTGTTGTAAACCACGTATCATTCTAACATTTACTACAAACACAAATGGAACAAGATATTAATAAGTGCAGCATGTATTCGAGCGTTATAATGTGAATTTTGTAATCGAGGGATTATTGTAAAATAATTATGTACAGTTCACGTGAAGAAAGAGTTCTTGGCACATTGTTCCAAAACCATTTCATCACTTGTTTTATAGATTATTCATTGTTTTATGTATTTTATGTATAATTATTCCATTATCACTATTTCTTTACTGGTTTACTGAGAAATCACGGAATATTTCCTCTCCAAGTTAACGTCTAAAATTTAGTCGTGATCAAATCTTTCAATTTTTCACATATGAAATGATTCCAAGAAACTAATCGCGCTCGTTATGTTAAGGCGCTCATTTGTTGTTTGACGTGAATCATCAGAGACGATTGAAGCCATAACATTTACTGAAGATTAGATGCTGCCTAGAGCCTGTGTTTGCCTGAAGCGGGTTACTGACAATGAGTACTGTCTCAGTGGGGGTGGATAGTGTTCGCGCGATTTGAAATAGACTTGAAGACAAAGGAGACGGACTAATTGCGTACATACGAAAGCGGATCTCCAGACATCTCTAGACTGTTCTTCGTTGTAGAACTCATAGATCGCGCCGAGTGTAATTTTTTTAAAAAAGTAAAATTAGAAGTCAAAATTAAAAGAAACCAATTAGATATTACCGATTTTTGAGAGTTGAAAATGCTGTTTTATCGCTTCCCCCTTGCATTCTGCTGATGGCGGTATCATGATGAGTTATGACAGAAGTGAGGAACTATCTCTTTTTCAATATCGAAATGCCCAGTGTCAGTGTGGTGGGGTTGTGGCCACGTGCCACCCGGTGTGAGGGTCCGGGTCGCGTGGGCCCGTGGCTGTGAGGGAAAGGAGCTGACCGTGGCCTTCAATGGGCTCCGCCTCGCCCGCCGCGGCTCACCCGGGACGCACTCGCCGCCGTCGCCGCTTACGTAATATCTCGCCCTGCTACACACTGCCCGCCGTCCCCTTCCCCCGCTTCGCAGACTACCATTGCACAGCCCGGCGCCACTGAGAGGGAGCGGTTGCAAAAACGTCTTGTGTGTGTATATAATATATTAATGATTGCTTACACACAATCGTTACTGAATATACGGTAAAGAAAATGCATCTGGTGAATAAATAATCAAATCAACTTGTGATCTAATGAAACTTTTGTGGGGAGGTACGGTTATTCTTATACCTAGTAACTAGGGAGAATTGGCAGTGCTGCAAGTAAAAGTGTAGATTTTATCTGGAAAAAATGTTTCGTGGGGCTCTCATTTTATTTTATTTTTCTTTCATTTTTCTTTCATTTTTTCCCCTTCATTGTTCTCTTTCTGCCCACCTGTGAATAACATTAGCGCGAAATCAGTGTTAATTTTGGGAGTACTTTACTTGAAGCCCCCATCACCATCTTCAAAATTTTCACAAACGTAGATCCAATTTTTTCTTTACGAACGCTCTAAAAAAATTTGCCGGTCCGATTTTCATTAAAACGTCTGATATAAGATTGCGAAATTTCATTTTTTGATCTCCTCTTAAAACTATATTAATTTTTTTATAATGGAAGATTTCTTAAAAATTAGATATTGAACTGGTGTCTACATTTTGAAAATAGTTTTCGCGTAAATTTGAGTGAATTCATAACAATTAAAAATGTAGAGATGTTCTCAAAACCGGCTCCATTTTTTGTCTTGAAACTTAAACGGTTAGATCACGATGTTCGGACAACGCATTTTGGATACAACTTTTGATTTTTGTGTGGTAGTGTAGTGCATTTTAGTGTAAGGGGAGATGATAGCACAAGAAATAGGCGGGAAAGATCGCGTGCGGTCCGTGGCCCGTTTGTTAGGGTACTGCTCCGGCATTTGCCTGGTGTTGATCGGAGAAACCACGGAAAACTACCGATCAGAGCAACCGGCTGCTAGAATTCTCCTTCAAATAACGACTGAATTCGACCTAGCTGACAAGCTAATGTCAAAAATCCTGCCACCGTCAGAACTCGAACACCAGGAACTCCGGTCAGAGTCACTGAGTGACATCAGCTGATGCCCTGAGCCACTTCACCCGATCGACTCGCTCGATTGTACTATGTACTTGTAAACCTGGTACGGTTATGTGGCATAATAATTTGATGAATTTAATAATATAACTAAAACTACGTATCATGCATATACTACCTTTTAATGTTCCTTGCAGTATAAGTAACACCTGTGTATTTTAATGACTTTTGCCACCACCATTAGTTTCCACAGCAATAATGCAAACAAAGTTTCTTTTTAACATTGCAATCTATCAACATTACTTACAGTAATAAAATGTTTTCTCAAGTTTCACTAACTTCATAGAAAATGTTGCAGAACATACTTGCAGCACGTATCAATGAACTAAATGTTTTTTTTGTAATATTTATACTGAAGAAAAAGTCTTATATAAAAACACGTATATTTGAAAAATGAAAATGCTGCTGATAAGCCCCAACGCTATCGGGGGATCACGCCATTCGTGGTCACTAGAGTAGAAAACAGCGCCCGCTTACACAGCCCGTTGTACACATGTGTTCGCAAGGTTGCGTTGTGGCAGGCGTTCAATATGCAAAATAATCTCGGAGGCTCTATGCATGAGAGCTCCGGGTATGCACAAAAACTCGCCACTGTTTCAGTTCTTTAAATTTTGTATTGCCTTTGCTATAATATTGCTTGTAGCACTCGCCTTTTTAATATTTTTTTGTAAGGTTTCTTGTGTAAATAAATGAAGTCGATAATCCTAACTTTGCAGCGCAGCCCATCCCGCAGCACAAATTATACTACTCCAAATAAAAAGTTTCTTTCTGAGGTTTTATAAAGTAGGCTTTGTAAACGGATAGTAAATAATTTTCATGAACTAGTATTTGCTATTTGACGTCTCAAAGTTACACAGTTAAAATAATTGATTACTATTTTAAAACCTTTAATAGGAATAACATCTTTGTGCGACTACAGGAGAACTTCTCTATCGCATTTTTTGATTATGTTGTGTACAAGCTTGTTCGACAGCCAACAATTTAACTCATTTATTCCCAAGTGAATATAACATTTGAGTCGGAGGATCTACAGTTTGGAATATTGCCTGTTTTAAGGCAGATTGGGATGGTTGGGATTTTGTAAAATGGGGATTGGGAGATTCTGAATAATCTATTAGAGAAAAAAGTAAAGATTGTTGGGAAAACTGAAAATGACTGCCCCAATCGCAACCGACGGTGGGGCAGGGGTTCGATTCGATTCGATTCGATTGGATGCGAGGTTGCTCTCGTCGCGAGCGGGGAGTGCGGCGGGCGCCGCGCTGTGCAGCCCTGGACGCGGTGGTCAGAGGGGCCGCCGAGAGGGGGCGTGGTAAATTTAGCTCGGTGTGTGCGGCAGCGCGGGCGCCAGCCGCTGCAGTGGATCGGGATCCTAGCCTGTCGAAGCCAGTGCCATCGTCTCTGCCGCCGCTCCGAGTTCTTACTATAGCAGACGATGATGATAAAATCATGCGATGATCTCCATCAACGGAGAACGTCTCGTTCTACTGCCGATGCAGTCACCAGTTCTACGCTCCTTCAGCTTGAAATTGAGAAGAAACTCATTCAAATTGACACCAAACAACACTACATTGGGACAACCTCTCATTCATATTGAGAGCAAACATTTTTCCAGTTAAGGGCAAACAGTTCAAACGGAGAAAAAAATTGGCGAATGGACTAATGTAAAACAGATGGAACTAGATATATGTTGCCTAATAATGTATTATCGTGATGGTGATGGTAATAGTGATTAGAGAGGATTGGCTAATAGCTTGGTGTCAGAAACAGGAGCAGCATAGTGTATCAAAATCAAATTCCAAAACTAAGGAACTAAGGTGGTGGTGATAAGAAGGTTAAAAAGTTGGAGGAGCATAGAGCCTTAATGTTAACCTTAATATTAAATGACTGAATGAAGTATAGCAAGACTTTCATTGAAAGAACTGAATTTAAAATTTGAAAACAATCATAAGATTGTTTCAACAATGTTTATGGAAACATTGGGGTGGTTGTATGCATATCGCACGTAAGATATATTAAAGAGCTCGAGAAAATTGACAAAGCAAAGCAACGAGAGTACATGCTGCTGTCGTGGATTTAAAGTTCATTATTCAGGTTGCTTAGGTGCTATAGAACTTATTTATTATAAAATATGAAGAGGTTCTTTTTGAAAGGATGAAGCTAAACAATTTGTGTGCCACTGTCTGCGCGCTGTCCTAGGTATGCGATGCTCGTGTTGAGTTAATAGGTGATAGTGCTCCCACTTGCTGATATTGAAGTGTTATTCAAAGGAAGAATTTAACAACCACATACTACTGGGTTAAGTAATATCTTAAGTCTGCTAAAAATTATTCATTATGATTGAAAGATCATATTATTGACCTTTTTGCACCGTAGACACAACTTGCTGATGGTGGTTTTAAATTTTGCTGGTTTCTGCATTTCGACCCCTAGGAATGGGACCTTCCTCGAGGAAGCCCCCAATCCCATGCGCCGTAACGTATAAACCGACAAAATTTAAAACTATCAGCAAGTTGTTTGGTTAAAAGAAATTGTCGATATTATTCAATTAGAGGCTCAACGTTCATTAATATTTTTTCAATAAGGGCTAAGGCAATGTTTATACAATGATACAGAATTTCATTACCTGGCATACGTTTCTAAAAATACGAACTTCACGGGACCTGCGGGGTATCACTTTACGTGTATTAGATTTCATAAAATATCACAAAACAATACGCTTACAGATGAAAAATGGCTAAATTTATATACGAAACCTATGATAACATTTGTCTAAATAAATTCATTTTGTCGAGAAGAAAAGCTTAAATGTAATTTGGAATTGTTTAGTGTAAAGAAAAGGTCACACATCACTCATTCAAATTGCCGTTTACAAAGCTAATTCATTCTATAAAACTGTCCGAAAATTCAAATTATTTGAACTAAAAATGTTCGTCCATCGACGATACAACATAATTAGTTTCACTGTATTCATGAATTTGATTTTAGATTTCCATTTTGATGCATTTGTGGACCTGATACCCAACGGTAGGAGGTTCAATGCTTAAGCAGAACAGGTCGTCCAGTTGGAGGCCGTTGTGTTCCCAGCTCATCGGATGCGAGCCCCTCGGCTCCCGTGGCGTGCTTCGTTGCCATCGGGCGATGCGGGCGCGGAAGAGCCGCGCGAATTAAAGACGAGTGTGTTCACATTTAGAAAAGAAATCATTTTCTTGGACAAATTTGTTCAGCAGCACGAAGGATTTTTATTTTAAAGATAGAACCGCCGCTAACGATTAGTACGCAGGGAGGGCTGAAGATGAGCTGAAAGCTGATTGGAAATCCCTCGAAAATGTACTCTTTATCACTTTTAATGATTTTTCGTTAGCTATTGAATTAAATTCAGTAGTTTTGTATTAATTCATGAATATTCAAAAGCATGAATGGAGAACTGGAATAGGAGTTCATTGGGTGATATCTGAATAAGCATTTAATTTTGTACTCCTTGTCCCTTCACCCACTCACCGATACTAGAGTATGGGGACTGCGCCATGTGTTTACATAGCGTTTCTCATTATTATGTTACGTACACTACCGCAACGAACTCGACTAATAACTCTTCAGTAGAATTCCTACTTCTGCATTGCAATGATTAAATATATTCATTATGCGTGGCGATGTGACGGGACATCCGAAATGCATTCAGACTCAAAGGACCACTCTCATAAAATCCAATAAGATGTTCGCGGTTATTCTGGTCTCGGTTTTGGAGATCAGTTTCTTTCGGGCTGCTTTCTCGATTTGAATTTCCTAACTGGTAGGAACACTCAGATATTTGATATTGCTTGATTAATGTTTGTTGATTGATATAAATGTGAACTTGATATACTTCTACTCGTAAAGTACTCCCAAAAAATGTTTAAAAAACAATTATGATGAGACTTCAACTTCGAGAAAATCAGTGTAGTTCTGGAAAGTCTGTGTATTGGGACTCGATAGTAGTAGGAGAGCCACACAAATATTTGCATTATATTAATTTTTTGTTTATATATTAAATAATACGAAATATTAACTAAACCAAATAATCTGCAGAGGAGCTATAACTGATCAGAACGTAATTACAAAGAAAAATGTGGGATGTAACAATTTTCACCCATTTACGGTCGCAAAATTTTTTTTTCTTTGCATGTCAAAAAGAGTAAAACACACACGGGTTGTATTCGTAGAAAACTATTAACACGATTTATTTACACACAAGTTTCCATGAAAAGCAATGTGAAACTAGTGGTGCCACAAAGCGATACAGACTTTCTCGAACTAATTAGTTTCATTAGTCTGGGCAAGCTTTTCGGATCCCTCCTCCCCTTCACTTCCCAGCTTCTATATATAGGCGGAAATGATATTTTTCACATTTTGTAAATTTTTGGTTCCCTAATTGTAGAATTGAAATGACTATATTACGGAAGATTGAAACCTGGTCGTATGTACTCATTTTCTTCGTAAATTGGGACCGGTTTTTGAGGAAGTCCTTTGAGCATTTCTGAAATGCGTAATTTTGAGTCTATTATCACAGAAAACTTCGAGAATCTTCATTTGAAATCATATGGACCACTTGTACTCACAAATTTAATAATATATAAAAATGCTTATAATGTAAATATGAACGACTTAAGAAACTTTTAAAAAATGCATTTGCGTGTTTGAAAAAAAATCAAAATGACCTTGACGTCATGTTATTCAGTGCATTTGGTACTATCTGTACAAAACGTGTAAAGAAAAAATTGAGGGGGGTTGAGGAATTTTTGTTTTAACTTGCTTTTATTTCAAGGAAAAATATGTGAAAATCACTCATAAGAATTCATAAGAATAAATCATTCAAAAGAAGGGAAAAACGCACATGACCTCATTAAAAATATAATATTGAACTGATTTTATTCAGATTAAAAATGTTATCTTTAAAATTACAGATGGGAGGAAGGGAGTCGGAAAAACGTTTAATTTTTTCGAAAATTCAGAGAATTCCACGAAAGTCGGAGAGTATTTCCTAAATCGATTTAATCTTTATTGTGAACGTACTTTCCTGTATCGATTTAATCGAAAAATTTGGAACCATTTTTGAGAAAATTGAGTGTTTTTCAGGCTTCTTGAAACGTACCCCTATAAAATTAAAATATCAGTGTCAAATTCAAGGGGCCACGTCGATAGGGGAAGATTCCTTTTGGTGAAAATCTGTAGACAGTTTAGATGCTAACGTTGTGTGTTTACGAGAAGCGTGTTTTTAAAACAAAGCCTACTAGGGATTCCCAAAACCTGGATTTTGACGATACTCTTACGAGAAAGTAAAAGCTCAAATGCCTTTCCCACAAGTCTCATTCATCATTACAATTCACATAGGTGAAATTAGAACCAATATTTGCGTCTCTATATTCATTTCACACAAACGCACACAATTTACTACTAAAAATTTCTTTCACCTAAAAAATCACAGAAATTGTGGCACCCAGATTCTCAAATATTAGTTTAATTCAATGCGAGCGGTTGAACAATAAATACTTTTATGCATTATTACCCAAGAAATTATTTTTTTTTTAATTCTCGATTTTACGAGGGGTATAACTTCACGTATGAAAATACCGTACATTTATGTGGATCGTACCTTTTTCGTTAAATTACTCCCTGCTGACCTTGTTTTCGACTCACAGTTTGGATTGCGCATTACAATTGGTAATGTGTCCAGAAGCAAATATTTTACTTGACTGCATTCCTCCTCCTGGAGCAGAAATCGTAGAATTGTAGCCAGCCGTTGAGCTGTGCTGTGCTGCGCCGATCTCCTCTTGTCACCGGCCACTGACTCGTGTGCAGGCTAAGAATACCCGCACTGCCCGTCTCCTCCGCGACCCCCTCGAGCGGCTTCCTGTATTTTACTTGGCGACCGCACCGCACCGCACCGCACCGCACCGCACCGCACCGCACCGCACCGCACCGCACCGCACCGCACCGCACCGCACCGCACCGCACCGCACCGCACCGCACCGCACCGCACCGCACCGCACCGCACCGCACCGCACCGCACCGCACCGCACCGCACCGCACCGCACCGCACCGCACCGCACCGCACCGCACCGCATTCCCATATTCAAAGCCGCGCCGCGCCGCACCATATTCAAAGCCGTGCCATATTCCATCGTGAAGACCGGCCTTCACGCGCCATGTTATAAAAACCGAAGTATAGATCCTCTCACACGTGACAGGGGCCAGAACTTCGTTGTCCGGGTACCAAGAAAGTAAAATATCGCTGGTTTAGGAGGCAGCATGAAACGGGAACTTGATATTGTAATGCGGAGGACGAATATCCGACTGGGACAGCGAAGGACCGAAGGCCCGATTCCGAAGGACCAGTTAGATCATCACACGGTTAAAATTGTTATGTTGGAAACAGTTTATTTAATGGTATTTATGGCCTATACGTGCAGCATTGAATAAACAAGTATTTAAAATAAGTCCCAAGATGTGTGTTTAGCATCAACTAGTGACCTGCAGCGGCAAGAATACTGTTGAGCGAAACCACATAAAATAGTTTACCAAGAAGGAGCACGCACACTGCTTAACAATAAAAGTTCTCTAAAACACTACAAAACTTTAAATATTTTAACAAAAGTTTTCGCGAATACTGCAAAGTAGTAATAACATGGTGTAGTATTCATACATTATTTCTTTACAAATCAAGAATATCAAAAAAAATTCTTTACAAGCCAAGAATATCAAAAAACCCAACACGTGAATAGCAAATATTTAATGGAGCCTCATCCTTGGCGTCTTCGTGTCGCATGACGAGATAGCTTGTTAGTTACAATTTTTAGTCTTATTTTCTTGTGCACTTCTCACAGGTCACTTCTTTTTGTTCATGTCTAGTTATCACTTCGCCTACATGTCGCTTTTCGCTGTTTTTATTTATTTAATTTGTGTCTGTTCCTGTTTGTATTATCTTTTTTCTCTATCGACTTCGTCGAATGTGTGAATGATTTCTCTTCATTTTGTGCGGTCTGCTGCTGTTCTGGTCCATTCCAATTTAAAATGACGTCTGACCACCGTGTTCTCTTGTCTTGCGATATTTCTCTTGGAACGACACTGAAACGATTTCTAATGAAACATACCTCTCAGTATGAGACTGCATAGTTTTCTTTCAAATTTCATTGAACATGTAGTAATATAGATTAGAGTATTATTGAACTGAGACAACTGTTAAATTTCTCTCGCTTATATACCATGCTGCTGCCATGGCTGCTTTCCTGGGGGATGGTCTAAAACCTAGATTTCCCTTGAGTTGCAATATTATGTTGCGAGTTCGCACTCTGGTCTTTGCGAGATCGAGGAGCAAATTTTAACCTAACTCTTGGTGGTGAATATGTGAGAATGAAAGATTTAAAATACAATACAAATAACGCAAATAAATTAAATAAAACTACAAGTAAATATAAAGACGTCACTCTTCTACATCACTACACTCCACACTTTCTCTCTTGAGAACTCTCGAAGGCATAACTTGCGTGCTTCCGGTATGTAACTACCACCTCTGTAGGTAAACTGTTTCAGTCAATAGTATTCCTACTTAAAAAAATGATTTTTACTTCAACCGTTTCTTGTTATCTGCATTATTGTGTAGGAGGTCGCTCCTACTTCAATAACATGGCATTTCAAGTCTCTCACTAATAGCTTTCCATGCTGGTTGCTTTGTGCAAGCCTTGAAGGGAGCACAGAATCGAGCTGCAGTCCTGCGTGTAACTAATGATGCCCAATTGACATTTGCTTCATTGCTTCTGTTCGCGAATTTAACCGCTTTTTTCTGCCGTCGTTTTAATGCTTTAATGTGATCTATTAGAACTCAGCACACTATTCCTATTCTATTATGGGAGGAACCAAGGAAGTATAGCTTGTTTCTTCGTGATACAGTAGGCTTTCCATTAAACACGCATAAGAAAATGAAATTGCGTAGCCTTTTAAGTAGTATTTCTAACGTGATCTTCCTAGGTAAGGTCGCTTTGCATTATTAGGCCTTACAGCTACGTCCTTCCGTAATTTTATTTTGGCCCATTTTATATTTGATAGTAACACCTGAAACTACAACGAAAGTGAAAATCACAAAGTTTTGGCGTGATGTGAGTCGCGTAGGTAACTGTTGACGAACACGATGTGTATAGTTCGGCCAGAGCGAATCCTGGCAAGATGAGAGTGCGGATGGGCCGTGGTGAGGTCCGCTATAAATTGAGAATTTCGAAGTGATGTTTTTAAACGGAATTTAGTTAAAACATTTTAAGAGAAACAGGCTGCGAAAGTCAAACACGAAAAATATTTGGAACATTTATTTAAAAAATGTTGATTTTGGATATATCTGGAACGAGTGTGGAGGAATAATCGCAGAAGAAGAACGAGGTACGAGTTTGTGGTAAATGAGTGACAAATGGTACTGGGAGTGAGAGCTTCAAATGATCCTTGAAGGCAATATTTCGATGGAAGGAAAGTTACCTACTTTAAAAAATTTTAAAAAGTGTAGAAGACCCAAGAATGCTATATTTCATTTAGAAAGTAAATGAAATAATGATTGCCATTCATTTGCACCCCATAGAGAAGTCTTCCAAGTATGAATATATGTTCCCTTGGCGTGAATATTGAATACCCCATAGAGAAGGCTTTTTATTGTCTTTATTGCAAATAGTTTTGGGAAGAGTTATTTGTTTGTATTGTTTCTTTAAATATGTAATGCCATGAACAGAGGAAGTTGGGCTGAAGTTATCGTAAATAAATAACACAATACAATTGCTGCCGCGCGACTTATATTTGAAAAAGGTATTTTTATTGGTAATAGTAAAATCAAGATTCTTTCCAACGTTAAAAATTTCCCGTTTTTCTTGTATGAGCGGTGTTTTGTTCATGGCCCATTGTAAATGGAACAGCCCTGAGATTTATTGCAGCAGGTATAAATAGAACCAGCCAACACAGTGAATTGATAACCCGGCTTTTCAAGACGCAATACTTGTTTACTTAAATGGGTTTTGCGAAGATTAAATAATGAAAAGGATGGGAGGACTAATAGTATCACAATATCTATCATTAGTTTATTTTCTGGAATTCCTGAATGTAAAAACAGGTACATGTAGTTCAGGTTTCCTGCCTCCAAGGGTCAGCATAACGCAAAAATTGCTTGGATGCATTGTGAAATCGAAGAATTGATATTCAGTTCAGCTGTCTAAGAGTACTATTGCGTAATTCAGAGTTTTGTGGGTTGATAAAAACCTTCTGCCATTTTTCAGAACATTTTGAAAAGTCAGAGGGGATTTGTAAAATACCCTTCAAAATTAAAATGTCTTGATGGTCTCTGAACGGTACAACTAGATCTTACTCTTGATGTATTTTCAGTTTCAGCTCGAAGGCTTCTTATCTGACAGCTAAGCGTGACACTTCCATCCATCCGTCCATACTTACTTCCATCCGCTCATACTTACTTACTTCCATCCGCTCATACTTACTTACTTCCATCCGCTCATACTTACTTACTTCCATCCGCTCATACATACTTACTTCCATCCGCTCATACATACTTACTTCCATCCGCTCATACATACTTACTTCCATCCGCTCATACATACTTACTTCCATCCGCTCATACATACTTACTTCCATCCGCTCATACATACTTACTTCCATCCGCTCATACATGCTTACTTCCATCCGCTCATACATGCTTACTTCCATCCGCTCATACATGCTTACTTCCATCCGCTCATACATGCTTACTTCCATCCGCTCATACATACTTACTTCCATCCGCTCATACATACTTACTTCCATCCGCTCATACATACATACATACATACTTACTTCCATCCGCTCATACATACATACATACATACATACTTACTTCCATCCGCTCATACATACATACATACATACATACATACTTACTTCCATCCGCATACTTACTTCCATCCGCTCATACATACATACATACATACTTACTTCCATCCGCATACATACTTACTTCCACATACATACATACATACATACTTACTTCCATCCGCTCATACATACATACATACATACTTACTTCCATCCGCTCATACATACATACATACATACATACTTACTTCCATCCGCTCATACATACATACATACATACATACATACTTACTTCCATCCGCTCATACATACATACATACATACATACATACTTACTTCCATCCGCTCATACATACATACATACATACATACTTACTTCCATCCGCTCATACATACATACATACATACATACTTACTTCCATCCGCTCATACATACATACATACATACATACTTACTTCCATCCGCATACATACATACATACATACATACATACTTACTTCCATCCGCTCATACATACATACATACATACATACTTACTTCCATCCGCTCATACATACATACATACATACTTACTTCCATCCGCTCATACATAATACATACATACTTACTTCCATCCGCTCATACATACATACATACATACTTACTTCCATCCGCTCATACATACATACATACATACTTACTTCCATCCGCTCATACATACATACATACATACTTACTTCCATCCGCTCATACATACTTTAATTACTTCACCAAAACTATTAATGCGTGTGTGCACTAATCATCAGTGCTACTAATGCATTGGTGACGCTAAATATGGAATCAGGTTCGATAAGAAACTCAATAGAATTGCAAACTTTCCGTAGGTGTTCAATTAGTATTATATTATGTAATCATTACAAGTAATGGGGAAGGTGCTGAAACTTATGATAATGAAACAAATGATTGTAAAAACTAATTATATTTTTAATTAATTGTTAACGTGTTTAAAAAATGTTAATTTTCATTGGAACATATTAGTATTTCAGAGATTAGAACCTCACTATTGTGTTTGTTCCCAGGGAGGTGTATTCAGCATGGTACGGACGTGTGGGAACCTCCTCCTATATTCCTTCAGAGAAGGTGCAGCAACTTTTCAATGATATGCAGCTATATCCGTCCAAATCGCAAGGTAAGATAACTTGATGTAATGGTTTATTATTTCTTGAAATTTAAAGTACTTTGAATAAGTGGAAAAGAACACTGTTAGATCAACAATACTTTTCAAATCGTTTCGTTACTGAATGAATGTAAGTATCAAATAACCCTGGAAGTTTTAGGATCAAATGCGATTTTGTAGTAAAAAATAACTACTTAAGTTGGAAGTAAATTTAGATATTTATTTTAAGGTTAATCAAATGTATGCTGTTACTGCCTTTGTGTATACGTACCTCGTACGTGTCAAAGATAATAAATCTTTCTTACTCCATTATCAAGAGAAAGGAAATTTGAACCTGTTCATGCGAATGGTGTAGATTGACCAATTCGATTTTTTTTTCAGTGTATGAAATGTTGCAGTGTGCCAAGGAATGTGCAAATCGAAGCTCAGCAGCTTATCTCACTTTTGGAGAATTTTGTATTTTTGCAACTGAACTGAAGAGATGTTATGAAAGAGGGTAAGACTCATATTTACTTAAGTTACAGTGGAGTTACTTAAGAAGGAGCCACTTTGTCAGGTGGGGAAACAAATGAACGTCGTACAGGACGATTACATTGCAAGAGATAGTGATGAAGCGATTTACAAATGGAGCTAATTGTAAACGAACGCACTGACAAAGTTGTTGCGTGGACGTAACTTGCACTTATATTGCCAGCAGTGGCCAAGCAGTAGCTCTCAAAGCGGTCCCTTCTTATAGTAATCTCTGTATATATCTCGTACGTATGTATATGTGTTTCTGTAGTGTAACTGGATGGAACCTCTCAGAACGCATTGAGACATCTTGTAGTGTATCTGAACCAACCAACCCAAAATAAAGTTGATTGTAAAAAACTAAAAATAAATAGGCTAAGTGCTAATGTTGGCCAGCATAATTTTGTAACTTGCTCTAGCCTTTATTTTCATTTCTATTTCATTTTGACCCTTTGGAGTTGTTTTTAAAGATGTTTCATCTTGTTAAGCCTTGACACTTCGTTTATATTGCGATAATTCATTTCTCATTCCTTCGTCTTCGAACTGTCGTATGTAAAGAATATTTTTATCAAAATCTTACACCAATTTTAATCTGTCATGAAACAAAAGTAATGTAATGGAATAGATAGAAAATAGAAGCAAGTTCTGAACCACTAAAAAATAGCTAGTTGTGCTACAACACCTCATTCTTCCTCATATAATAGATAACGATTACGCAGAATTAAAATATTTTAACTACTATCATCTCAATACTTCAGTCATTACTTGAAAAAATCAAACGCTGGAACTCAAAATTACGCAAGTACTATTTTGAAAAGAATACGTGAAATGATTGAAACGTTTTATATTGAGGGATAGGTAGGTAGTATTAAGAAAAACATCTTAGTTTTCTACTTGGTAGTGTAGAGAAAACACTTTAATGCTACAGCGAAAAGTGCCGATTTTTCGGCCGAAGATAACTATTTGAGGGCCTTTGATGCCGAGAAAGTGGAATTAGCTGGCTTCTATTGATAATAAATTACTTTCTCAAATACGTAATGTAGTCCACGTTCTATGAGACCTTGATAACGAAAAATCGATTTATGCACAACAGAAGCGCTTAATTCGCTCGCAGCATTTTCACTAAAAACGATATTACTAAAGCATCTGACTGATTGTCGCAGCTTCTGAGAACGATTTGAATTTTTCAAGTTTGGAGGTAGCTAACTTGATGCCTCCACGACATTTTCAAAATTTTCTTAAAAACAGCTTTTATTCTTTAAATTTGTTGCTCGATTAGAGGAATGTACATTATTCAAGATATTTTATTCTCAGTGAAATCTATTCTTCAAAACTACAATAGATCTTTAAATAATGTCGTGCACAATATTTTTTCGAATAACAATAGTTTTCGCGAAGTTTGAATAAAATAGTTAAAAAAAAGTTAAAATTTGCATACATTAGCGCAGTTTGACTTCGAATATTCGAAGGTGAAAATTGTTACTGAAAGTTTGCCACGAGTATGCAAGAATGCATGATTGCAGCGGCCCATAACGACGATTCTCGTGGCAAAAAGGGCAGGTTAGGGTAGGAGGGACCACGGAAGCCACGACGTCGACGCAGGGAAAGGCAGGATGGGGAGGGTCAGTGTAAAACTGGGCAGGTAGGACCCTGCAGGTCGTGCCCCGGTGGATAAGGGCGAGGCAGACTAGAGAAAATTAATTTTCTATCCGGTGTAATCGAAGATTGTGATATTAAATTTCCGGGTAGCACAGGATATTTCAGTGAGTCATCAATCATGTTACAGTAGGGGATCTACAAATTCGAAGATTCGAAGATTTTACTGAAATGAGCACCTGTGCAATAAGGTGCGAAGAGCTATTTTGCAGGGAGACTTACTGACGTATCTGGTTTGTCATATGTATGATTACTTTATTAAAACGATTGAATTCCGCAAATTGAATAGTTTTGGAATTGAAATGGGAACAACTATGATGTACCGCCTAAATCACCTTTTCTATATGGATCTCAAGATATTTGGGTCACGGAAATTGAACTTGAAAAACTATTGAGAATTGGGGAATCATTTTCGAGCGTTATGGAAATAAAGTTCGGCCTTGAGAAATGTGGAAGAGGAAATACTGTGAAGTGAAAAGTACAGGAATCTTGGAACTTGAAGACAGAATGGTTACCCAAAGCTGTTGCGCTAGGAAAAACAAGTATCTGGGAACGCGAGAAGCAAGCAGTGACGGCGCGTGCTCACAAGAAGTGGGCGTTCACCACTGGCGAACGGGAGGGGAGACGCATGTGGGCCATGCACATGCATCAAGCAATTGCTTTCTTGTAATTTTACTTAATGTATTCAAAACAAGGATTGCAATACATCCTAGGAGTATTCCTATAGTTAATACACATTTATTTTAAGACATCTTTAATTTTTTATTTCAGAAACTTTATAGCGGGGAAGTCCGAACTAAAATTGACTCGCACCTGAAATTATTTCAGGAGTTACTTTTGGAGTTCACTAATAATTTCTGACAGTTATATAATAAATCTACAATCGTTTTATTCAATTGTTTTTCCAGGGAAAGGAGAGACGCTTAAAATAATGGTGAGGACGCATTTTCGTTGAACTTTGTAAATTTTCGATGAATTTTTTCAATTCAAAAATGTTTTAAGTGAAATGAGCTAATGGGACAATGACGAAGATCCCCGGACTTTCGGAAGGTCCCGAATCAACTTGCACGCAGCCGATCACGTGCGTCGACCTGCATTCATTCACCATACAGTCCCTCTGTCTCTCGCACGCTCCTCGACTTGCATACTCAGGGCTAGTTCAAACTCCAGAGTGAACCTAGGAGCGATGTTTACGTTAGGGTATTGGGCATCGCCCCGTTGCACTCCCAGCAAAGGATTTCTCTCTTGTTTTCTAACCTAGTGTCCTACCGATGTGTAAAATAATAAACAATAGATTTTTACTTCCACCATAAAGTAAATGATAGTTAAATTTCTCAGGAGGTTCTCTGAATCAATGAACCATTAGTATGCGCCGCCCTTGCAAGCAAGGCCTATTGACCTAAGTAAAATGAAGGAAATTTTCTGATTGTGGGAAATTTTCCCGAAAGCTACAAAACGTGCTGAAAACAAAACTGAATGACAATATTAAGGCTATTAACACCTATGCTGTTCTTGTCTTGAACTACTTCTTTTAACAGTATTAAGAGGAGCAGAACAGATATTGTGATCTTAAGACAGAAAGTGAGAGTTTTAATGACAGTCACGCACGCAACAGCCGAAGTCGACAGTTGAACGCATTACCGAGAAATAAAAGTAGAAGAGAATTGGTGGATATTGGCAGTGGCGTAGCGTCCATGGATGTGGGTGATGTGTTACATACCCTGACAATATCAGCAATTTTTATTTTAAATTAATTGTAAATTGTCAATTTATTTTCTTTTTATATTAAATTTTGTTCCATTCATATTTCAAACATCGCGCCGTTGAGGATTCGATTCTTCACAAGGATGAATAACTTGCTCAGAAATGCCCGCGGTGTCTACAACTTCTTGCGTCCACAACTTGACACAACACGTCTCCAAGCCCCTTGAGCACTTAATGCTAGTCTTGAGCGCTTAGCGCTGGGGAGTAATCCTCCATTTATTGGGAGTGATCCTCCATTATCTTTAAGTCATGTCACGTCACGTCGCAGTCTGTCAAGAGGACCGCCACGTAGCATCTCCGCGTACACACACCTCCTGCTACGCGCTGTGTCACTACCCAGCGGCCAGAATTGGGAAGGAATAAGGATAGGAGTGGGGTTTAGGACACTTCACAGGGGTTGGACTAGTCCTTGTGAAGCAGCCAAACTCGTTTTGTTGGAACAAATTTCACATGAGATTTGACGGGAATCGAACCCGGACCTCAGTGGACGGACCAGGACTCGGACCTAGCGACTTCGCTATGTGCCACGAGCGGGCCAAGATAGCGGTGGTGTAATCTTACACCGCGTAATATCTTACACCGTGGAAATGCCGCGTCGCCTGCGCTGTGAATCAGATGCACATTTGATTCATTACATTCATCGTGCTTACGAAATAGCTGTGTTACGATACTTCACTGTTTTCTTTAGTTTTTGATACATAACAAGATTAATTTATGATCATTGTAGTTTTATTTAAGTGTATTACCTTATTTTAATGTGTGTGGCAACTATATATTTGTAGCAAATTTAGTTTAGGGATTGTCCTGGTTTAATGGAGCAGGGTATATGCCCTTGCAATGCACTTCTGTGACGTGGAATGGAGAGCACAACGCAATTCAAGTGTGGCTATATAGTTATGGAATCGCATTTTTCGTGCCGTGAAAAAATTGAAAGCAGGAAGTAGGCTTCTACAGACTAACATTCTCTGAAAAAGAAAATATATTTTTAAAGCAGACCGAAAAACCAACTCTTAGAATCTTTACAAGCATTAAAAATTGTCAGAGATATTTTAATAACAAACTTTATGAGCAAGAAATATGGATGTGCGGATATAAGGGTCTAAAATAACTTATTTTGCTGATCTTCTATTCTCAAACGAACAAAAAATGTAAAATTTCAATAGTTATGCAGTTTAAAAAAATATTTACAAGGCTCTCAAGACACGTAGTAAATACTCGTACACTAGTGAATGGGGATTATTTAGGAGTTTACATTTTTTCCTCATTTCTCGCGTTACGTTCCTCTAGCCAAAAAATTGGGCTACGCCACTGGTTGTTGAAATCAACTTGTCGGTCTGTGAATATGAGCATGTTTCTCCATTCAAAAACATCGGTTCTGCATACAACAATTTTTGAAGCAGGTACATTTACACTTTGAAAGCGCCGACACACCTACAGAGGTTGCTGACTTTACTTGCAGTGATCGCCAAAAGCCGGATTCATCTCTTAATGGTAGACATCCACATGAGGCGAGCGAAGCGCACATGGACCGAAAGCGTCGAACTTCTTGCTCTGATCGTTTCAGAAACTAGAGATTTTATGTTGGCCGTTCAGAGGAAAGTTATGCCGACACGAAGCTATTAGAGGCTTGTTAAAAATAAATATGCGCAGAATGAATAGCAACGGAGAAGATTGTTAAAAATGAATGTGCGCTAATTTTTTAAAAAAAAAGTGTGCAGAATGGCTGGCACGACCAACACATTACATTGGGGTGCACGCAGTTTTCAGGGACTGGATTTAAACAACGGCATGGCGCAGAGGGCACAATTTTTTTCATCAAATATTGGCTGAAAGTTTTCAACGTTTCAGTGACAAGGAACCATATTTTAAGTACCAACCCGTGTGTTGGAAAACGAGGAGTGGTGTTTATATTGGGAAAGGACTATTTTAACAGATAGACAGTAATGCACAAAATAGACCAAATCTGGTTGTGATTAACGATATAAATACGATGTATATCGTATAATATAGGCAGGGGGCGCACTGATTTTTATTTCTATCTCAAATACGCTAGTATTTGAGATAGTATTTGAGTATTAGTGAGCTAGTATTTGAGCAGAAAAACTTCAATGTAAATTTGGCGAAATAAAAAAAAAATAGAACTCGGAACTCATTGAACCCGTCGAGAAAAAATTGTATGTTGAAAAAGTTAACATTATTACAGTATTTCTCACAAACACTAGCGTCACCGCTGGAAATCTGCTGTTCGGCCTCAAACCTCTGACCGTGAAAGTAGGCATATTCAAACTTGTGCAGAAAGTGTTGATAATATCCAGGACTAGCATTGTGTGGAAATTTCTGGAACATGATGCATTTCAAATTGTCATATTAAGCTAATATATATTGATTGCGGTTTGATTTTGTTAATCTATACAATTGATAATGTGAATGTATCAAAAAGTGAGAAAAATAAACTTGGAGGTAATAGTAAAAAAATAATAATAATATAATAATAATAATATAATTAATAATATAATAATAATAATTAATAATAATATAAAAGTAGATGTAGCATAAAGTGATATATTCCATAATTAAGTAAATTATGAATTTAAATTTATATAATTAATTTTTTAAATAATTCAAATTAGCTTTAAATTAAAAATGTCAAGTGTAATTTTTTTTTAAATTGTTCATAAATTCCAAAATTAAACCGATGCCCTTACTCCACAAATGTACTTAACACCGCTTTATGATTGATGTTTGGAGAATGGCATGATGCTGAATACCGAAAATGCTATATTGTAAGCTTCACCAGAAAAAAAGTCCCTTTGCAATTTATACACTATTGACAACTAGCATCCATGGATAAAGTTGTAGATCTTGGTGTGACTTTTGATGCTCGTTTGGATTTCAATTTGCACGTTGAACTGTTATGTAACAAAGCCGAGAAAATGGTTGTGTTTCCTGGTACAGAACACGAAAAAGTTTCAAATTACTCGCTTTTGCACTTGTGAGGTCTATTTTGGAACATGCGGTGGTAGTCTGGTCACCCTATACTGGGCTTCATCCACAACGATCCAAACGGTCCAGAACAAGATTTCTGAGACATTTGTCATTTATTGACAACAATCCTATTCCGAGCATCGGCGGCTCGTGCAACGGTTGCACAACTCCCAGAAAATAAAAAAAATCTCCTATCTTAGGAATATACATTTTCCTTGTAAGACATTCCATATTCAAGATATTGCAGAAATATCGATGTATATAAAATCATTTTGAAACCAACGAGCGTCCAACTGGCGTTCTTTCCAGTGTCTGGTGCCTTGCCAGAAATTGCACCACGCTCTTAGCTCTTGGATGTATTAATGGGTTTACTGTTTTACTCTTTGGCCATTGGATTTAACACGCGGAACATACAGCCTTTTGATGGGTCAACCAGACGAGTGGCGTTGTCTGCTGCGCGCGACGACGAAGAGAATCTCAGGGGAATACTCTTATTGTCTTCGTCTGATTCACTCCAACGTAGTTTTATGATTATCGCTTGTTATTGAAAGTACACAAGTTCAGTCAATTATTGACGATATTCAATGCATTTTTTGTGATACTTGGATTTTTTCATTTGACATTAGGTTTGTTGATTCAAAACGTACATTTGATGAGTTCTTTGTGTAAAGGTGGCCGTTCTGTATGGAAGTCCCTTAGTGCCTCGCGAAAGCCAGTGTGGCTACAGCTGACTAGCGGTTTGCGAACGTTCTTGTGAATACGAATGTGTTTCGAAGATATTTCATTATTGCAAAATAAATCAGAGTAGTGAAGTTTTCGAAATAAAATAATTTTATTTATGTGAAACATGTCGAAGCAATAGTGCTTATAGCAATGTGCTGGAGTCGAATTTAAGTGACCAGTAGAAATCAAAGCCAGAACCACGTGCGTGGGAGGTGTATATGCCTTACAGGGACCCGACGCACAAAATTATGTAAGTAATGTTTCAATATAGACTTTTATTTCACTTAGTTTAAATTGATTTCAATTGCTTACATTTTTATATTTTCGTATTTTGAATTTTGGAAATTATATTTCTGTCATTCGATGGTGCAACCTCCAGTCTGTTGGGACACCAGCCGCCACTGATTCCAAGACTAGATCACGACCACGAGAATATCCGGGCACGAGTGAATATCCGTACGCTATCAGTCAGAAGACCCTACCTCATGATTGTACATTCCGGTATAACTGGGTATATGAACTGTCCAAATATTGTTTCTGAAGTGAGACTTTATGCTCCACAACGTAAACACAGATTTAACCAACGTTTTTATGTATCTAACTACAGTAGAACCCCGCTAATCCGAATCCCGGAAATACGAAATTTCGGCTAATCCGAACAAAATTCGGGATGGAGAAAAAATTAAACAAAATTAATAAAATGCTTATTTGTAGTGTAAAGAAAGGGTTGTATAATTACTGTATAACTGAACAACTAGTTACTGAAACCCAAGTTGTGGAAATTAAAAGTTTATTGCTCTGGTAACTACGGTATCACATGTTTATGTAGCAATAATTTCGACTTAGAGGAACTTGCAAAATCGGTAATCTTTTGCTGAAAGGAACTCGATTTGCATGATCAAATTCTCCGAGTGTCATAACGAATGATGATGCGATTGTTATGATGCATTGCCATTTTCTCACATCACATGCCACGTTGCATTGTGTTTGATAATCCTATAGATGCATTTGTATATGTACAGTACATATACATTATATTCTTACCCCTTTTCGGACTGTCTTTATTTTGTGCATTCAATATGGAAAATCCACTTAAGTCATTCTTCGGTCATTGTTGATCTTATCATATTTACCCATTACAAGGTAGTGAGGCTGATTGATGAGGATGAGAAATGTTGCCTAGACGTTTTTAATGAACTAGTGCACCCGGCAATGCTTCACTATTGTAATGTACTATTTCAATTCACTGGTCACGTGACTGTTAACCACGTTTTACGCTACGCTCTACAAACAATTTAATAGGTGAAAGACTTTCTCGCGAGTGTGGGTTTGTTCTGACCTGGTTTGGACGTCGTTGCCAAGTATCCTATTGTTAAAACGTTCTCGTCAAGTTTGGGCATGCATTCGTTATGACACTCGGAGAATTTGATTTACTTATCAGAGAAAACTTTAAAATAATAGTTTCGGCCATAATTCACAATCGCAGGGGCAGAATATGTAGCGAAGACGCGCTTATTACTTAAGATGCCGCGGGTTGCGTAGAGCGTCTGTTCAGGGCGTTTGGGACAGCATAAACGCATAAAATTATCATCAACGCGCGTCTATGTGCGACAGACGCACGTTCCCATTGTATCAGCCAATATTCTTCGTGCAAGTGCAAGCACTTTTTATTAGTAAACCAGTAGATGTGGCACACACTATTGAAGGAACAAGTGTGTTTGGGCAAAAGGTAATTAAAGTGAAAAGCATATTTTCAAACAAAGTGACTGTATGGCATTTTGAAAGAGAGATATCATGTGTGTCTGGCGTGTCTAAGAATGGCGTGAATGAATGAGAAAGCATAGAAGAGTCCAGGTTGAATGTATGGAATGATGAGTGGAAAGTGAAGCACATATGAAAGCACTGTGAGAAACATAAAGGTGAAAAGAGAGAGAAATTACATATCTACTTGTCTTTTCAGTATACCTCGACCTATACAATTGTCACGCTTGTTGGAAAGAGATGGGGAAGACAAGAAGAGGAGAAACAGAAGAGTGTCGAGTAAGTCAACATTAGTTAACTGTTATGTTAGGTGTGTGGTTTGTTTAAGAGCAGTCTTAATATGGGGCATTGCTCTCAAAATCTACTTGGTCGATTAACAACAATTTTACAAGTGGTCAAAGATCTTAGCATAGTGTGATTTGAATTAGATAGGTTTTTGCCAATCTATATAAGGAACAAACTGGAATTTTATTCAGTGAAGTTATGGTCGCCTCTCTAAAGGTTGTAAAAGTAGAAAAAAAGTGATGTAAGTAATAAAAAGAGCTGGTTTTGTGAAGGAAAAAAGTCTTGTGCGTTTGTTATTGGAAATAGGGGTTGTCATAATAGTCATTTGTGTTCATTGGTTACAAATTTGTAATATTAACTGGAAACTGATATCTTTCTCCAAATTAAACAACAGTTAATTCACCCAAAATTAAGGGAAAAGGAACATTTGTCATTTTCTTATTTTGATATCAAATCTCTTCGAAAATTGTGAATAAAATTAATAAACTTCTAAGTTTATATTATAGACCAACAGCTATGTGTGGCATGATTTATTTCCAGAAGGAATTCCAAAGTATGAAGTGTTTTTGGGTGGTTCCTGCAATCCTACTACATGGCGACATGATATAGCTATTCCAATGTTGAAACGTCTAGGCATCACTTACTATAATCCTGTAAGTAACAGTAATATTTGCAGTATAAAACATGACTGATGTTTTCCCACTTTCAGAGGAATTATAAGTATCATCTTTGTTTTTCACAGCAAGTGTCACATTGGGGTCCTGAATTGATAGAACTAGAGCATCAAGCAAAACAAAATGCGGCTGTCTTATTCTTTGTAATTGATAATCAGACACGAAGTGTTGCATCTATAATTGAAGCAGCTCACATGTCAGGCAGGCATCGTAAACTCATCCTTGTTATCCATGCATATGAAGGCCCTGGACAAAAAATTTGGGGAGAATCCATTTCACCAGAGTGAGAAATTCATTAATTTTTCTTTTCCCCAACTATAACTGTATAGATAAAAATGATAATTTCCTGTAGAAACTTCTTAAGATCAGTTAAAATAATAATTTCCTTTCCAGAGAGTTTGAAGACCTTACTACTGGGCAAATGGTTCTTCAAGATTTAGTAGAAAGACAGGGCATTCCTGTGTTTGAAAGCATCCCCATTGCCTTGAATTGCACAGCTAAGGTATTTTCGCCCTCTTTAATAAAATAAATATTTGATTTGTTTTTTCTTTTCTTATTTTCATTTACAATTTTATTAATTCCAGGTTCTACGAGAAAACATTAGTGTTCAGGAATTAGGTCTTAAAGATTATGCTCAGCCAGTTAAGATGGCCCATGTACAGTTAGGAGATAAATTAATGTAAGTGAAAAACTCGAAAAACTTTTACATTGGATAAAATTGATTAACTCCTAATCACTTCTAACAACTAAAACCATGTATAATTTAAAAATTTTTACCAACAAATCTTTTGCATTAATGGAAAAAATTGTACCTTCTTTCAGAAAGCTCCGGGAAGCTTTTGATGCTCTGGATACTACAAATTCTGGCGAGTTGTGCTTAGCAGATGTAAGTTAAAAATTTGTATTCTTGTCATTTTATATAATATAGTTTATAACAAGTTTTGAGAAAAATGTAATTTATGTCTGTTATATCCGATTGTTGTAATTTTTAGGTCTGCATGGCATTTCGAATTCTGACAAACAGGAATCTTTCTCTGGCGGATGTTCGTAGCATTGTTGCTGCACAAACAGGTAAAATTCTATGGGTTTTCACCCACATTTTTTTTCTTTTTTACTACCTCGTATACTATGTGTATTATGTTCTCAGAGTTCATCATTACATTATGTAATGATGCTTGTAAGTGTGGATATCAACAGGGGTTTCGTGGATAATACTGCAAAAATGTTTTTTCTCCTATATGTCGACTATTACTTCCTCTTTTACATAGTATATATTAACTATCTGCCTGTGTGATTTTTAATTTTGAGGTATTGTTCATAAAACTCATTGGACATTCTCAAAATTTTCTCAAAAATAATACCTACTTTTTTTATTCCCACCGACTCGTTTCCTCAAAAGAGCAAAGTTGGACTTATATGGTACAGGTCTGATTTTAAAATCACTGGAATTCTAGAAATTGCAAAAGCTAAAAAAATTGACACCCTCCTACAACTACGTTGTTAGAGAAATATCTTTCTTAACACAATCTTTCCTCTGTATTAGATCCTCATATCCTTTTATGTAATATACATTTTACTTTCTCATATGCGTCTGCATATTCGGAGTAACATAACTTTGTGGCTTTATATTACTTAGTATAGAGAAAATTATGTAATGCTGAGGTATTTAACGGAGATTTAACCGAAATACACGTTTTGGGGTCCCCTGATACCGACAGTGTTTTTCTTTTTTCCTCCGTCCACCGTCCGTCCATGAACAACACTAGCGCCTAAACTATGCGTAGGAATTTTTCCAAACTGAATACTCCCCGGTCGATCTGGCCTCACTTGAAGCTCTGTGTTTTTGAAGAACATTCTTTAATTTTTGGAGGTTCTTTAGATCAAGCCACTGGGACATTTTAAAATTTTCTCGAAAATGGCTCAAAACTTTCTTTCCTTTAAATTTCTTGTTAGAATTGAATGAAATACACTTGCAAAGATGTCATAGGTCCAATTTTTACTGAAAACTGAATTTTCGAGAATTGCAAAAGTTAAAATTTGTTATCAGCATCTTCCTAAAACTACAAAATTGAAGATGGATATTTTTGGTTCAATTTGATGAAATTTGTTGTCCATAATTAGTTATTTCATTAATGTCATATACATTTTCTAGAAAATTTTAGTAGTTTTCTCACGTCGTTAATATTTACATTACTGGCGATTTGTATACATTATTGCTTATATGAGTACTTGTATGTGCTTCAAATTATATCTTCTAAAGGTTCATGAAAACAGCAGTTTTCAGTGAAAATGACCGAAATTCCGCCTTTCGAACAATCGCCATTTTCTGGAAAAAGGGCTCTAATATCATGTATAATAATTTAAAAAAATTACAGAAAAAATTTGATTTTTTTTATTTTACAAGATGACCTCAATGCCACGTTGGAGTATTCTTTTATTTTTACAAATAATTTCACAAATGTGTTTTTTAAAATACCTCTCACGACGTTAATATTTATATTACTATTAATATTTATATTATTTGTATATATTATTGCATTTGTGAATGAAAGTGTTTCAAATGATTGTCAGTGAAATTTCTCGAGAACTCAAAAAACTTTTGATAAAAATGAGAATAAAAATGCGCATTTTCAGAAATGCTCAAAGCTTTTTCTCAAAAACGGCTACAAATTTTTCAACGAAAATTTCCAATTAGAACGAGGTTTTACTCTTCTATAATATTCTTAAAGTGAGACAGTCGACTCCGGTAATAGTAAACTTGTAGATGCATAGTCCGGTTGTAGTGACTAACATTCACTATACCCGATAACATCAAAATTAAACTGAATTTATCCATAACGATTGATTTTATTAATATAGAGATTTAGCAGAATACACTAACAGCACGAACGGAAAAATTCAATATCTTTATTTATCCTTAAAAAAATCAATTTTTTAAAAAATTGTTTGCTTCGTACTTTTTCATTAGTAATTTCTCTAGATCCTTCTCCATATTTCGTTCTCTCTTCATAATAGATTCTGCATTGTTCTCTGTGTCGAAGTATCGTAATGCCTCTTGCGCTGTTGGAATATCGTCTCGCTATCCGAAGGCCCTTTCACTCGCCTAATAAGAGATGCTTTCGGTAGCGGGATGGCGCAAACAGCTAATGAAACTGATCGTTTTTCCGTACGGTGGATATCGCCAGGCTGGAGCATTCGTGTACTTTGTCGCTTATGTAGAACTCAACGCGATTAGTCCCACGGAATATCGAGTAAAACACAGATTGATACCGAATCAAGCAATCATGCGTCACCACCGCCAGTTGTAGCCTACTTCAGGACACGGCCTTTGTTTCCACAGTGAAACTGAGTGGCGCAATGTCGTCAGTAAGATCCTCATTTCAGATCCACTACCTTCACCTCAGAGGAGACGTCTTCGATTATGACCGTTGGCCGACGATATTCTTTTCAAGCTGCCTAGTGTTGGAATTTTTGGCACTGAAATGTTTTTTTTCGGACGGAATTAATTTACACGATGTATTTCATACGCTCACTATAGCCGAGGTTCAGGTTCACTATAACAGTCTTCTATGCTTATTTGTAATGCAAGTGAAACGGAACCAGTGACTTACGTTCACTATAACCGAGGGTTCACTATATTCGAGTTCGCTATAACCGGCGTGGGCGGTTTTTCGGTTCTACCATTAGGAAACAGAAAAATGTAGAAAATTTCAAAAAACATACTTTTGGGCGGTGGTAGAGATAGCTGTCTAGAGGATAGGGCTAGACCGAAATTTAGCCCAATCCAACGAAATTAGATAACTAGTACGAGGAAATCTGTGCCATTTTGGAGCACCACTAGCGCTCTGAAATCGAAGAAAATGGATAACTCTTGTTCTTACATCCAGTCAATTACTTTCTCGAACATGTCAGAATCAACGATTTGTGGGACCTTGATACCCAAAAATTGATTTATGGCAAAACTTCTATCTGTTCGTCTGTGGTCAACACTAGGGCCTAAACCCTTTAGACAATTTTCTCCAAAATAGTGAATGACGTGTGAAATACCTCAATTTAAGTCGTGCTGATATGGCGCTATGCGGCAGATCACTTTGCCTACTGCCTACTTTTCTTCCTCCTGAGCCAACCGCGCCGTGACTTACGAAACCTTCCTCTCTTGCGATCAGTGGTGGCTGTGTCTGAGGGTCTTTTCCACTTCTTGGCGGCGCCACCGAGTGGTTCCGTGTGAAAGGACCTTTAATTAAGGCGAAATGCGCGAAGGTGGAACGTCCACGAATTTAAAAAGAATGAGTTTCTTCTCCACCCAGCTGCCATCCACCCTGAAGGTTCGATCCAAAACGGCCAAATACGAGCTCCCTTCTACTGCCAAAGTGCCACGCGGAGTTTTCGTATAGACTCTACATACAGCGTCTATACTACAGAGAAATATGCGCCCTTAGAGGCACTTACGTTTTCTGAATCAATGTCATTAAGGGAAGTAGTGATCTGCATTGATTCCAAAAGCTCTTTCGACTCGCTCTTCCTTCTCAGCTAGTGACCCACTGTCAATGAACATCCAACACCAAATCCATCATTTATTGACGCGTCTTTATAACTTGATGCTTGGTTTTTGTTGGGCCACGTGGGAATAGTATTAAACGAAATACCTGACCAGGAAGCAAAGCTCGCCACGAGGAAAACAGATATAGACATCCTTATAGTCTCCATGAAAGACATCAGGCTCACCAAACTCTCCATTATCAGTGCATGGCAAACAGAGTAACATAACTGAGTTGAAGCTGACAAGAATCAAGGACTTGATATAAAACCTTGGCCTTCTGCATCTCGTGGCGCGAGGCGAGGAGATTTTTCTGACCCTCTTCGGATCGGCCTCTGGCATTTCTCCCACGGATATCTCTCCACCTCCTACTTGCGATAACTGCGAAACATCTTACCGTGGAGAATGTTCTCCTGGACTGTGGTAAGAGATAGCCGCCGAAAGCATCGCTTTGCTACGGAGACTTATTAATGCTAGAAGTCTCCATATAACACATCGATCCATTCTTGTTAGAAGAAATAAGACCACCAGAGGAAGTAGTTGTTAGGTAAAAATAACTATGTAATTAATTACATCTCGTTGCTAATATTACTCATTTTATTAAAATTCTTCCTCTATTTTATTTTTATATACTTACAAACGTTATAAACACGGGAAATACTGTGTTAAGTACTGTACATTGGGGAAATACTGTGTTAAGTACTGTACATTGGGGAAATACTGTGTTAAATACTGTACATTGTTAAGACTTCCATTTTAAATGTGTAATTAACACAAGTTTGTCAAGAGATGACTTTTAAGGTGTGATTTTTCTTCGCACAAAACACTCGTCAATTACATTACTCGAAAACATTGCTGTCTTATTACGAGTAGTCGTACACTTAAATTCACGCTCGTTTATGGATGAAATGTTTTACTGGAACGAAAGACTAGACAAGGATTATCATATCATAAAAAAGACTTCCTGGCCCTGTCAGACAAGGACAACAATAAACTGTGTGAATTCTGTCATAGGGGGGTGGTCGGATTCGTAGTTTCAAAAGTAGGTTGTTCTGACCGGAAGTAGGTTCAGACGCCACATCGAAAATTCAGACCTTGACGTTAGGTAAATTATACGTGTGATTTCATCCGCAGTGCTGGAGGTGGTCGCTGCCTGCTCTACGACTTGATTGGCACCGTTGGCATGTGCCTTTTATGCAATGGCGTGTCGTACATGTTTTTTTATGAGGAAATGAGGCAACAGCATCAACTACGTGAAATTAATGAATCGTACAGAAAATTGGGTTACACACGGAGGGAAATGTTCATACAATTCATCACGTAGTAGATTGAACTAAACGGTATAGTATATTTTGGAAGAACGAAGAGCTTAGTCACCATCACGAAACTGCTGATTAGTTAAATGCACTAATGCACGTATAATAATGTTCACTAAACAGGTCGTACCCCGAGACGAATGGCATCTAGTGACGATAAAAAAATCAAATCGTTGCGTTTATTAATACGTTGGGTAATATTTACTAAACACATTGCAGTGAAAATAACTAAAACGAATAGTAGCTTTTTAGAAGTTATTAAACGCTGCTGAGTAAGCAGAAACGTGAAAGAGAATACTTCTGTTCTATCCCTTCAAGCAGGTAGCAACTGGGGTTCCAGAGTGGTCACCCATCCAACGGCCCCGTGGACTCGTACTTTCTTAACCTCGGTTATCTGACAAACCCTAGCCTAGCAGAAGAGCTACAGACGCTGGCTGACGACGTTTGGATACTGACGATATTTCTGCCATTAGTTTGGAATATAACACGAAGTTATTTAAAATCAATAAAAACTAATCACGCCATTTATACAGCGTATAATATTTACAGGCGTTGATTCCTCACAGTTCACAGGGGCTCTATAGCTGTTCGAATTTTACAGATTGCTGACCTCGCGCGCTAACTAAGCACTGTTTAGTAAGTGTGACGACATAAAACTCAGCGAATGATTTTATCTACCAAACAAGAATAGTGCCACTGACAGTTCTTTGTTCATTCACTTACGGTTTTCTATTGTCTGATTTGCTAAACGAAACTAAATTGTGTTTAGTGAATCTTACCACACGAAAAATTGTCTTCACTGTATGATCGCTTACTAAACATGTTTAGTACATTGTACTACAACATTTATGTCGGTGCATGAATCAACTGGCGAAGGGATCTCAGAGAAAGGTCTAGTTTCGGTTTGCCCGTGCACCAGAGCTTCCGCCAACCCACATTATCAGATTATACTTAGATTTATTGGGAGCTTCATTTGACAGATCAACAGCTTTTACGGTGCCATCCAATCGGGAACTTATACGTCACTACAGTGACGTTCAACCTCCCGATTGGATGAAACCGTAACAGCTGATTTACGTCAACCGAACCTCTGTTTAAATCAAAGTACAGTTGACTCCAGTTATAGTGAACTTCTAGAGACAAACATTTTTGGTTTACTATATCCGATATCAAAATTAAATAAATTTCTCCATAACGATTGATTGTATTAACGTAGAGATTCAGCCAAATATATTAACAGCACGAACTGTATCAGAGTTGACTATAACCGGAGTCGACAGTGTACACCATGTGCCAGACTCTGCCCTTGACTCATCGCATTGAACCGCATTGCCCAGGGACGCGTTGATTTAATTAAAGAAGCCTTCATTAGATGGCAGAATAATAAAGGGAGGAACTCCTCCTTTCGGGACCTTAAAAGGCTCTGTTAAAAAAGTTTTCTCTTGTGGCCATTGGAGTGCTATGAGATACAGGCAAAAGGAGGTAAAGCTAGGAGTTCTCTTGAGAGCAATTTAGTTTTCGCTTCGATTAAAAGGCGCGTAGTTGAAAATTGGATGAAACTAAATTCCTCATACTACCAACTAAAAATTTATACATTTTCCCTCAAAATAGTAAAGTAAAAATGTCGCTTGTTAATTAAATTTAGAAGTAAAATATGCGAGGACTTTCCTACCTTCCCACCCCTTGGAAAAAGTCCTTGGGGGACATCATAGCGTTTTGTT
Source organism: Teleogryllus occipitalis (assembly GCA_011170035.1). Classification (NCBI taxonomy): domain Eukaryota; kingdom Metazoa; phylum Arthropoda; class Insecta; order Orthoptera; family Gryllidae; genus Teleogryllus; species Teleogryllus occipitalis. The sequence goes on along the minus strand of BLKR01000744.1, from coordinate 124,226 downwards.
AAATTATAAACATGTGTTTATTATATTGTTTATTATTTTTGTAGTGTGTATACGATACAATACTATATGTACGATACTATACAATATTTTTTAAACAATTCCACAATTCCAACGTAAATATGTAAATAAATTTTGCTAAGTAAAGAAGGTAACAATCGAACACTCTAACGCCCCCTCCCCTGGATTCGCCACTGCACGTTTTGCCACTTTTTTTGTACGTGTTCGTAATTTGAAAGGTACTGAAATACGTCCCGGCCGTTGCACGTCTTCACCGAATCATTTCCGCTTTTAAATCGGTCACCCTCACAGTTACCGCATTATCGTCATACACTGATTTTAACATTTTGTCAGCTTGTTTGGCAACTTGAAACAAACTTAATGCGTTGTTATAAATTCATGATACGCGACAATCACGGGAAATAAGCCTTAAGGCAAGCTTAAAGCAAATCTTAAGCTTAAGGCAAATAAAAAGAAAACAAGCGTCTGTTTTTTGATCAGATTGAAGAAAAAAATGTACATTAAAAAAACGTCCTGTCAACTCTTGTGCGATTTGACGTGGAATGACTCAAAAATGCATTCACTGTATTTTTGATCACATTTTGTGTATGGGAGTGAGGCAGAACTTCGCTATGTTGGCCCATTCCCTTGTGAGCTGCGGGAGCGAAGTTTCGTGTGAAGTTACCGCCTCGTCCACAGGCACCATGGTGAACCAAGCCGACATCGAAACTGTCGATGACAATGTTGTGTATGATGCATTTATTCTTTTGCCCTCCCTCGAATGGGAAACTATTCTATTAGCTATTCACTTCATTCAAATCCTTCTTAGCAGGGCCGGATTTAGAGAGGTGGGGCCCGTGGGCACATATTTTGTGGGGGCCCCTATGGTAGAGGGTCATATTAAATGTCGCTGAATTGGTACATTACAAATTTATGCTATTTTAATATACGAATATAATATACTAGTATATTATTTTTTGTACGTATATTAATCACCCTAACAGAGGAAATGTCGTGCTTTTCTCATCGCAGTTAATGAAATTTCAATATCATCAGTTAAACATTTTCACTAATTTTAATTTTGGAAGTGATCTTTCTACTGTGCAATTAGTGATCATCAGAACAAGATAAATTTTCAAAATTGTGTCAACATAAGGAAAAGCGTGCTGTATCTGTTTTTCAATTATCAATGTGTACATTAAATGTTCACGGCTTAAATATTTCTCCTTTTCTGCTGCAATTTCTTTGTAAAATTTTGCGAATTGAACAAGCTCGACCCCAAGATTTCCGTCGACATCGTCTTTGTAAATCTGATTCAACAATCTTGCTTGCTCAATCAGCTGATCTCACTCCAATTGCTCGAGTCTAACCAGAAAATCAAAACGTGTAGAAACCAATTCATACGCTGAAAGTTGTTGATTCAACGACGCTAAAACCTGGTCAATCACGGGAAGGTAATTTTCAACGTAAACTTTTTTTAGACGGTGAAAGGTCAATTTCTGATGCATGCCCGTAGTCCAATGAGATTAAGCGAACATTTCGGTGACGTATCCTGGAGATCTCGTACTCTGAAGTCCCAGCTTTCTCCCTTTCTGATTCCTCATAGTGTGAAAAATTGTTGCGTTCGTTTTTTTCTCGATGAAAACTCTGAGCGACTTAAGAGCAGCAACTGCGGTTTTCAAATCGAGCTTGGAATTTTGGAGTAATTTGTTTGTTGCGTTTACTCTGTTCGTGTCGTTCCGAAATTCAGCAAAGATGCCAATTTCTAATATGCACATTTGATTATGCAAACCTTAACATTTAACTCGAGTTTTGGAATGTTGCTCACCATCTTCAGATATCACCAGCAGTGTTTGTTTTATTTCGAAATATCCAAGCCCTAAAGCTCTAGTAGCATCTGCACGACAAGACGAACGGGCAGTATTTATTCGCGTTGGGACATTTATATGTAGTTTTCCTGTATTAGATTGAGATGTTTGCAGTTGCTCCCTTAGTTTTTGGTAACGACTTGTAGAACTTGTAAAAACTCTGTAAAGTTCTTCCAAGAAGTTGAAAAAGTGTATTGCTGCAATACAACATTCTGCAGCATTTTTACCGACGGGATTCAGGGAGTGTGCAGCACAAGAAATCTAATCAGCTAATTCATTATCATCAATTACAATTTTTATGTCCAAGTCATTCGCATCCAAAAAGTTCTTTAAACCGTCGTACGTGTCCTTTGCTTTATGATCTTGGTTGGATCAGATTAATACAAATCGCTCCATACGTGTACACTCATCGATGTATCAAAAAAACTACAGTGAGCTGATCTGTGTGGCCTCAGTCTGATGTTGAATCCATTGATACGGAATAATAACGCGAGTTTTTTATGCGTGAAATGATTTCTTCATATAACTTTCTTATATAAGCGTTGCATCGTCTTTCCTCTATTAGCGTTGTGCAGCGTTTTTCCAATCGCAAAATCCACCATAGGTAAATTGAGTGCGTGCGTCGCTCATCAACTTACAGACAGTACAATCTCCCTTGAGATGGTGAAAAACAGAGCCAGAGCGTTTAACAACTTCTCCATTTCGAATTTGTCTTGCAAACTTGGCAGTCTGATATTTTTGCACATGGATGCCATCTATTTGTTCAAACGATTTCGTACTCCGTATGCCTTGATCACAGTTTTGTAGGTCTTTTCTTCCTTTCTAGGTCCAGTAGTCAACCAGTCCCTTTGCATCTTCTGGCCACAAACCTATGTCAAGTTATTTTGCTTTCGTTCCAAGTTTTCTTTGCTTCCCAAAAGACTTAAATCATTGACTGATGTTGATGCTTCCCCCGAAACCTAATATTTATTAATATAAATACATATATTTTGATGCAAAATGTCTATAAAAACCACTACATAAAACGTGCACATTAACTCATGTAAATCCAAATGTGAAAATTCTTATATTAAAAAAAATACTTTTCAATGTGCAGTTTATTTACCGGTTTTCGTACATGTTCTGCCTGATCTGCGCAAGTCTCTAGAGTTCAGTGGGAAATATAGTTATTCAAATTATCGTTTCCATGTTGTCGCGGTACGAAGTATTATTCCTTGACGAAGGACATGATGGATAAGAGCCCAAAATTTATTGCTTATTTATCCTTGGATATATATATATATATATATATATATATATATATATATATATATATATATATATATATATATATCCCATATTCATAATTCAAGCATAATTCAAGTAGTTTATGGTTTAGTGTAGGGATCACAGAACTTTGAAAACATGCACAGAATTCACTTCTTCTCATAGCACGTCATACACAGTTTTGAACTGTTTTTTGACGTAAATAAATAAATTCGTACTTTGTTAAATAAAATCATAAATTTAAACAGTGGCGGCTGGTGCCCCAACAAACTGGGGGTTGCAGGTGCATAGAATGACGGGACTATAACTTACAAAATTCAGAACACTAATATATACTGTAATAAAACTAAGCAATCGTGTAAATGAATTAAAACTAAGTTAATATTTACGTATTTTATTTTGTTTATTTAATTGTAATAATCATATGTAAACTCCGATTAATCTGGAATTATTTTTAAAAACGACGTGTCATACTAGTTGGCCGGATGATTTTCACCACTTAACCAGTTTTGTATACCATTGATAATTCTTTTTATTAAAAGGTTTGTTTATGTGGTTTCAACAAAACTGGACAATGGAATTTTGAAAAATACCCCAAATAGGGTCGAAACGTTAAAAAAAATAAATTGCAAAAAATATATTGTAGAGTCTGTTTTATTAAGTTCAGAAAACCATTACAATTAAATAAAACTATATCACAGTAAATTTACAGTGAAATCTATATTCAAACATTACTTACATAATTGTCGGGTATGTTCTCCTCCCGCGGACATGGTACTTGCTTTTATTTCTAGTGGCGAGTGTTTGTATTGGTTGTGCATTCAGCCAATTGCCGGAAATTATATTCCCACAATTCAAAAATTAACTAGTTTTCGAAAATACGGTGATCACACTCTGCAACAAGCACAATTGTTTGAACAAGTTTTACACTATTAATTTCATGATCTTATTTGTTCTTGCTGCTAGTAGTGGTGATAACAAAATAAAATTGTATTCAGAAAATTTCACTACCCTGGTGTATATTGCAATAATGGAAAATGTTTTTCATGAATGTGTTCTATACTAAAGTGAAATTCTTATTGAAGGCCATTGACTGATGTTAAGGCAACAACATTTTTAGGTCTCTCAATTCAGTCAAACCTTAAATGAAACGTCCATTTAAATGAATTGAGCACAAAATTAAGTTCATTATGCTACGCGTTCAGAATTCTTGCAAATTCAGTCAGCCTTCATACTGCTCGTTGTGTATACTTCGCGAATGTTCATTCCCGCCTGAGGTATGGCATAATATTCTGGGGAAATACATCTTATAGCTCCCAGACTTTTAGATTACAAAAACGAATTGTACGAATAATAACCAAATCCCACCCACGTGGTTCATGTAAGCCTCTCTTCATTAATCTAGGAATTCTACCATTACCGTGTCTTTTTATTTACGAATCAGTAGTTTTTGTAAAAAATGACTTGCTCAAGGGCGGGAATATTTTTTCATAAAATGCCGAAGTCTATTACTATAACACTCGACGTAGAAATCATATTCATCAGGTGACAGTATCAACAGCTCATTACAAAAAATTCACATACAATACATGTACATTATTTTACAACACTTTGCCAGATGACATTAAACGATTAAATTCGATAGAAAAGTTTAAATCCCAAGTGAAATCGTTTCTGCTGCATAACTGTTTCTATACAATTAGAGACCATACTGAGCATCACAAGAAAAGTAACATTAATTTTAACAATGATACATAATGCATTATTTACCATTTGGACTGTATAAATGAGTATAAACAACCTGTAACAACTATTGTACTACAGCTTCCGGGTCAATGACCCCCATCTCGATCAGGTTTTTCGTTCAGTTTCCCTGATCCATTGAGCAAATGCTGAGATGGCCCCTTGTTTTGCTTCTGGACATAAATGTAACTTCATTTTCTGTGCACGTCTTCTAGAATTCAGTGGGAAATACAATTATTCAAATTATCGTTTCCATGTTGTCGCGGCAGGAAGTAATAGAGCCAAAATTTATTGCTTATTTATCTTTGAAAATAGATTTTATTACATGGGAGTTTTTTTTTCTCCCTTTCAAAATTCAAAATGTATTGCTTATTTACCCTTGAAAATAGATTTTTTTACATGGGAGTTTTTTTTCTCCCTTTCAAAAATTCAAAATTTAAGTAGTATATGACTTAGTGTAGGGATCACAGAATTTTGAAAATGTGCACACAATTCACTTTTCCCCATAGCACGTCATACGCAGTTTTTAACTGTTTTTTTGACGTAAAATAAATAAATAAATTATTAGCTTATTCAAAACTACACTTCTTATAGAGATATACAATAATTATTTCAAAATGTGAAGTACGTTTTTGGTTTAATTTAAACATTAATACACCATTTTTACACCACCACCATATTCTGGATTTGTGGATTTTTTAGTTTCATCGTGGCTTCTTAAAACTAATTCAAAAGCGCCACAGAAACGAACACAATGAATTATTGTGCTCAATACATATTATTTTGTTTCACTTGTTCATTGTGAATTGCAATATTTCTCCTGTATTTATTATTTAATTGTTCTGCTCTATTGATTGTTCTAAATAACGCTAACTTCACTACTAACAAAACTGTTTTATACGTGAGTTCCAGAAGCTTCACGTTTTTTTTCAATCGATCTATTAAGTGGTTTAAATCTTCAAACCCAGTTTTTGTCCACTTATCTTCACCTCCAAACAATATACAAAGAAAGCAAAACAGAGCTGCCTTCGAATCACTCCCACATAATCTCTTGTATTTAGTGTAAAAATCATTTTTGAATTTTCGATTGAATTCTCTTTTTTATGTTTGTATTGTTTGAATAACAGTTTGCAGACTTGGAGTAGGCCTTCCGAGTCTCTTAATTTCTAGTTTTTCCTCAATAGGGCGTAAACCAAAAGGATTTTTTTTTTTTGTAAATTTTGCACTGTATTCGTTGTCAGATATATAAAACACCCATGCAGAATACTCACTCTTACGTACGTACGTCAGCAACAACTTAAATAATAAAATATCCATCGCACACTTTTTGTTCTCGCTACACACAATGTAGCTCCCGAAATGACTATCGTGTTGGGGGAAGAGTATTGCGTGCGAAGAGGGATTTCTTCCACAACGGCCAACTTTACACCTACAAACCTTACATCGAATGAAAATAATTTTGCCAAATAGGTATAAATAATGAATTCAATACCGGCAAGTACTGACCGAGCTTGTGTACTTTCAATAATAAGCGAAATTTACGTTGCAGCGAGTCAGACGACTGAATATGGGTATTCCCCGAGACTCACTACGTCGCCGCGCAGCGACAGCGCTAGTAGTCTGGTTGTGCCACCAAAAGGCCATATCTTCCTCGTGTTAAATTCGGTCAAAGAAAAAATGCAGAAAAGCGAGGAATACAGCCAAGAGACAAGGGCGTGATGCACTACTACTTGGCAAGGCACCAGACCTCTGAGAGAGCTCAGTTGAACGTTCTTTGGTTTCGAAATGATTTCATATACGATATGCTGCAATATCTTGAATATCGAATGCCATAAAAGGAAAATGTAGTATATTCTTAAGATACGGTATTATAAGATATTTTTCGATTATCTGGGGGTTGTGCAACCTAAGCACGAGTCACCTCTGAATTTAAACATGTTAATAAGTTTTATCTATTAATAGAACATTCCACTCTTAATATTGACAAAAATCATGTAAAAAAATTCTTTACACTTTATTACTTTTTCTTTGTCTTTATCCCGTAAAAGGTGCGACTCGTTCCACGATGCTGACGCTTCAATTGGTACCTAACATTTAACAGAAAATGGTAATATTAACCAAAATAATGAAATACAACGAAATTAATGAAGTTTTTTAAACTCTTATTGTTAAAGATCGATTTCAGTATTAAATTAAATTGTTGTCCACCAGGAGCTTGGAATTTATTGTCTAATTACTGATGAATGACAATTTTTTTCGTCGAAATTTTTCGAAAGATTAATTAAAATAATTTGCAATAATTTAACATTGAATATCAAGCTCCAAGCGGACTATGTTAATTTAATTTAACACTGAAATCGATCTTTAACGCCAAAGAAATTGAAGTATCGTTTATCTCAAGAAAATAATGAAGTTTTAAATTTATATTTTCTGGAGAGGCTTTACGTTTACTGAGCGCTCAACTCATCGTGTCGGATTTCTTATCCCCTCTCTAACCTCACCAATTTACATAAACAAATGATATGTAACGCCCATCAACGTTATTTAAATGCAGGCACCAACACATGCGCACTTTTCCCACGCTACTATCGCGTATATACAGCCGACGATATATATTTACGAATAAAATACATTTTGTTTATGCAACATTATCACAACATATTACTTACTTGTCGTTGATTGCCCTGTGATAATTTTTCGGATATCTTTGGGACTACATTAAAGTAATTTTTTAGGTTAGGAGTCCGACTCAATAGTTCACCAATTTCTGTTTACTTTCTTTGGCCCTTTTCCGCTACTCGCATCCACTTATATAAACGTCCGTTTTGTTTTATGTCGATCTTCCTTTCGATCCCCTCCATCGTCTGTATCATCTCAACTTGTTCAGATGGTTCAACTATTTAAAAATTTTAATTTATTAATAAATTACTTTCTCGTTAAATTAAATTGAAATTATAATTAAATGATTTACTATTATAATTTATTATTCGTATGTGAAATATTATTGTGACAAATTAAATGAAATAACAAAATAATTAATAAAACAAATTATAGTTCGATGTGATCCTGAAACTACTTCGTACGGCCCTGAAATGTCATCATGTTTCCTCATTTTAACCTATGTTCTCTCTCTTTTGTTTTGCACCGCCCCAAAATAGAGGGAAGCCAGCACTGTTAATGAGTAAAGGAAGTTGATATTATGTAGTTTCAAAACATTGACATCAGAAATAAATTATTTGAACTTCTATTTACCGTTAAATAAATATTTAATATAAAATATTTCCTGCTTTTGTAATATAAAAAAATAAATAAAAATGTTGCACAAAATGATCAAAAAACTATGAATTTGTTACTATATTTAAAAAAATAATCACGATTTTTGTTAAAAGCCAAAAATTATTTCAATATATCAATTGGTGGGGGCCCGTGTGCTGCCATCCACCCTTAAATCTGGCCCTGCTTCTCGGTTGTAATCAGACCTTGATGGTCATTATACAGATTCTAAAAAGTAGAATTTACAAATTTAAATGAATCAGTAGTTACATTACTCATGTAATATTTTCTGTTCACAGGCATGCCAGGGCATGAAGTGAAGGATTTACCTCTTGAGCAACTTCATGTCAACTTTGAGCAGTTTTGTGCAATTGTTGCAGAATTCAAGAGTTGTGAAAGTGAGGCTCACAAACTATGGCAGTTAGTTCTAGCCAAAACCACACGCCTTGTGCAGGCAATTGTCTTGCCTTTGACTAAAGTCCTAGGTAGTACTTCTTTTGCCCTCCCCCAATGGGAAACTGCATATACCTTAGTGAATGTTCAATAATACCAGTATAATCAGATGCTTTTTATATTCTTCTCTTCTGATCATTCTAATATGATTTTAGTGGTTTGTTATTTACTTATTAAAATTGTCGTTCGTTACATAGCTTCATCTTCAGCATGTTTTATTGAGAACATTTTCTTGATGTTATGTTAAATATCAGCCTCATGTTCTCCACCTTTTTGATTTCCTTGTTATTCATTATTTGCTTTTCCTCTTGCAACTATAAAATCATAGTTTAAAAATAGAAGCCTTTTATATAATTTCTTGTTACCCTTGTTTCATTTAAAAATTCATTCAATTATTATAAGATTCACAAGCTTTTATCCTTGTAATTTACACAATTCCTATACTGAATGCAATTCTAGTATGGATGCTATGGACTTTTTACCTTCTTGCTAATTTCCTCTGATACAAATTTGTTAATGCACATTTTAGCCCCATTCAATATTATTTTCCTTTACCATGCTTGTTTAACTTTCATTTCGTGGTTTGTTATGACAATTGGCTGCAGTAGGTGTTTGGTTTTGCGCTTTAAATTTTTATGTTGATAATATTGTTTCTGCTAGTAGTTTCTTCTTTTTGATTTTCTTGTATGTAAATATATGTATGTGTGTTTTCTTTTTTACTTTAATTTTAAAATTTATTTGAATACCTACTTCTCAGTGCTAAAGTATTAAACAGAAAATATGAAGGGTAAAATATTCAATCAAATAATTGTTAAAAGGTATTAAATTTAATGAAAACACGTTTAAAAAAATATTGTTTTGCTGTATTTATTTAAAATTTGTTTGAAATGTGAAAATAAAACTGCTAGTACTGCCATTGCATATTAATTACTGAAGTAGGTGCAGTATTTCTGAGCATGCATAGAGCATTCACAATTTATTATTTTTATTATTATTATAAATTTAGCAGAAGTGATAAAATAAAATGGCAGAAAGTAACTGAATTTACCTTGTTTTCTCTTTAGAATGGGCAATATCTCCAAGACCCCTGAGGTCTTTACCATTAGGAGCTCCCCCAAATAGCCAGAGTAATTGTGTACGTGATGTCTATCTTGGAGGATCTTGTCGTGCATCTACCTGGCGTGAGGACATTGCCATTCCAATGCTCAAGTAAGTATCTGAACGAAAGCATCAAAGCTAAGATGAAAATATTAAACATTTGGATCTTCATAAACTTTCTTTCTTATAGGAAAAGTGGTTTGACGTACTTCAACCCACAACTTTGCTCTTGGAGCAAACGTTTAATTCCTATTGAGGCAGCTGCAATGGATAATAGTTATGTTCTCTTATTTGTTATATCTAATACATCACGATCCCTGGCATCTATGGCCGTGGTAAATATATTATTAAATCCTACTGTATTAAATTACCACTATAAAAATTTTGCTTCTGTTAAAATTAACCATATTTTTTCATCATTTCTTATTATTCCTTCAGGCAGCTCATTACATTGGACTGGGCTGCAATGTTGTTTTGTGTGTGCAACAGCTTCTGGATGACTGCATTCTGGGGAGTGATAAGGTGAATAAGTAGAAATATAATTATTTCTATTTCTTTTCTATAATAAATGTAACTTATTGCACACACAAATATTCCTTTAAGGGTATAGAGGAACTCTGACAACATATTTAAACAACAAGAAACAGGAATATCAGTTTAAATGAAAACTTGTGTTCATAGAAAGGTACACATTTTCAGAAATTGCGATGCTCTAGAGTGAAGTAGAGATTCGCTAATTCAGTTGCCTAATAAATAAAATGTAATTTATTATTTTTGGTTGCTGATAGAAAAATATTATGGAAATAAGTTTTGAAAAAATTAAATTTAAAGATAGGATGTGCAATAGAAACAAGAGGTACCTTTTTAATAAACCTAGTATTTTGAACAGAATTTTCTGATATAAAAAAAATATAATTCTTATTTTGTTGATACTGAACATTATCTGATTTTATTCTGTTCTGTTGCAGTTGTCAAAGCAAGCGGTTAAAGATTATAATCGTGGCCGAATGTACCTGTCAGATCTGGCAAACCGTGAAGGCGTGCCTGTATTTGAGTCTGTAAGCGAGAGTGTAGAATGTGTAATTCAGAAGTGTAATAGCCGATAGCTTAGAAATGATTCATGATTTTTTCTTTTCTACTGCTTGGATTACCAGAGTTGGTTGAATTGTGATATGTTTGTGCTGGTAGGTATTTTTTTTAATTGTCGTGTATGATATGTGCTACAGTCCACTTGGAAAGTTATTTCTAGGAGACAGTGATGTTTCACACTATTTGCTTTAATCAACTACATTGCCAACAATAGTTATACTTATTGTAGGTGCTTGCTTGTTACTTTTTATAATTTTTATTCCTTTAGGTTGAACTAATGTATTTTTTTTTAAACTTGGTTAAAAACTATAATTTATTTTAAAATTAACAAAAAATGATATAATTTTACTTATTGGTAATATTTTATTGTAATATCAGAAAAATTCACTTTTTCCGAGTTTTTGCTGTGTATTATATACTTCGATTTAAATTGAATGGCTTCAGACACATGATCAGCTGAATGTGGTTATCCAATCAGGAGCTTTGTTATGAATTAAAATTTGCTATTAAAGCTTCTGATTGGATAACTGTCACAGCTAATGATCTGTCAAAGGTCTCTATATAAATGAAAGTATATCAAAATTATTCGTGAGGTTCATGTTAGTGTAGAAAGTGAATACATTTTCAATACTGGGATGGGGAAGACACGAGTTAAATAAACAATATAAACCATTAGGTTCAGTAATGAAGGCTCCATAAAATGAGGAATAATCTATTAACTTGACTGGGCATATTTCCATTGACTGCACTTCTCGAATCAGTCTAAACAAGCATGTTTTTGTAATATTTCAAGAGTAAGAAAGAAAATCGGAGATGAATCAAAATGTCATAAATGGTTACTATTTAATAGCAGCAATAAAACACATTTACCTTAACCGTTTATTTCGAGCACATAAACTTGTTGAATACAATTTCCTTTTAACCGGACATTAAAGAAATTGTTGAACATTAACCACACAAATAATGTTATCATAATTTTGGCTATTTACCCAAATAAAGAATCATTGTTCACATTAAATGTGATTCCATTCTTTAGACAAAATTTATCCTGAACGAAACTTGTCTCAACAAGTAAAACGGAACCAACCAAACAATTTTCTTAATTCGAGGTAAAATGCCCCGATCATACAAGTTATTGTTCAATTTAGATTATTAAGATTGCTGCTTCAAAATATGGAAGTCTTTGAAATGCCTTTAGAATGTTTATATGATTGTTAATTTAATTCTTAGGTTATTAAGCCTCTTTTTGATAAGAAAAACAAAAAACAACAAAATGCTCATCATGAGATCTTGATATTTAACATAACTAGTCATATTGTTATTAACATTTTACTTCATTCTATTTTCATGTCAAATTACATGAAAAATGCATAAAAAATGACAAACTGTTAACAAACTGAAACGTTTTTTAAGGATATGTAATGATTTGTATTTTCCTTTGCATTGCTATGCAGTGTATTATCCTGTATAAACGATAGGACAAGTTTGGTGTAGCAGTTGTAAATACATACAGTTTTATAAACATTTGGTAAAGCAATTGATTGTTGGCAATGGAAGTTGTAACAGTCAAGGATGAAGTAAAAACTGTGCTAAGTGTGATATTCAGGTTCTAATGCAACTACCTCTGAGAAGCTAAAGAAATGAGAGGAACAATCATGAGAATGGTAGTGTGATGTCGAACATTTTTTGAAGATGAACTCTCTAAGAGTCGATGAGAAACTAAGTTCCTGTGATAACTGGAAGTGGCCCATGCACATTGTCCTGTTCTTCCTCTTCTCTTAACTGTAGAAGGCATTCTCTAGCACACAAGAATGCATGAATTCAAGTACCTGACATAGTGAACAAGTGGATTATTGAATGTACTTACAGACTTTTGCATTTATAATGTTACAAGTGTCATAAATATGAATGTGAGTAGATGTAGCATTATCTTTCCTTAAATCTTCATACATTTCAAAACTTTTATTTTATATACAATGTACATACAAATAAGTGCAATCAGACTTTATTACTTTCCATTCACTGACTGGTAGAAGACCTATTTAGTAGTCAAAATTAATCTTTTTCTCCATTGGCCATGGTAGAAAAGAAGGCAGCAATCTTCTGGAAACAAAAAAATTAATGTAATAACTGGTTCATGTTTAATAACTGACTGACTTGGTTTGAGCAATTATTAGTTTTTAATCAATATATAATTTTAATGTAAACAATACATCACAAAGATTTGAACACTGTTACAAAAGTACTCTAGTTCCTTGCATTCTCTCAAGAAGCAAGTATGCTGAAAATCCTAATTAATTTCAAGGCTTGAGTGTGAAGTAATTGAAACCAAGTCATAAAACTCAGTGGACCACAGCCAGAACTACATACTGAAAGGCAGCTAATTAGATTTAATGTATATACATTCTGGTATTTTTAATATTAATTTATTACTAGATTGTAATCTAAATGCTTCTGTTTCTCAAATTGTGATTCACAGCCAGCCTTAAGAGAGCTACCAAGGCAGCTATTGGAATTATCTAGAAATATTCAGGATTTGCAAAAAATTCTGTATTTTTATTGATCATGATTTTTAAGGGCACTTTATTTAAGGCTGGCTCTGTTATACACAGTATAAATTGCTTGAGTGCAGTTGCAGTACACATGCAAAGCTCAACCAAGGCATTAGCCAAAAGATAAAAGTTCCACTACATACACCTTTCAAAAATGAACTGTATCCTTCATTGTCTTATGTTTGAAACAAAAGCAGACTTTTTCTGCTTTGGCTAACACTTTTGTTGAGCTGTGGCACGTTTTGTTTTTGACTCACACCAGAATATTTATTCAATTGTTCAATAAACTACTAAATGTATTTTTTCCATACTTGTTTTTTCTCTTTTGCCCATGAATTTTGTTTCAATCCTCAATAGCAATTCATCCTGCCAGAGGATTTGCATGGATAGTAATATTATTTATTCTAGTCTCAGTCAATGGCTTGTAATTTTTAGGGTTCACTGGTAACTTCTCTAATTCATCTAATGTATCAAATCCATCAATAACCCTGTAAAAGAAACAACACATAAAGGAAAACAAATACAGATTACAAAACTGCAAATTATAATTTCTGGGAACTTACTTTCCAAAAACTGTGTATTTCAAATCTAGGTGAGGATGAGCAGCATAAGTGACAAAGAACTGACTAGCGTTAGTATTTGGGCCATTATTAGCCATTGATACAGTCCCTCGTGCACTATGCTGAAAACATAATTTGCAAGTTTAATAAAATAAAAATTATTAGAATTACTGTTCATATAATCAAATATTTTTTAAATTTTACCTTTAAGTCCTCTTTAAATTCATCTTCAAATTTCTTTCCCCAAATAGAATTTCCTCCTTTACCTGTGTGTGTGGGGTCACCAGTCTGAACAATAAAGCCTTTGATGTTTCGATGAAATAAACAACCATTATAGTAGTCACTAGCACATAATGCGAGAAAATTCTGGAAAAGATTTCCTATTATCATACAAATCTCACTAAATACATATCTTTCTTGAAACTAAGTTTTAACAATTTCCCTTCATAATAAGGCCTAAATGTATAAACATAAATATCTGCCTAATAGAATAAAGTGGCCATTAAATTCATTAACTATTTCATTGTCTTATTTCATACAATACAATGATTCATTAAAACTTTGCATTAATTGTCTATTCTTAAATGTTAAGGGTCCCTTCATATGAACGTTGCGTTGACGTGCATTGTAAAATATCACTATCTTATGTGAAACAGCACGAGTGCTTTGGCTGTTCTGCATAAGATATAGTGTTAATCTATGACACATTTGTCTATGTTAATCTATGACACATCTAATGCCTGTTATGCAACAATCGTGTGACACAGGTCTAAGTTGCTAAGGCTATTTACCGTCCCAAAACAAGCCTTTTTTTAATTAATTATGAAACTTTTGATGTTATATTATGTCTTTAAAGGGAAAATATTGCTAAAAAGGAAGAGAGGTTAATTGTTATGATAGAAAAAATGTTCATTATTGCAAATTAATGGCAGAATATAAAAACAAGCATTTTCTTTAAAATCCAGTCTCTCCTGATGAACATCATTTTACGATGAAAATATTTATTATGTAGTCACTTTACAGAATTTTCTTTAATAAAACAATTCTCACCTCACATGATTTGGGACAATATTCACAAAATAATTCAATCTTCAAGTCACCAATATCAGTATGAAGAGTAACAGCCTGAAAAAGTCATCATCATTCATTTGAATTTTTTACATTTTAATCATACAACAACTAAACATTATAAGACAACTTATAAAATTTGAGTAATACATGTAACATTTAGTTAAGATTATTAACTTAATAAGGATTATTAAGGTCAGATAGTCTCTGCTTTCATTGGGAGAAATTTATTTAACTTTTTTCAAGGTCTCCTAAATGAAAATGTTAGTGCTAAGCTTTTCAAAAAAAAATAATAATAATAACAACAATAATAATAACAACAACTAGCGTAACCGTGCGAGAACTCTCGCACATTAAACCCCACCCTCTTCCTTATTTTTCCATTTCCATATTAAGCCTGTAATATATTTTTTCTTCAAGACCCTCTTATCCTCTGTCACTTGTTCTATAATGTCTCCTTGTAATTTATAACAATACCCTCGTCAATACAAAATATTCTTATTTAATATCACCAAGCAGAGAGGTACACCCAAGTAATTCAGTCACATAGAATATCAAGTAATTAAGTTCAATTTCACGTACAGTTACAGATTCTACAGGCTCTGAATAGAGGGGGTAGAATCAAGAAGCGTTGAATCAGCAAAAATGTAATAGAATGCTCAAGGTCTCATTCTATAGATTATGATATGAGGAATGATTCTTTGAGGCCTTTGGCCTAAAAATTTTAGTTTTTAAGGTCATAAAACGCTTAGTTAAGGAGTTATTTAATGATAATGCAAATTGTGAAATCAAAAATGCGACTGAGTTGCGGGTTGCATTTGGCATGAATATTTAGATGCTTTTTTTCTAAAAATCCTTCATATATTTGAAGTCAAAGTGCAATTCATTAATAATAATAATAATAATAATAATAATAATAATAATAATAATAGTATTAATAATAATTCAGTAACAGAAACATACATTTATATTTATTGTCATGACATATTCTCTTCTGAACAATCTCTTTACATTCTCTCAAAATCTGCATGTGATATGTCAAGTTGACAAAATGTTTTACTCTGCAAGTTAATCATGGATTACCATTATTAGGGAGTGGATTTCTATTATCTTGCATATTTTTGTCCATTGCTTCAGGGCATAGCTATGTGAAATTTCTTTATTTGGTTAGAATTGGATGATATGTAGATTAATATGTTGGTGCACATTTGGCTGATATTTCCTGTTAGTACATATTCATGTAATTGTAGGAACATCTTTTGCATATTTCGTTGAAATAGACTTAGCTCTAAATATTTCATGATTTCACAGAATCTATTTATTTGTGAGATTTCATTGATTAGAAAAATTAAATTTGTCACAATTTGCATTTTTTCTTTTGTATAGATGATATAATACTTGTGCAAATGCTGGATAGTTCTTGATACCACATTTTTTAAACCAGGCAGAGAAAATGAAAGACAACATACAATGCACTTCACAAGGTGTGTACTTATTTCAATTATTTATCCCAAGAAGTAAGCTACGCTATATTATGTTTGCATCTTTTCATTCCAAGCATGCTTCACCTCAATTTTTAACAAGAAAGGTTTTTACAGGAAATGAAATATTGTTAATTTCAATTGCATATTTTGAGAATTTTTAGGTTATAAATGCACATTTTACAAAGCATATTTCAAGGTTTTTGAGGGCAAAAAATTCCTCCCCTAATGATTATTTGCTTTTTCATTACTTACATATTGTATAGAGTATGCTGCAATAATTAATAAAAAAATTGCCTTCTGGCTTAATGTTTTGATGCAATATAATATCTTATCTTTTTTTGTGCCAGTGTTGAGTTAGGGATGACAGTGTTCTATAACAGAACACTTAACACATGAAAATAACTTTAAAAAAAAGGTAACTGAAGTTCAAAGGAAATGGAAAGATACTTTTCATCATTTGTAAATATTGTAATAAACAGTGAGCACTGTCACTGTCAAAAAAAAATTGAGAAATGAAGTGTGTATAAAATCACATGCAAATGAAAATCTACGAACCAGCTACACACACACACACACACAAAAATCACCTACATGTCTTGAACTTTATTATACAAATTCAAAGTACAATAATCAATAAAAACAAAAATTGGTATAACGTTAAAATCTGTAACAAGTGTGAGAGTTGGGTTCCTCAAACAATATCATTATCTAATCAACAATTCAGAAGTATTTCAATTACACTGATACACATTTTACACTCAATCAGAAATTCATCGTCATTAACTAATTTACAATTTATTTTCAATGCATGAGCAGAAAGCAATCTGCAAACGAAGAACATTCTAATATTATGTTTTTTCTTCCAGCAAGTGTGTGGGTATGTGTGTGTTTTATTTAATTCTTTTTTTTAAATTTATTCTTGTTCTTTTCTTTTCATTCTGTTTCCAATTCTTATAACTGCAAAAGGTTTTTTAATTAATTTTTAGAAAAGTATTCTCTCCCAATGTTGTATGAAGGATTAGTTGTAAAAGAGCATGGTCTACTGTGGAATTGATCAGTAACTAAGCAGCCAGTAAATATAAACAAAAAGTGGATTGGACTGTTAATTTCTTATTCTCTGTCTGAAATCTGGGGCAGGTTCCGTTCTGTCTTTGATCTGATTTCAATGATCACAACAGCACAAAGGACTGTCACTGAGGACAACAGAAAAGCACAATGTCTACTATTTGAACTAGCAACCACAGTAAACAAGTGGAGTAACAAAATGGCTCAAACTTTCTTACACTAGTTTTCTAATCTCTTTAGTCTAGGCTCTCTTTCATTATTGCCCCACCCTTTTCCCAGCCAGAGAGTATTTTGGTCCCAGCTGCTACCTATTGGTGCCAAAATGACATTTTTTCCCCATATTTTCTCAGTTCCTTGATAGCAGAATTGATATTGGTCATTTAAAATATTAAAGAAGATAAAAATATATTCCAATGAAATTTTAATCACCAAATTTGGAGACGAATTGAATAATTTAAATTACATTTACATTTGTCATTTAAAATATTACAGAAGAGTAAAATACGTTCCTGAATGCAAATTTTAATTGAAAAATTTGGAGCCGTTCTTGAGAAAATGTTTTGAGAGTTTCTGAAAATGCCTGATTTTGAGACCATTTTCACAGAGAAATTTTGAATTTTCAAGAAACTTCTTTAGAGTCCATATGAGGCACTTGTGTTTACAAATGCAATATTGTATAAAAAATGATGCCCTTAATGTAAATATTAATAACGTGAGAAATATTTCAAAAAACTGTCTGTGAAATTCTTGAAAAATCAAAAGAATACATGAAAAAGGAATGTAAATCTTTTAATTCAGTGTGTCTAGCACTATCTGTACAAAAAGTTTAAAAAATAACATTTTGGAGCCGTTATTGAGAAAATGTCATTTAAGCAATTCCACCACCACCACCACCACCACAAAAAAGAGAGAGAGAGAAAAGAGCAATTTTTGAGAAAACCTTGTTTTTGAAAATTGAATATTACCTATAATTACTCAAAATTATGCGAAAACTATTCATATTTTCAAAAAAATGTGTCCTCATTTAATGATCTAATTTTGAAGAACAGATATTATTCAGGGGAAAAAATCTAGATCTTCAATACAGTCATTGTAGAAAGATATCGAAAAAATGTAAACTGTGGGAATTTTCGAAAATTGTGAATTTCAACAAAAATTAGAATTGTGCCGATATCTTAAAGAGTCCTTTGCACTATCTGAGGATCAAGTTAAATAATAAAATGGAGCCATTTTTGACAAAAAGTTGAAGGTTCATGTAAGTTACACTCAAAAATTAAAACATTGGTTTCAAAGTCAAGGGGCCACGCCATCAGCTAGATCAATTGGGGAATATCAATTTTGGTGAAAATCAATTGGGAATATCAATTTTGTTTTCCTTACCCAAGATTTGGAAGGAAATTAGGGGTTTTTGGGTTTGTATGAGAGACTTTTGAGGGAAAGGTCAGGGGCTAGGAAGGCAAGGTCATCAGCATGTATGGAGGTTTTGACACTGGGAATTGAAGGAATGTCATTGTTGGACAGGGAAAAGAGGATTGTCAAAAGCAGTGCCCTGAGGGCATTTTCCTATGAGTTTATTTAAGTTAATAATTTTTTCTTGGACAAGAGTGAGTTTGGAACTGTATGGAATGGTCAAGAGACATTTTGTTCTTGCAACATTTTGTTAGAGTTAGAAAACTATGTTGTATTTTCATCTAGCCATTGACAATTTAAAGATCTTCCATGAAAATACATTCATTTTTTGTTTTCAGCACTTTGACTTACACAGGTCATTGGTAAATATTTTACATTGGTAAATTCTTGTAAAATGCCAAGTGTTGCAAATCAACCCATCCCTCTCCTTAGTGCAGAACCAGTAAGCGTTGGACATCATTCCTCTCTGCCAGTTTTATTGGCACCCCAATATTCATTTTTGAGGGGACAAAGTCTCCTGCATCCATTTTCGGCCAGCAAACCTTTCTCTCGGGTTGCTGCATGTAACTCCACATTGTAATGAGATTATCCCTGACCAACCCCTGTTGCCGTTGGTGTGGCCCCACGTTTCATATTACAACTGAAATAATAACCAAGTAATAATAAAAATCTAAAGTTCCATTACTTTGGTGGCTTTACAACTTTTGTAACAGTTGTTTTCTAGTCCAGTGTATCACAGTCTTATCCAATCTGGCTTTAGTTGAAGCTCTGGAATATTGAAAAACCTTCATTAATTTTCGGGGGTATTTTATATGGAGTCTCTGGTACATTTTCAAAATTTTCTAAAAAATGACTGCAAATTTTTTCTTTAAATTTCTTGTAAGAATAGAGTGTAATACACTTATTGAGGTAGGTCCAATTTTCATTGTTAATTCTGAATTTTCAAAAATTGCAAAAATATTGAAATTTTTTCAGCATCTCTCTACACCTACAACATTCAAGATAGAGATATTTCCTTCCAATAAAATTTGTTCTCCTTAATTAGTTCTTTAATTACTGTCTATAACATATTTTTGAAAATTTTAGTAGTTTTTGCGCCATACTAAGTAAAATATAAGCAATATTAAAAAATATCCAAAACAAGAATTTATCAAAAAGGCTATAAATTTTTTAAAAACCCTTAGGAGCTAATGCTAAAAGTACCATATAAGATGCCATAAGTGTCATTTTACTCTATTCTTTTTTTTTTCCAAAAATTTAAAAAGTATTATTTTTTTACTTCTCTCTCACATTGTTAATATTTATATTATGTGCGATTTGTATACATTATTAATTTGTTAGCAACAACTTCAAATGATGTCTTTTTCGAAAACTCAGAACTTTTCTGTGAAAATGAGCTCACATTTTCACATTTTGAAACACGCTCAAACGCCATTTTCTCAAAAATGGCTCCAAATTTTTTCTTCAAACTTTTTGTGTGGGTGTGTGCTAGGCACCATTTAAGATGACATAATAGCCACTTTCTGTATTGTTTTATTTTTTTGAAAATTACACATATGTAATTTTTTTCAATCTCTCTCACACTGTTATTATTATTATTATTATTATTATCATTATTATTACTAGCAGTAGTAGCTTAGTAGAAGTTGCAGCAACTTGCTGAATGACACTGCACAAGGCAGATTATAAATCCCGAAGGCTTCGGACTCCCGTTAATGTGTTAATAAGCACATTTCCAGCAATTTGTATACATTGTGAGTGGAAGTGCTTCAAATGACTTCCAATTAAATTTTTCAAAAACTCAAAAGTTTTCTGTGAAAAAGAACTTCAAATTTCACATTTACACTAATGCTTAAATAATATTTTCTTAGAAACAACCCCAAATTTTTCAATGACAATTTCCATATGGGGTGAGGTTTTACTGTTCTTTAATATTCTTAAAGTAATATTTTGGTTCTACCATTAGCAAACTGAAAAACTGAAAAAATTTGAAAAATATGTACTTTGGGTGGAAATAGATGGCAGCTGGCAAGAGGATGGGGCAAAACCGTAAAGCTAGACAAGATCAAAGAAATTAGAAAACTAGTACAGGAAAGTCTGTACCATTTTGTAGCACCATTAGTTGCTTTATAATGTTCTTCCATAAGACATTTAAACAGCAACTAGAAAACTTTGGAAATAAATTTAATAAGAAAGCAAAAAGTCTGAGCACAAAGGATGATGAAGTCGCTCAAAGGATCCTCAAGAATCAGTAAAGAAATATGTATATGCCAAAGGGGAAAGTGTGAGTGTGTGAGGATGAAACTGCACTCTTTCAAAAAGATGCCCTGACAAAAGGCATTACATTGCATAAAAATATCTCTAATGAATTTAAACTAAAATATAAATTCAAAACACACATTTTAAAATAAACAGAGATTGAACATTCAACAGCACAAAGGAATATATTCATCCTAACCACACACCTACACCAATGTAAACTTGTAATCCCTTTTTATACTCTGTTCCATGATCGATTAGTCCAAAATAATGATTGGAAAAAAAAAAAAAAGAAAAAGAGAGGGACTAATAAATTCCATCTGAAAAAATTACAAATCTGCAAAGTATATAGAACAAAATATCATATAGGACTGCCCATGTACAGTACATCACCATTGGGAATAAAGCAATCTGGATTAGTTGGAAAATTGAGAAAAAAAAATCTGCTTGGAAAGTAATGGTTAGTTATTTGGTTGGATTTCACTAAAAGGGATACGGACGCCAGAGAAAAATGTATTTAGGAAGAGAAAGAAGATGAGATCACCTGGAGAAGTTAGATGTCAAAGCCACAACAAAGCAGAGGAATTCCAATCAAACACAGTTGAACAAAGTGACACATCAATTCTAAGACAATGATGTACAACACATACAACAGAACACACATACAACAGAAGTCAATCACTTTTAACAGTTATCAGAATTCAATTCTCTTGAAAGAACAATGATATTTGAGCAAGAAAAATACGGATATCACATGCCTCAACAAAGGATGTGGAATTTCTGACATGTCCAAAATCAAACTTCTTCAGAATTATTACTATATTCCTATTACCTATTCAATCAGGATTGGTGCCTGGAATAGACTTTTATCCCTATTATAACATAAAAAAAGTAACTAAGTGAAAATGATATTGGATAGGTTGTTGTCATTGTGCATCACCTTAGTAAACAGCTCATACTCCCACATGAACGCATTTATGCTTGTATTAAAAAATAATTAACTTGCGATAAACCTACAAAAATGTAGTTAATAGGTGAATTATTCAATATTTCGTCACGATTTTCAATTGAACACAGATCGCTCGTATCTACGACAGGGCTTTTTTTTTTAAGTCAAAGAAAACAGGTGGCCACGCTTTAAACTTGAAGGCTGATTTTCTGAAACCTTCACAACACAATCGTGAAGGTCAGGTTTGGAATGTCATGACGTTTGTATTCAATGGACAAAACAGTAACCTCACGATAACTCACCATAGAAATGATTTCTATATAATACGTGTGGCAAAAAACTATTGAAACTTGGAAGAAATAGCAAGGAGAGAATTTAAATCACTTTTTCAACAAATCATAATTTCAAGCATCTCATACACGACACAAACTGTAATCTCCCACTCGGAACTACTTCACCCAGATTACAACTCTTTGGCTTCAACCAACTTTTCAACATCAACAAAACGTCTTACCAACATGGCATGAACCGTTATTCTGTGCCGTTATTTTTCAGTCATGCCAACAACGAGTTATCAACATTTTGAAGCAAAGTTCTCACGTCAATTTTTTGTGGTAGCAGAAAATATCTTTACTGCAGTAAACCAGTAACTAACTGATTTAAAATAGAAGCAAAGGAGTGTGTGTGGTTTGCCAAAGGACTTACAAGAAGAACAGAAGCTTAAATTTGCAGAAGATTGCCTGTGACTAATGGTTGAATTCTTAAAGCACAGTGCGTACATTGCCGTACAGAAACGTGTCCTTTTGACTAACACCAATGGTTATAGATTTTTAAATCGAAATTAATTTTAAAAATATATGATTTATTGCAGACAATAGAAATATCGGGAGTGTTTTCTCTCCGATAGTCGATCCTTGCTAAGTGACGTCATTGTATTGATCGCGGAAGGGACATCGTCGCATCGCCATCTTGAAGCGAGTGAAAAAGAGATTGTGAAGAAAAGAAAATTGGAATCCGTAGCCATCTGGCAGTATTTTCAGTCTTGGGGATTAATTTCCATTTGTCTCTGGCTAACCCATTTGGACGGACCAAGGTAAAGTCTTCCGATTCATTTTTCTGGTGTATGAATGCACAGAATAACATGGGAGGGTTTGCCGTATATGTAACTTCGAAAATAATTATATTCTTAATTACTGTAGATGTAAGATAAGTATTCATATACGCAAAAAACTCCTAGCTGGGTGTTTGCGTTGTGATGTAAAATAGGCTTACGACCTCTTGAATTCAGTGGTTTGTGTGATCTGTGGCCTTTGTCAAGGCGAACGAGGGGTGTAGATCCTCGCCTTTTGTTCTGGATTTGAAGTAGTTTCGGTTTTACATTGTAAATTTAGAGCCTTCGTGAGTTCGAGAGATCGTTTAAAAGCCTTTTTTATTGCCCCCATGAGAATTGTGCTTGTTGTGCTTCATTTTTGTCACTGTTGTGACAAGTGACAGGTGATACAAGAACAATGATGTGACTCCAGGTACATTTACTTTCAACATATAGTGTACTAGTGAAACTATTATGTTATTTGAATTTTTAAAATAATCATATCTTATTGTAATGTAGTAACTGCATTTTTTTTGCTTGTATGTGCTCGTTCCTGCCAAGGTATTAAAATATTGAAGACTAAATTTACAGGTTGTGTTACTTTGGTTTTATATGACTCTCCTTGTTTACTGAACTGTTTTTGTTTTCTAGGTAGAGATTTTGAGGTGTAGTTAGTGTTCTTGGGAATTGCTGAGTTGCTGAGCCAAAATACTATACTTCATATGACATTATTTTGTATGACATGAGTGACTTTGCTCAGAAGTTTTATATTTAGTTCATTGTGTTTGTAGTTTTATAATGTGTGTCAGTACTTAAGAAAATTGTCTGTAAATGTTTACCTTGTGTATTTGCAGATATAGGGTTCGTTCCACGGGTCTGTTTTTTCTAAATGGTTGCCTGGAGACAGCATGTCTACTCTGTCGGGGATTGCATCGAAGGGGGAGAAAGGAAGGTCCAAGTTCCAGTCGCTAGATATAAATAGCTTGTATCGGGTGAGTCCTGTTATTATATACCTCCTATTATTAATACAATTTTTTGTTGTTGTTTTTTTTTGCGATTTCTAGACGTATTAAGTTGATATGTAAAGATAAAGAAACTTAAAGTAATCATAATTTTTCAAAGCAAAAAATGAATATGGCTTAATATAACATAGAATCTTTGGATTTCAGTTGCCTTTAGATGTAATGTGGCTTTAATTGTTCAAATGTTTTTTTAAACCTCTTAATAATAAAATTTATGGAAATATTTAGTTAAAATTACAAAATTAGTTAACATTTCTTCAGAATATTATGAAGCTGATTTTAATTTGTTGGAGTAAATTCACGATTTACTAATTCAAAAAAATGGTTATTTGAAATGTAATATAATAATAATAATAATAATAATAATAATAATAATAATAATAATTGTAATAGTAATAATATAATAGTGCGTTGCTTAAATCAAAAATGTTAAATTTTTACATTACAATTGAAAGAAATTTCTTAAAAGTGAATGTTTTTTGAAATAAATACAAGTTGTTTTGACATGATAATAGTATTAACCTTAAAAATTTGCCTAGTGCCATTTTAAAATAATTTACAGCAGTGAAGTTCGAGAAAAATGGATTGAGAATAATTCCATTTTAATTTTATAGAATCTAATGTGTATGCTGTCAGAGAGAGGATTTTTTTTCATTAAGGAACAGCATTTTTAAATATGAAAATGTCAAAAAGTAGAGGCAGTTTTTTGTAGAAACCATTTTTATTTTGAAAGAAAAATAAGTAAAATGATATCTCAACATAATATCCCACATCTTTGCACATTGTTCATGAAGCTTCTTAATTTTGTTGTGTAGAAAGCTTTGTGCCATCTTGCAAAGTTTCTTGTACATGTCTCCATAATCTTGTCATTGATGGAAACTGATTCATGTGGAGCACCTGCATGAATTGGTTATCATAATGGTGAAAATTGCTTGGAGCTAAGTTTTGACTGCGTGGGAGGTGCTGTTGTAGCTCAGAACGAAGATGTATACATTAGTTTGTTGGTTGGTGTGTGTGTTCTCTCTCTCTTTCCTTTTTTCTTTTCCAGTATGAGGTTAACCATTGTAATGAAGCAAAGTCACACCTTTTGAGTTTTCTTCGTGTCATGGATGACTGGAAATGCTGAATTGTGACAATGTTATAATGTTCAACGCCTATGCAATTTCATTTGTCACAACTCCCAATTATCATCATGAATTATTTGCTCAATTGTCTTTTCTGTCTTTGAAGATCGTGGCTTATATAATCACCCTGTATCGCAGACAAATACAGGCTATTGTTTAAGTGACTTATCTACTCAAATTTTGTGTTCACTAGATAACTTTCACCATGTTGTTGGTGCATTCTGCGAATAATCTCTGCAGACCTAGGGCTGCCAACAAGTGGAGCTGAGAAAATAAAATTTGCCTTGCTTTTTGACTTCCTTTCATAATTGCTCATCCTGAAAAACAAATTATAAAGTTTCTCTTTATACATTAATTGTAGCATATTAAGGATTTTCGTAGTTGTTTAATTGTATGTAATGCATTTGGCATGCTAAGGTGACTTATTGGTGCTTAGAAAATGTAATTGTTTTTAAATATTAATTTTGTAAGTTTATATCGAGGATATTTTGTTTTTCAGGGAGAATCTTTGGAACCATCTCAACAGAAGAGCACAATACCCCGCAGACATGGCATGCAGTGTTTGGGAAAAGTGCCCTCAGCACGACGACCTCCAGCAAATTTGCCAAGTTTGAAGAGTGAACATAGCGGCAACGATCCAGCTGTTAGTTTAGTTCCTAGTGGTGGTACAGGATGGGGCAGCAAACCAGGAGAAACCACAGGCCCGGCAGCCACCACCTCACAGCCACACACCACAGTATGTTTTCTTTTCTTTTGATATTATGTGTGTGTGTGTGTGTCTATTTAAAAAGCAAAGGCTTTCATTGTCATTTGATGAAATCTCTTTTTGTGTCTGTGTAATGCAGCCTCCGGCAGCCAACATACCGGTTGTTGCGCCTCAACCACCCGTTGTTGCACCAGTAATTCCAGGTGCTGTAACTGCAACCCCTTCCGCTGCAAATCCCCCAGCACCAAGTCAGGGACCTCCACCTGTGATGCAGGTAATTATTAAAAGAACAGTTTTGACTTAAGAGAGGTTGTGAGAAGTTTGTAACCTCGAGTTCCATTTGCTGGCCTCAAAAGTATTTTTTAAGCAAGTATTGAAAATAAAATGTTTTCTTCCATGATTCACTAAGTTCTGTTTGTAGTTATTATTTTGTGCCTGATACTATTTTTACTTCTTTTGTATCTCCTGCATAGTAAGAGAGTTACGTGATGGCACAGGGAAAAGTGCTGATATTTAAAGAATATTTGAAGTCATTTTTAAGAAAATGTTTTTTTTTAAATTGCCTTTATTTTTAAGGGGAGAAAAAGGAAAATACTCAATGTCATTGTCAAAAATTTGAATGCAACAGTAATTAAAGACCTACTTTTTTTAAAAACAAATTAGGTTAAGGAGAAAGATTTCTATCATCAATATTGTAGATTTGCAATTTTAAACTTAACAATGTTCGAAAATGGTGTTCACTGGAAATAGGATCTGCACTGTTTTTATAAACATAGTTTGCTCTGTTTGAGAAAAAATTCAAAGAAAACATTTCAATTATTTTGTAAGAAAATCTTGTTGAAAACTAACCATATTTTCAGAAAATTGAAAAAAGTTTAAAAAAGGGAAAAAAATCTATAGTGAAATCTCAGCATAAAGTACATCATAAAATAATTTTATTTATACTTTATTTTGAAAACACAATTTTAACTAATTTATTTTATATAGTTCGCCCAATAAACAAAAATAATGGAGAGAAAGTATAGATCACTTATTAAAATATTCTGTGATGGACATTTGTTTACTCTTTTTGGGCAAGTTGCTTTCCACAAACTGTTGTACTTAAAGTAATGATTTTAGAACTGTCTCTGGAACGTTTATATTTTTCTGAATGTATACTTTTAACTTCTCAAAACGCTTCACTGTCACCGTCGGAGACACAGTTTCAATCTTTTCTTCTTCTTCTTCTTCCTCCTCCTCTTCATTATTTTCTTGTGATGAAGTCTAAGATTCCACAAAGTCACCCTCTGTGAGGCAGTAACTTGTTTCAGTCCCAGCATCAGTATTGACATAATCATCACATGTAACAATTGATGGAAGTTCTAACTCCTTTACAATTTGTTCCCAGACCTCCCTATGATCTTCACAAGCCTCAACCTCTGACAAACCACTGTTGTAGAAATCCAAAATTCCTGACTTTCTCCAACAGTTGGCAATAATTTTCACATTCTACCGACCCCCTGCTAACATTTGTATCCCTTGCAGGTTATTGATTTTGGTTGCAATTTTCAATCTACAGTTGATTAGAATTTGCTAAACCAGTTGTTTATGAAAGTAGAAATTTGCATTATGAATAATTCCCTGGTCTAATGACTGCAGTACAGTAGTGCAGTTGGGAGGGAGGAATTCAATATTGATATTTTCCAACCTGCAGTTTACCTGCTTTATTAGCAGAGCAATTATCAACAATAGGATTTTTCCTTTCTGTTTTCCAGTATCTCTAACTCAAGAAGCCAGTCTGCAAACAGTTCTTTGGTCATCCATGCTTTCTTCTTGGCTGTATATTTTCTGGCAAAGATGCCACACCTTTGAAACATCTAGACTTAATGCAATATCCTACTATAGAAGAATTTTTCTGAGGATGAGCCAAAGTGACATTTCGCGTAAAGTCAACATCACATGTAATTCAGAGAAGTATCCTTCTGCCACACCAGCTGTTCAGCCACATCCCTTTGTAAAGTGTTAATGGCTCCTGTGAAAACATCTCTATGCAGAAGTCTAAGAGTTTCGCTGAGGTATATGCACGTACGCGACTGTGGGAAATATTTAAATTTAATATTGTATGTGGAAAATCTCTTAACGTGCTCTCACAATCAGTAAAAGAACACCGCCATGAATGTAAATAGAAAGAAAAATGATTTTAATTCGGAAACATGTGCACCGGTATGCATCTCGCATTCAAGTCTCGGTTTTAAAATAAACATATTTATCACACAAAAAGTAAATTTAATGTAATGTTTATAGAAAAAAAGAATTTTTACAGAAGAGCACATAACACTGCAATTTCTAATTTCAATTATTTCTTGCGTCGCACTTTATTTTTGTTGGACGAGGACATCACAAAAGGAAGCGTCGAAGCCATTTACAAGTTAGCCAACTGCAAATGAACGAACGCAGGAAGGGAGTGTAATGGGCTTGAGGGCACAACGACCACAGAACCTTCAGTTATGTTGCCAGCACTAGCTGTCACTTTGGCTCATCCTTAGGACAATCATTCTATACCATAGGCTTTAATTTTTCAGTACTAGTGGCATTAAAACAAAATAATGCTGTTAATCTTTCTTTTGGCTATTTTCCACCTACGTACTTTTCTCCCTTGTAAGACATTGTTTTATTTGGTAACATTAGATAAAAAAAGCAGTTTCATCTGAATTGAAAATATCTTTAGGATCATTCTTTTCAGTTACATTTTTCAGATGATGATCCTACCACTCTCAAGCAGTGTTCATGTCAACATCTTTAGCTTCCCCAACATCATCTTCCAAGTTACGCCATATTGTTAATAAAAACACAACAGACATCGAGCACTTGCTAGAAAAATCATCCATTAGTATTGCAAATTGTCTTTCTTGTATATCGGTCCAGATGGTCTAAAATGGTACCTTGTACTATCAAAGAACCTTAATAAATTATTATTATTATTATTAAACAGGAACTCCACTACACGTAACTTCCTTAAACCGTGTGTCTACTGCCTCTTCCACATTATGAAATTCCTCTAAACAAATCTTTCAATCGGGGTATATTGCTCATTGTTCATACATTTTTAGAATTTTTTCTCTGCTTTTTTAAAATTGTTGAAACTGAAGTTGGCTTTATGTCATACGCACATGCTTCATTAACCTGCGTCATTCCACTATTTTTTTTATCTCCATTTTTATTCTACTGTGAACTGTCTCCTTTTCTTACTTCCCATTGTCACCAAATTGGGTCGTAATTTTTTGAATACCATTACTAACTACCACAAAACACACTTAGAAAACTGATACAACCGCAACATGTATATTTGCAACAGAGCATTTGCTACAATTACCAAGACTTGAAATGAATTTCCTGATCATGGATGATTGGAGAATTATAACTTTGATGAGCGATCATAAGAGTATAAGTAATTTTTTGGCAAAAATGGTATATGTACATTTTTGTCATCAGCTCCACATCTATGTCTGGCAAAAAGTAAACAAATCAAAACCTGCTGTAAAACACTATTTTTCTGTACACTGCAGATTTTGTTAGTATTTTTAAAATTCAAAGTACAAACTGAAATCATTTTTCAGCTCTACTGTAAAATAAGGGTTTTTAACTTAGACTTTTATGAATGCCAAATGTCAAACATTAAATGTTGAAAGAAACTCAAAAGAGTTTTCGCACAACACTTAAAGCTTGTGCTTACAATTTGCTGACATGTGGTAGCAATTATAATGTTACACAAAATACACAATAGTTTGGTGCCTTTCCAATTTCTTTGGACTGGTTATGACTTTGGTCATAGGGTTGATATGGGTTGATATGGTTTTGACTTTGAACTTCCGTTATTTACGTTAATATAAATTGTAATTATCGGTTTCCTGAAATGTATATTATGCAAAATTAACATCTCTAAATGTGGCCAGGTGTTTACGAAGAGTTTTTTAAAGTACGCGTAGTTCTCATTGTTGCTCTCTGCAATAGAAGAATTAATTGAAGCATCTGCACTTGGAAGTATTGGTGTGGATGACGTAGAAAATGCAATTCTGCATGAAATCTTAGAACCAAATCGACCTGGTATTAGAAAGTTTAAAAATTGAAACATTGAATTGCTTATTTTAAATGGCTTTCCTGTTTGTGAAGCCACATCAATTTTAATATTCCTCAGTTAGTTTCCATCCTCATAAAGATTGGAAGCAAATGCTTCCTCCAATAGCATACATGATGTTTGATACATTTGATATTTGCAGAAAACTGCCCATTTTGTTCACAAGGATGAATCTTACTTCTCTAAGACACACTAATATTTAAAACAAGAATAACTAGCAACTGATCCGGTTCACATTAAGAAACCCCACTTACTGAACTGAAACAAGCCCAGCTAACGCTTGTTTTGCTGCCGAGGCTGTGATAGGTGTTCTGGACATCATGCGACAATAGCTGGGTCCTTAAAAATAAAAGACAGTGCTGATAAACAAGACAAGTGCAGAACTGACGGTAACTTGTGGAATACCACAGGGATTTGGGCTCTATTTATAATATATATAAATTATTTATATAGTGTGAGAGGTTAAGAATGAAGTACAGGGCTGGTAAATAAACATTCCCTGTTTTATGATTTCAGAACTGTTTTAAATCCTCATTAACATAATTTTTATAAAAATTATATTAGTAAAATAATACCTCAAATCCATTATATATTTACAACAAATCATGGTGAATATCATTAGAATTTATTAATTTTTGTAGGAAGGAGTACATTCGTCCGTTGAATCAGCCACAGCAATGGTGCCACATTCTTCGGTTGCCCTATTGTACTGTGCTCAGAAAATATGCGTTTTGGTTGTTCACCTGTGTTTAGTGGTGATCTGTTTTTGAGATTTATGGTTTTAATCATATAAAAGTTAAATACAATTTTGTTTAATTTTCTTCATTTTTGTGTTTGGGTCCTTGTAAATTTATTAAATTACAATTTAAAAAAATCTAATTTATTTTTCCTTGCACAATTAATTTAGAATGTATGCTCTATAGTGGGGAAAACATGGTTATTAATATTCATAACTATTTAACTATAATTACACGTTTGAACAGGATCTTCTGGGGCCCGCTCGTTTGGGATGAGGTGCAGCTCAGTTTCCCGTGAATCAGATCAGTTTGTTTTCATGAACCCATCTTATTTTGTCGTTAAAGAAATTTTAAATATTTTGTTTGTTTATCAAAACTTATTATACCTCTACTGTTAAAGAGGGAACAAGAGCCTTGGCTGTTTTGCAACTGCATGTAGTGGGCTTGAATTTTGGATATTATATTGAAATAATGGTGTACTTAAAAATAAGTATTTGTATCTGATTTCTTATGATATTTCAAAGCGTAAAGGACATGAGTAGCTTAACAGAAACGTTTCTTGCATATCAGAGACTTGTAGGAATAGTTTTAGATTTGACGAAAGGGAAGAAAATTAATTTGGAAAGGTTAGAGACAAACAACTTTAGTGCTAAACTAGCGCTCCGTCTTATTGTGGGATTCATCATCACCATTGAGCGTGTAACTTTTGATTAACACAGTACTTGCAGAAAAGCGTAACATTAGACATCACCGTTGCAATAAGAGACTGTACTTCATTCTTAACCTTGGATGTGCAATAGAAGACTCTACTGAAAAGTGATTGTATCTTTTGTGGATGATACTACTTTAATTGTGAGAGTACATGCATGGAAGTAATATTGATAGCAGAACAAAATTTAAAATTGATAACCAAATGGTTTTATGATAATTTTCTAAGTATAAGTGTGTTTTCCATTTGTGGTAATTACACGGACCATGTGCCTGGAGAGTGAAGCCTGAGGATCCACAAAACCAACTGCTTAAAATGATCAATGTGACTGCCCAGAAACTGTGTGAGAATTGGAAAATCTTAGTGACAGAATTACAAAATGAGAATTGAAATATCTTACCTTCAGGTTCTATAAATGGAGGACAATTTTCAATACCAAACAATTATTAATGATGCATAATTTTTGGTCTGTGGTAACATATTGAATAGTAGCATGGGCATTGGAGAAAGTTATGAAAATTCTTTTCAACAAAGAAGTATATTCAAAAGGGTATAGTGAAATTGATATTTATTAAACACAAGTTATTCTCCTTGGAAATACTACAGACAAAAATAAAATATCATTTAGGAAATATTTTCTAGAAAAATCAATATTAAATATATTCTCCTATTTATTAGACAAATTTAATAATTAGAAGTAGAGAATACATTTAATTCCATTATCAAAAGTAAACAAAGTTTTAAGCATGAAGAAATCCTAGTATGTAAGCCACAAGGTGTTCAATTTGATGACCAATGATTTGAAAAGTGCAAATATGAATAGCATAATGGGGAAGAAATATTTCAGAAAATGGTTGATCTACTTAGATAATTCCAAAATTGGAATTACATGAAATTGATTGTATACATTCAGCCTCATAATTCTTGTATTTTTGGTTATATTTTATATTCTGTTCTTTTTGTTGTTGTTGTTGTTGTTGTTGTTGTTGTTGTTTTTTGTTTTGTATATTCCTGTTACTTTTTCAGTTTTTATTCTATTTTATTTTGTATTATTATTCTAGTTTCTTCAATTCATTTCCTTCATTGAAAAATGTAATGACGAATGATAAATTTTTAATACAGTAAAACTTCACTTCTACGTTTTTCAGGGGACCGAAGGGAAAAAATGTATATGTGAGAAAAACATAAATTGAATATTATGGGGAAAAAAACATCACAAATCATATTGGTGTGCTCAACTCTTGGTCTTGCTCACAAGAACTGCTATCAACAATTTTTTTTATTTATTTATTCAAAGAACAGTAAAAACTGTTTGTGACATATAGGGGAGAAGTATCATCTGCACAAGTTTCCTTGACTTCCAGAATCTCTTCCCAATATTTAAATTATACATAGTTGAATGATGAATAAATAAAAAAATAACAAAAACAAAACAAATAAATTAATAAATAAATAAATAAATAAAATAAAAAAGCAGCGAAGTTTGCAACTTTTGAAAACTTGACAGTTTTGCTCCCAAGTTATATAAAACTTATTTGAGTAGATAAACAAATGCATATTTTTTGTATTGCTAACAAAATAGTAATACACTTCTGACTCTAATCCCACCCCTACTAGCAAAAGGTGAGCTCAATAAAACGTGCGCATAGTGAAGGTCCAGAAGCAAAACAAGGAGCCATCTCTGAATTTGCTCAATGGATCAGGGAAACTGGTCAAAAACTTGATTGAAACTGGAAACTGAAGTAAATTACCTGTTACTTATGACAGGCGGGCCAGGCCCAAATCAAAATAACACGTGTTTTCTACCGTTCAACACACTATGCGCGTTGGCAATAACACAGTTTGGTCATCGCAGTTGGCTTCTGCCACTTGTTTATCGTTAGCAACAACTCGCATCGCCAAAAGCATTAGTGTGCCATTTCACACAAGATAGTGTTAACCTATGACACGCATAGTGACTCGTGTATGTAGCCATTGATACAGCTGCCATTGATGTTAACAGCAGGTGACATGTGTCAGTGCAATGCCCATGTGACAGAGGCCTAAACGTCATTATAAATCTTTGATTTTGTAGAGTTTCAATATTTCCTGTGAATGTGCTGAACTTTTATTATGCACTGTTTGTGAATATTTTGCAAAGCCATGTCAGCCAACACTAGTGCCCCAATTTTTTCATCTTGTAGTCATGTTCAAAATTCCAAAATGGAGGGTTGAAACCAGTTGAAATGTCCTGCTAAGAGATTAAATTAAACAACCTGAATACCGATGAAATTAAACAAACTGAATTCTACTCAAAAATTCTGTGGGCTCTACAATAACGTAAATGTTTTCATTTATTAGTCACCTATGTTATCATTTGGATGTCATACTGTTTTAAAAGGACTTTCATTATGAATATATATGCGTGAAAAACTTATAAACATTAAATGGAGCACATCTGAAATAATTTAGTATGGCTAGTACAGGAATTTATCTGGGACTTACAAAAAACAACGTATAAATGTGAAAAACATAAGTTAAAAACATATAAATGGAGTTTCACTGTAGTATGATACAGGTTCGCCCACAATTTTATGTCTCTGTGAATGGCACGTACATTATGTGCTATATGGTACTCGAACTAGCTTATGATTTTTGTGTACAAAATTTATAAATCTAAAAATTGTATATTACTTTATTATATTGCCTGAATAAGTTGAAATTGAAGTGAAATCACAATAGTATAAAAAATCATTGTAAATTATAGAAATATGATCTTTAATGGTGAGTTCTTGAATGCTGTACCATATTCGTTTGATTTAAGTTGTAGATGTTGAGAACATTGATTTGCCCAATAGTCTCTGGATATACATTGAAATTAGTACTTCAGCTGCTTGGAAGTCAAATCTCTAATCTTTGAAGCTCCTAAAATCTGAGGTGAAATGTTAATATTTGTGTAATTTAATATTAATTAATATTTTGCAATAACTCTCAATTTGATTAATAGGTCATCTGAATAAAAGTAAGTGGAATGCTTATTCTAGAAATGAGTGAAGTAAATACTCTTGTTCAGGGGAATAAAACTTGAATTCTATCTTTTACTTGTAGTAAATAAGATTCTTAGTTTTTATTTACACCGCACAATGGTCTGTTTAAATGTTTTATACAATTATTTTTTATCATTAACATTTCACTATTGATTCTGCAGCAAACCGTGCACAGCGACAAACTTTGGAGTTCTGTAATGGCAAGCCCAGGAGAAGGAGTTCATCCTCCAAGTTTCCTTGCACACCAGTCACCTCAGTTCCAGCAAGAATTCCCCAAATTGTCCAGTGGAGATGGACAGGCTCCAGCAACTGGACAGAAAGGTGGATCAGATACCCAGTACGGCCCCGGTCCAAGTCTGCGCCCCCAGAGTAAGTATAATATGCTTCTTTATTTATTACCAAAGTACAAAAATTGTCCATTTGTTCAAAAATTATTTCCATATGTAACTCATTCAATTGTATAAAGACGTACTTGAATAGAATACAATTTACAGTTTATCAAGCATTAAATCATCAAAAATATAATAAAAAAGAAAACTAAACAAGATTTAGCATTTGCCAATTTTAAGTTCTTCTACCGACTACACAAAAATAGCTGTTGTACTTCAATGGAATCATAAAATTTCAACTGTATTAATGAATATGGGCACTCGATGCTGTTGAGTAATAACCTGAGCAAAACCAAATCCACAATGCCCCTACATGATCTGAGAGACAATACCTACATTTTTAAATCACTTTTAAGAATTATGGAGCCAATAACGAGTGTTCTTGCATTTTTAACAGTAAAGAAATATAGATTTCTCACAAATGAGCTAATTGGTTTTAACAAAAACTTAAAGAACATCCTTATATGGTATTCAAATAACCTGTGTCCATCTGTGTGTTTGTGCATCCATTTGTCATTCACTGTTATAGAACGGTTTTCCTAAGGATGAGCCAAAGTGACAGCTAGTGCTGGCAACATAACTGAATGTTCTGTGGTTGTTGTGCCCTTGAGCCCATTATACTCCCTTCCTGCATTCGTTCGTTGGCTGTTGGCTAACTTGTAAATGGCTTCTTGATGCTTCCTTTTGTGATGTCCTCGTCCGACAAAAATATAGTGCGCCGCGAGAAATAATTGAAATTAGGAAGTGCAGTGCTATGTGCTCTTCTGTAAAAATTATTTTTTCTATAAACATTACATTATATTTCCTTTTGTGTGATAAATATGTTTATTTTAAAACCGAGACTTGAATGCGAGATGCATACTGGTGCGCGTGTTTTCGGCATAAAATAATTTTTCTTTCTATTTACATTCATGGCAGTTTTCTATTACTGATTGTGAGAGCAC
The DNA here is from genome assembly GCA_011170035.1 of Teleogryllus occipitalis. Classification (NCBI taxonomy): domain Eukaryota; kingdom Metazoa; phylum Arthropoda; class Insecta; order Orthoptera; family Gryllidae; genus Teleogryllus; species Teleogryllus occipitalis. The sequence goes on along the minus strand of BLKR01000744.1, from coordinate 88,231 downwards.
GTTAAGAGATTTTCCGCATACGATATTAAATTTAAATATTTCCTGGAGTCGCGTACATCCTTATACCTCAGCAAAACTTAGACTTCTGCATAGGGATGTTTTCACAGGAGCCATTAGCACTTTATGAAGGGATGTGGCTGAATAGCTGTCATGGCGGAGGGATACTTCCCTGAATTACATGTGATGTTCACTTGTTTAGCGAACTGTCACTTTGGCTCATCCTTAGGAAAATCCTTCTATAGTTTCCTTCCCATCCACTAATCAAGAATAGTCATTCAAAGCTGGTTGGTCTACTGGTAGGGAACTGATTCGCTTTTGGATTTATCCAGAAGATTCCTCCACAAACATGTGTTTTTGTGATTTTTGGTGTTGTGATCAGTGGCTGTGCAAACCACTTGTTACAGCGATGGTCGATTTCATAAGCAGCTCTCATGACCGAAATGGGATGCCAAAGTGGCAGCTCAAGGCATGAAACATAGCTCACAAGAGATTGTTTTACCTGATGCTGCTATTTACATTGTGGTGTAGGGCTTACACTCAGAAGGAAATGGTTCTTTGTCAGCGTTGCCATACTTTTGGATAATTTATTATTGGTGTGGTTTAGATAAATCCTGGTTCTCTGATTGATTCCTACTATAATCATATTGAATATATTGATATACTAGTCTTTTAAATGTGATGTGTTGTAGGTGATAATAATTTACCAAATGTACTTTGGGCTAACAATGACCTTGGTGTTTATATTCAGATGAATAACAATATATTGTCATATCTCAGCAATAGAAAGATAGCTCTTTCTGATTCTTTTGGTTTACTGAACTTATTTCAACACAGTAATGTCAAAAATAAGTCTGGATATATTCTTGATTTATGTTTTTCTTCAATAAATTCGATTTCAGTATAGGAGGCATTGGAATCTTTAATTAACTTTCATACTGCCCACCCTTAGTTTTTGAAACGAGTTTTGATTGTAAATTAAATCTAATCCTTTATTTTATTTTCTGTTCACCCTAAGAAAAATGTGCATGTAAACAAGCATGTGCTTTGGGGTGCTTGCCATTGGTTAGTTGCACGTTACAACCTCAGGTATGTTCATGTGCAGAAGAAAATATTTTCGATGTAGTAGCTCATATCTCTCTCGATGTTAAAATTCCAGACGAAACTTATAACCTTTAACTTGGGCTTCAAAATAAAAAGACCATTGTTCCCATGCCTGCCCTTCCAGAAGAGGAGATAGCAATGTCGGTGACAGTTGTGTGTCCAGCGCCTGCTTGGTATCAGTTCCAGCAGAAAAAATTAATCTGGAGAGTCAAGAGGCAAACTATACCCCACGCACACGCAGAAGTAACTGAAGCTGTTGATTTCAAAGAACTGATGATAGACGCAGGTTTGGTCGTGCGCGTTGGGAGGTGGTATGCTCATGCGAAGCCAAATACAGCAAAACCCTGATATAAGAGACCCCGTTATAAGAGAATCCCGCACATAGGAGACAAAATTCACAGTCCCGAGGTCAATTGTATATAAACAATGTATTTATTTCCCGCATATAAGAGACCCCGTTATAAGAGATTCCCGCTTATTGTAGACGAGATTTTATGCCCCGCCATGCGTTCCTTCCCGCTTGTAAGTTTCCTCCAGGTGACTCAGGAATTTCGTCAGCTTGGTAAGGGTTGGGGCACATGCTTTAAATAGACTGGAGTAGGATTTTGCACACCAGCGCCACCTGTAGGGGATAAGGGGGCTGCAAATTTCTCTTCAGGAAAGCTCATTCTGTAAGCTTCGTGTCTCTTGGCAACAAGGAAGAAGCTGCAGTGCGTACATTTCTATTATTTTTGGTGCAGTGGAGCTATTTTCTGCCACGTGCACAATTTCGAAGGTGGTTGTTGTTGTTGTTGTTGTTGTTTTGGGGGGCTTCAACGAAGTTGGCAAAAAGTTTGTCCGAGTTATGGCATTGAAACGGAAGGTTTTATCACTAGCCGAGAAGTTGGACATTATCAATGAAGTTGATAAATGTAAAGGGCAATCTCTGAGAGCTGTGGCGGAAAGATTGAAAATTCCAGTTTCGTCCCTTGGAAACAATGCAAAAGAGAGAAGAAATCCTCAATGCCACCGGGAAGTTGGGTTCGGCGAAAAAAATTCATTTTGTCTCCCTTCAACGAATTGGAGAGGATCTGTTGGAGTGGTTCCAACAGTGCAGAGCTGTAGGTGCCCCCGTTGATGGGAACATTTTGCGAGAGAAGGCACATGGAATTGCTCTGCGCTTGAACATTGAAGATTTTTTGGCGTCGAATGGGTGGATTGATAGGTTTAAGAAGAGGCATGATATTGTGTATAGAAACATTTGTGGGGAAAGCAACAGTGTGAGTGCAGAAAAAGTGGACGAGTGGAAGGACAATTTACCTTCCCTCATTAAAGATTATGAACTGAAAGATATTTTTAATGCGGACGAAACGGGTCTTACAGGGGTTACATTTGAAGAGTACGTTTTTTTTTTCCTAGGACTTTTATCCAGCCGACAGCCAGTTGCCCTTTACGTCTCAAAGGGACGCATATTCTACCATACACTAGACAAACACTTGCGGGCTCCTCTGATCTGGGGTCAGAACGCGAGGCCCTCTGCGACAACACACACAAAGTCAAAGGACACACAGCCATGCCCAAGGCGGGACTCTTCGGACCCTTCGGACTGAAGCGCTGAGTCGGTGCTCGCTCTTAGCCACCTCGGCCATCCAGGTCGGCTGAAGAGTACGTTACTGCAGATAAAGAAGTGACAACTGCTGGCATTTCGTGCATTACAGACCTTTGTGACAACCAGAGTGATGGTGATGATGTGGAAGACTATCTCGAGAGTCCACCACTACCATCACATAGTGAAGCCGTTATGATGATGGAGTCAGTGAGAAACTATTTGTTAAACAAAGGTGCTTCAGAGTCAACATTGACTGCAATTAATTTTGCTAAAAGGGAGTTATTAGCAATGAGACCTCATAGGAAGCAGATGGATATAACTTCCTATAAAAAAAAAAATAAGTTTTAGATTACTGAGCATTTGTAAATAGCTGTACACAATTGTAAATATTAGTATTAGTTGTAAATATTGTACATACTTTTGCCTCCCAAAATCCAACCCAACGTCCTCACCATGGGAGGTGGGCAACAGAAAATTGAGTTATTTTAAATAGAAAGAATAATAACATCAGGTATTATCTCTTCTATCGTACAACAAGATTTTGTTGTACATTGAAACTCAAAAGATCTGGCTAAATGGGCTCTGGTTTCAAGTTATTAATGTTTCCTCAAGTTTAAAATAACATACAAATCTTACTAATCCATAAAAAATATGGTAACATTTCATTAAACGTGTCAAAAACCCATTTCCCACTTATAAGAGTTCCCGCTTATAAGAGACAAAATTCCATTCCCCCAGGTGTCTCTTATAAAGGGGTTTTGCTGTAGATCAGTTTAGAGATTTTTGTCAAGCATTTCGAAATCTTCGCTTGAAGATGTCGGAGAGCAGTGCAGGTCCTTCCATTGTGAAACACTACAGTGGTAAACTATAATGGAGTGCTGAAAAGTGTGGTATTGAACATTTTAAATACACTTTTAGCGCTTTTCAGTACTTTTCGAGTAAGGTATTTCTAAAGTGACGCCAGAACGCTGGTGTAGGGCATACTATTGAAGAGGAACAGAGGATGTGGGAGGTAGATGGATTCAGTGACAGTGTCGTGGACAAGATAGTCATCACGGAAGGTTTTTCTTCCACTACCGAATCATCTGCTTCAGACATGGAAGGAATTTAACCTCTTCCTGAAGCAGAGTGATCATAAGTAAATTGTTTGCATAGTTAATACAGACAAAATAATGTAAATTGGATACTGGCATTCACTTGTTGACTTCATTCTCGTGAAGACTTTTTTAAAATTCAACTTTGCAAACTGTAGTTAAGGATGATTTAATTATATTTACTATCATGGAGTTTCTGTTAATGTTTGTAAACGTACATTTGCAGAGCTATTAGAATTGTTAATATTCACCTGGTGATCTGCAGATGTAGGGTTCTCTTTTTGAACAAGCACCGACTATACCGAGTGTGCGTGGCCGAAAGTAGTGCGAATGGAGTCGGTGATTGAGAATCGGAGCATGTGGATGAATACTTTGGGTATGTTTACATCAGCTTTTTTCTAAGGGCAAACAAAGAATAGTATTAAGGTCCAAATAAAATTATAATATAGTGGACATGTTGTGGGCATGTGATGATGCCAGTGCTGTAACCTAGGAACAGCAAATCAAAAGCTTTGGCATTTGCAAATTGTTGTCACCTAAAGTTAGGGAACGAAAGGATCGCTTGCCTCGAATGTTGTGGCTAACCACAACATTCTAGTGTCGAGTGTGAGGTTATTGTGTTTTAAAGTGTTTAGTGGGTGCGGAATTTCTGAATAGCAGTGTTGTTAATTTGTTATTATTATAATTGTTTCATACCTTACTTGTTATCATTTATTTTTGCTATTGTGTTAACGTTACTACTGTTTTGTTATCGTTGTTTGTTATTGCCTATTGGTATAGTTTCGTTAGTGCTGTATCTTCTGGCATTCCAGAAGAAAGTGGCAAACGCGGCTGAGGCTGCCCAAGATGTCATCTCATAGAGGAAAAAAGGAAATCTGGTTGAGGTGTCCCTCTGAAAGGGTGGGCCCTTGTTACCCCTTTCAAAAGTAGTACAGCGAACAGCTGATGCTCTGAATTGGCATGTACAGTAAATCGAAAATCTTTCTAAACCAGAACCTGTATAAGCTGGAAACCTGCCTAAAGCAGAAAATTTCTCTAGCCCATGAAGTTGAATGGCATTTTACACAGCATGAAAGGGTACCTCTTCAACGCGTAAACAGAAGTTTTTCATGTCCTGTAGGAAAATAAAAAATTGATAAAATAAAATTTCTGTGAATTTAATGCAATTGGCAGAGAAGTGCAAGATGTTCTTAATGAAATTAATGCATCTGTAGGCTTGTTTTAGTCAGCTTTATCCCTATGACACACGATTTAGTTGTGACAGCCAGACATTGAAGGAGATGGGCTTCAGCTGCCAGCGTAGAATTTTACATTAGGGTCGCTTGACTCTCAAGGAGTAGGCCGTAGGGGAATTTCCTCTCTTCCGATTGTGGGAAGGTTTGCTTCTATTAGCGCATCTCCCTGCTCCGTGTTGATGACCCCTCGACCAGATATGCTCAAGGCCATGTGAGTGTATCATAAAATCGTAGTACTGGGTTGTGACGCATTGTGTGTTGAAGTCAGCAAACAGTCCGAATACAGCCAGGAAGGTGTGTATAACTAGTCATAATAAGCTGTGAATGAAGAGTATTACATATTGTTAATAATCTTAGGGCATTTATTTTCTTTGTTTGTAATACTGAAAACTGATTAGAGTGCCATCTTTGGCGAGTAGCTTTTGTTCCAAATTCATTTTTCAATAGTCAAGTCAGTTACAATGTAAAAATTGATCAAATAAAAATATCAACATTGTATGTGAAACAGGACAGTTCAGTTTTATTTCAAAACACCATCAATAACAAATTTGGTGCCCAACAGCGGGACTCTCGACAAGTGAGAGTATTGAACATTTCATAAAAGTCAAAACATCAAATCCCGTTCAAAAAAATGCAAACAGACGCCATAGCAAGCAGCGTCACACTACAGTCAAAAAACACACATCAGCAAGAAGTCAGTTCAAACAACATCCACAAGCAGCAACAGCATTAATCAACAACAACAACAACAACAACAACAACAACAACAACAACAACAACAACAACAACGCATTAATCAAAGCAACTAGAGTAATTTGCAAATTTGCTCGACGGGAGTTTTTTTTTTTGGCGGCAACACAACGATCGGACAGCGACGTGGCAGAGAACATCAATTGCACACAGAACACAGACAGAAGTTCAGGTCAGTGAGTCGCCATAAAATTATCCTTTTGAATTCCTAATTTCATCCTAATCTAAGTAAAGTCAAAAACATTAACTCATTTTTTAATATTGTATTAATCCGCACCAAAAACAATTAACCTATAAAATTTCAAACCTATGCGCAATTCGCAAAGCTAAAGCAAAGTCGTGCACGAGTAAAAGGTTTCTTGACAAGAACAGCCAATTCCATCTCCGAAACCACCACAGCGCCAGAAGCAAAAGTGAAGTTAGAGAAGATCGAAGAATCATGGAAGAACTTTGAAGATATTCAACATGTCGGGCAATATACCCCTACAGATGAAAGTGCAATAAGGACTTAGACTTGGAATGCGAGGGTGAATGTGCTTTATTTGAAAAGCAGTACTTTGAAATAACTACCAATCTTCACACCATCATCGATTTGGCAACAGAGCAAAAAACTGTCATTGACAATCAACCCAATCTTCAAAAGCAAAATAATCCTCAAGTTAATTCATTCAATAGGAATGCTTCTTCCTTAGGAGCACTTCTACTCGTAAAACTTCTGAGAGAGGTAATGGACGCAATCTCACACCGAATAAAAAATACCTTCCTTTGGAGTGATAGCACAATTGTTTTGGGTTGGATCAAGACTGAACCAAGACTATTGAAGTCATACATTGCGAATAGAGTTACAAAAATTCAGGATGCAACTGAACATGCAACTTGGGACCATGTCCTTTTGAAAGACAATCCAGCAAACCTTATATCTCATGGAATCTCACCCGAGGAGATTGAACACAAGGTGGTTTGGTGGTCCGGACCTGGGTGGCTAGCTACAACAACACCACGACCAAGTTCTATGAAACCAGAAACCCATCTGCCAGAGCTGCAGAACCTAAAGACGACCCTAACCATAACGAATACTTTCCGAATTTTGCATAAATATTCCTCCTCAAAATTATGTCGGCTGATTGCTTACTGGCATAGGTATATTGGAAATATCAAATCCAGAATACATGTAAAGACTGAAAGGAAGGAATCGAAGGAAACGATGACTGGCTACGTCAAGCAGAAACTACAATCATCAGATGGACCCTTTATCTTCGTTCTGAAAAAACTTGATAAACAATGTAAATCAACCAAAAAGGAGTCGACTAAAATCACTCGATCCATTCATCGATGAAGACAGCTTGATACGAGTCTGCGGAAGACTGAAACATTCATCACTCACGGAAGAGCAGAAACATCCTATCGTTCTGCCAGCCAATCATCATTCCACAACATTCATGAAAAGAGAGCACGTTCGACCGCACCATTGTCCACCTGAGCAACTTTTGCATGCCACTCGTCAAAGGTATTGGCTGATTGGTGGTCGAAGGGAATTGTTTGAAAGTGTTAGAACTGCTTTCATTTCAACCCATCCGTTCCTGAAGTCTGTATGGGCGATTTACCAGAAGAAAGGGTCTCTAAGGTCACCAGGTTTTTTACTGTAACAGGCGTTGATTATGCAGGCCCGTTTCAACTTTGAGAGAGTAAGCAGAGAGGCAGGTTTCAGATTTTCAGATGCTACGAGCAGTTTTCACTTGCTTCAGCACAAAGGCTTTGCACCTGGAGCTGTCTCGGACCTTACCACTGAAGCCTTTTTGGCAGCCTTACAGCAATTTACTGCACATAGAGGAATCTGTTCTCAGAGGTTTTCCGACAATGGGAGAAATTTCGTTGGCGCTGCGAGCGCGTTAAAGGAGTTGGATTCATTCCTGACAAGGGAGTCGTCAGACGTTGCTTCACACTTAGCAGAGAAGCGTATAACTTGGCAATTCATTCCTCCTCGATAGCCACATTTTGGAGGATTGTGGGAGGCGGCAGTAAAAATAATAAAGCGAAATTTGTACACTGTGTCTCAGGGACGCATATTTACCTTCGAGCAGCTGTCTACTTTGCTCTGCGACATTGAGGCAATCCTGAATTCACGACTCCTGACCCTGCTCACTAGTGATCCTAATGATTTGAGTGTTCTCACCCCTGCCCATTTCCTAATTGGTGACTCACTAATTCAACCCATGCAGACAAATCATATCCAGGAACCCGACAATCATTTGTCAAGGTGGCAGCACCTGAAAAAGGTTGTCAGATCCTGTGGTAGCGGTGGCAGCGAGAGTACCTGCAGGAGCTGCAGCAAAGAACAAAATGGAATACAACAGACCAACTCATCGAGTTAGGGAATTTGATTCTTCTTATTGAAGGAGGAGTACCGCCTTTCGAGGTGGTCACAAGGGCGAGTAATTGAACTATATCCCGAAAAAGACGGTGAAATTCGAGTAGTCACAATAAAACCCTCAGAAGGTGTCTTCACAAGGAGCATCAAAAAGCTACCAAACTACCAATCGACGATTAAGATTATACTTGCGATGAATATTATGTCATTGTATTAAAAGTCATTTTTTGTTTTGAAAGTGCACCCTTCAAGAAGGGCCAGAATATTAATAATCTTAGGGCATTTATTTTCTTTATGTTTGTAATACTGAAAACTGATCAAAGAGCTCTATCTTTGGTGAGTAGCTGTTGTTCCAAATTCATTTTTCAAAAGTCAAGTCAGTTACGATGTAAAAATCAATCAAATTAAAAGATTAACATTGTATATGAAACAGGACAGTTCAGTTTTATTTCAGAACACCATCAATAACACATATTCATTTATTGATGATTTCTTCCATTGAAATGTTATATGTTAATGTATTGTGATAATTATAATAAAGTCATGTAAATTACTGCTCTCAGGGCAGAAACTTTCAAAAATTATAAAAATGTATTTTTTTTTTTATTTCTCAAGCAGTTAATATTCACATTTACATCGATTTGTATACATTTTTGCATTTGTAAGTGTATGTGCTGTACATGACTTCAAAAAATGAAGTTTTTCGAAAACTCACTAGAGTCCCCTGAAAAAGAGCTTCAAATTTCACGTTTACAGTAACGCTGAAATGCAATTTTCTTAAAAATGCCTTCAAATTTTTCAGTGAAAATTTCTGTTTTAGAGAATGTTTTACTTTTCTTTAATATTAAATAATGTATATTTTAGGTTTTCCAATTGGAAACAGAAAAGTTGAGAAAATTTTTAAAAAAATGTACTTTGGGTGGCGATAGATGGCTGCTGGCAAGAAAATGTGGCAAGACTGTAAAGCCAGTCCACACCAAGGAAATTAGAAAACTACTATGAAAATTGAAATGATTGAAAGCGTTGTCATTGTCAACAATAGTATTTATACTATTATTATTACTATTGTTGACAATGACAACGCCTTCAATCATTTCAATTATGTAAATGTCAACTACAACTCACCACTGAATCAATATCAAAATACTATGAAAATATCTATCATTCTGTAGTATCTCTAGTTTATTTTTTAAATGTATTATTAGTGATTTATTTGGTAAAATCATATCTAAAAATCTCCATTCTCCTCTAACTATCCAGTTTGGTATAACAGAACATTGATAAACTCAATTAGAACTAAGGACTTTCAAAGAAGACTTAACTGACATTTGGAAGGAAAGAGTTGTTGCCCCCATTTTTAAGTAGTGATGGTAACTTTATTCTAAAAACTAGACATTTCTATTTAGAATACTATTACCAGTCTTTTGAAGTTGATGTTTACAAAACAGATCACTCTATATTAATGATTTTATTATTAAGGAACCACCCAGGTTAATTAATGAAAGATTTTCTGTGACTAGCTTGGTGTTTAGTCAGTATCTTTTTAATTGTGTTTATAAGGGTCTGAGGGCCGAATTCATAGTCGACACTTAAACTGAGTGTTCCCTTAAGTGAACGAATCATATTCATAAACAGCCCTTGAGTTGAAGTCTTAAGTGCGCACTCATTTGTATAAGCGATGCAGCTTGCTCCCTAAAGTAGCCCTTATGATTGTCTCGTCAGTCGTTACCAGTTTAGGTTATATTTTTACGTAGCATTTACCTACTGTTGAATTCGTTTTGTTGGCTTTATAGTTAACAATTTGTCATTAGTAGTCAGTTAAAACGATCCATTTGTAAAGCGTGTTACGGATAACGACTTTGCCGAATATTTTGAGTTTTATACTCGAAATGTATGATGAACCGTTCCGAAAGCGTTTCATTTTAATAAAACCACAGTAGTGGATTTACTTGTGCTGATGATCAAGAAAGTCCCAATGATGTGAAGAGGACTGCCGATTTCACCTTTATTAAAAGTTCTCATTGCATTACGATTGTATGCAACTTCATCCTTTCAGCTATGTTTCCAAAATTTTTAATTTTGCTGGGCGCGTCAACTCAATGATGGAGTGTCCGCTCTCCTGTCAAATTGGACGCTCTTTGTACAAAAAGGAGTGTGTGTGTAAACTTGGTTACCAAGAACTTCGAATCAGCTGCCGCCAATACCATGTTGCCACATTTCCCTTTCGCTTAAGGGAACACTCATTCCGCGGTTGTAAGGAACGTCTATAAAATACAAACCCGTATAAGTGAACACTTATTTTGAGAAACCACTTACCACTTAAGGATTCTCTTATTCCTTAAGTGTCGACTATGAATTCGGCCCATAGAGTTTGATGTCGTAATTACCCATTTTTCCAGAGCTTTTGATGAAGTGCATGTTCCATTGTCATTAGAGAAACTTCAAGCTGCAGGGAATCTCAGGAATATTGCTTGATTGATTTAATTCATATTTGAAGAAAGGACATTAAGAGAATAAACAAGGGAAATTAAGCTTACATAGGGACTTCTTCAAGGCTCACACTTGGGACCATGCTATTTCTCTTGTATATAAATGATATTTGTAATGGCTAAAAGTCAGGGAGCTGACCAAATAGTATGAGGGATAGCTTTAATATTTTCTTTCAGTAGTGTGAAATTACCATTACTAAATATCAGGAAAACATTTTAAAAAATGCTGGGAAATGTCTACCAAATATCAGGAAATTTTTTTTAAATAGAAAACTGTGAAAAGTCAGGGAAATTTGTTCCAGGAAATGAGTGGTCACCCTGAAAATTCATTCTTTCAGTGTGTTATTAGCTGGCTTATTAGAGAACATTTGGACATTTGCAAGCTCCTATTCTAGAACATATTTCTTTCTTATAGATTTGTTCTAGAATATAATTTTGTTGTTGAAATTAGCGTACAAAAGGGAATTATCTCATTATTTCGATCATATATGTTACACTACGAAACCATCCTATAAAATGATAATTATTCTACATGGTGGCAATACTGTTAATGAACCTTGTCATTCCAAGTAATCCAAGCTTAGTATTTGCACACTGGCATCCAGGTCACAGAATAACAGTGGCAGCCGGGTAATAGAATCCCAAGTAAGCTACCTCATTCATTGATGCCACTGTTGGATTGAGTGCTAAAATACACACAACACGTTTTTGTTAAAATTTCATAGAATCTTCTGGATGGATTCGAAAAGAAATCAACAATTTCCCACCAGAAGACCTAGATGCATCGAATGACACCTCGTTTGTCTTGATTGGTAAACAGGAATTGGTGTAACTCTGAGTGACAGATGGACACAGGTTGCCCAAGGACTATATAAGGATGTTGACTTCACTGTGCTGAAGATGCCACGCCCCAGGCTTGTTATCAATATTCCAATCAAACTGCAGATTTTATGAGGGCAGAATGCCTTTTACCTTAATCAAGGATAGACGTTCAGATGTTATAGCATTGCCTTTATTGTGACATCTTTCTGGCTTAGAAGTTGGCTTTTGTAGAATGCTATTTATTAAACAATGTGCTGTACAAAAGCAGAGTATTTAATGATTTATAGTACCATTTTCAGCGGAAGGAAGCTGGATCCAGGGTGGTGGCCGGAATGCCGGTCAACCCCCAAACCAGATGCCTACTGGTGGGGCGAGTGGCAGTCACCAGGGGGCTGCTGCTGTCCCGGGCCCCCTTCCACACATGCAGCCAGGTGTGTATTCATTCAGTTGTGTATGAAGGGTCTTTTAATAGTTTGGAACAGTAAACACAATATTTTGGTAAATTCAGGGAACGATCCAACTGGCGGACGGAACAACTTGGGCCCATGTGTTGCCCCGGCAGGGGGTATGGGCCCGGGAGGCCCGGCTACTCAAGTACCGAACACGGGCGGTACAAACGTCCTTCCTGGGGTGGCTCCTGGTGGGACTATGATGCCTCATATGGCTCCAAACGCCCAACAACAGTTTTCTCGCAACATTATGTCACAATTTGTGAGTATTGTTTGCTAGAACTTTTGAAGTTCACTTGTTAATTATGTTTTGACAATTTGTTGCTTCTCCAGCAAATGTATCGAGGAGCATTTTCACCAAACTTTCAAGGTCCAATGCATGGCCCTGTACGTCCTTCACGATTTCAATACCCGACTGAAAACAGGTATTTTAATTTAGTTATCTTTTTTATTTATTAACTTTTAGCATATTTGTGGCTGATGTTGTATTGCTTGTCCATTGCATAGGTTCATGGCAAGACCTGCTCCAAATACAGTGGATGATGAACTTGTTCCTCGCCCTATTATTAAAGAAGAAGAATTAAGTAAAATGGATGACATTGCTAGAGATGCTGGCTGGGCTATTCATGATGACGATATTGTGGATTATAAGTAAATATCTGAATTACAGTTGGGATTAAGGAGCTAAATTTGGATCTTAAAACACGACTAGTTCTTTCTGAGATATTCTGATTTTTTTACATGTGTATTATCTGGGAAATTCAGTAAAGTAAAATAAAATGCTCATGTAGAAATTGATATAGTTTTCAAACTTTAACATTTTCAGTCAGCAACTCTTATTTAGTGATGATGAGAGTACACCAGAGGAAGACACACGCAAAGATGCCAAAACTTCCAATAAAGATGAGAAACGTTCCAATGATAGAGAGCGTGAAAGAGAGAGTGAACGTGATAGTAATGAGAGGGATGAACATCGGGTAAGTAAAGAAAGCTGTGAAAAATATTTTAGAAAATTACATTGTAACTTCAAGTTCAACTGTCTGTTCCATTTAACTGAGGAAATGTAGTCCAGGATTGTATTAAAGGCAGTCAATTTTAACATTTTGATGATAATTGTCACAAATGAGGTACACATATGCGTTGTGTTTCTTATGATTTCGCTATATTTTGAGATCCATTTCATCTCCTTATCAGGGCTGAATGACGTATAAAAATATAAAATACAGTATAAAATTGTAGTATAAAATGAGAATCAAAGACTAAAACTAATAAAACACTATGTAGTGGACCAAGTAGTGTAAACACTTCCCTCACTTAAAATTGTAAACAAGAAAATACGGAATGTGTCCATGCCTTACTTTCTGAATGATGAAGATCCATGGAATGGAAGGAGGGAAACAACACATTGAACTGAGGGATGGGAGGGCAAGGCATGATGAGTAAAGAGGTGGTAAAGGTAAGGTAAGGTCCAAGGTAAGCAGAGAGTGTATTGTTTGTTGGAAATTACTATCTTTTTGTTATCATTAACAAATAATTATAAATACTAGGAGTCTGTGACAGTTCTTGTTAGTATAGCCTCTTGTAAGATGCTTTAATTTTTACTTATTGTATCTTGTATATTTTATAATTTTAAGGGGAGATATATGTTCACATTTACTTGATACAGTGTTCCGGTTTTATTGGTTCTAATCTTTGATTCTTAATTTTTACTGCAATTTTATATCGTTTTATATTTTTATATGATTTTCGGCCTTGATGAAGAGAGAAATGGGTCTAAAATGTTGGCAATTTAATATGAAAGAAAACTGATGTGTGAACCTTGTTATTGTGTCAGTAAATGTATTAAAATGTTAAAATTGACTACCTTTAATAAAATACTGGACTACAGTTCTGAAGTTGAACATGAAGTTGCTTCTATTATAAATGTAAATTATCATCTACAGAGTATCTCAACCAGATTGCAGTACAGTATAAATGGCTGTCAGTGTTGCGTGGTTTTTCTGCCGCAAGACTAACATGGTTTCGAACAAAGCCTATCTTCCAAATTTTAATCACTTGATTGACCAAATGTTTTACTCATATTTATAAAATATTGTTGCATAGTATGAATGTAATATCATATAAATATGATATTACATCAAGGTAAACCTTGATATAAGTTGACTGAATATGTTGACCCCCTAATTTTTAAGAGGCTTCCTGAGTTTTTTAAATTTTTTTAAACTAATTTGTACTATTTACTCAAAATAAAATTGCAAATTGGCTGGTGAACTAGAAAATTGTGGACGAGTGTTATAACTTAACCTGAGTTCATACTATTTTCTTGTTCGTTAAAATCATAATCATGAATTTTTTCACTACTCTTGTCATCTTCATGTGCATCATTGTTTCTTTTTGGCCCTCTTCCCATATTGCGTCCTCTGATGTCCTCTGATGTTTTAGGCCCCTTTGAAAGTTTTGCATGTTGCATTTGCATATTTGGTTTTTCATCTGACACCACCTAAGAAACTTCCCTTCTGTCACTAGATTTTCATTCTTAGCTGATCTTATTCGTGGCCTCAGATTCTTTAACAGTTCTTTCAGTCTTTAAGATAATAACCCCGAAATTCACATTGTTTATTGTCCGTGCGATTGAGTTGCGCACTGCAAAACCGTACATCTCTGTTCCTCCGTTTCATGGGTAATATAGGAGATAGTGGCAAGTTTCCAAAGGGGGTAGTGGATTAAGATAGGGAAAACTGCCCTCCAGGGGCTAAACATTTTTTTGTGGTTAAAATTGTAATTGAAGTGTAAAAGAAACCAAATTTTTCACCTGATTTAAATCAGCATATAAAACGATTTTCCTAAGGATGAGCCAAAGTGACAGTTCGCAAAAACAAGTGAACATAACATGTATTTGAGAGAAGTATCCCTCTGCCGTGACAGCTGTTCAGTCATGCCCCTTCGTAAAGTGCTAATGGCTCCTGTGAAAACATCCCTATGAAGAAGTCTAAGAGTTTTAGCTTAAATATATGCACATACGTGAGTTCGGAAAATATTTAAATTTAATTATATATGTGGAAAATTTCTTAATATGCTCTCACAATCAGTAAAAGAAAACTGCCATGAATGTAAATAGAAAGCTCTCAATCACAGCTCGCCACAGAACAGCACAAAGGCCAGAACCTCCTGCATCGATAAGCATCTCGCTTTCAGTTTTAAAATAAACATAATGTTTATCACACAAAAAGTAAATTCAATGTAATGTATAAAGAAAAAAAGAATTTTTACAGAAGAGCACATAACAGAACACTTCCTAATTTCAATTATTTCTCGTGGCGTAATATATTTTTGTCAGATGAGGACATCACAGAAGGAAGAGTCGAAGCCATTTACAAGTCAGCCAACTGCAAACAAACGAATGTGGGAAGGGAGTGTAATGTGCTCAAGGGCACGACGACCACAGAACCTTCAGTTATGTTGCCAGCACTAACTTCGGCTCATCCTTAGGAAAATCGCTCTGTATCTGGAGTAATTCATACAAATGTTTTTTAGCTTCTTCTATAAGTTTTCATTTGTTTTATTATTATGCCTATGTGTATTGGCTTAAATTATCATTGCGACATTCTATAGATGTTATAAATGCTTTGAGAATTTTATCACGCATCTTTGTCCGTTTTTGACCATCACAATCAACAAAAAAGAAGGGAAATTGGAGAAAAAAATATTTTTTTTTTCCTCCTTCATTTTTTTAAGAATATCTCATTCTGACAGGTAATAAAAAGAACTAAATACCAATTTTAGCACTAAATTTTTGACAGTTCCCCTAAGTTTCAGTAACATATAACATTATATTAAGTTTGATATAATAAGTTTCTTATTTATTTTCTCAAAATTAGGTTTGTTTTATTAATTTTTGTGGTTTTTCTGTTTAAAGTCTATTAGGAAAGAAAAATAATGAAAAACGAAATTGAAGAATAATATTATAATCTACTGTAATTTGAATATTGGACAAATTCTGATTTTAAATAAATATAATGAGTTTGTAAACAAAATAGAATAATATTACAAATAGTGTTAAATATTATTTGTAATGTTATTAAAATATACGTTACGTAGTCACTATGTGATGCACTCACCCAGGTTTTTAATTTAGACAGCAGTGTTTGGAATCTGGCCATTTGGTTCTACATTGCAATGTGCAGATTTACTGTGTACCTGTATGGAGCAATATTTGATACTTGTGTCATCTGGTTTAATGTCTCCAGATACAAAAAGTATGCCATCTACTTCTGTGACAGTGTCACACATTACATCTTTCTCAGACACATTGAAAGGCATAGATTGTTTATCATCTATTTCTGTATAGCGAGATTCAAACAGCTGTAAAATACAAAAATGCCTGTTGGAACTGTCAGAATCTCTGTCGATATCAGAACCTTAATCTCAATGAAGTTACGTGATCCAGTATAGGGTAAAGAGAATGTGGAACTACCTTTTCAGAGACAATCAAAAATTCTTATTATCTTTGATTTGTACAAAGTATTCCGGTAAATTGATTTAAATCTAGTGAAAATCTTTGCTTTTTTACTCTTCAGTTATGATTTTCAACACACCAATTTTTTATCCCCTGGGACAGTTTTGCCTATCTCAATCCGCAACCCCATTTGGAAAGTCTTTTATTTATTTATTTGTTTAAATTAGTGGACAATTTGTCCTATAATGCATACAAATAAAGAACTCAAGCAACGTGTACATTAGAATGAGTAATTGCAGAGTTTGCATTGTTTCATTGAAATAAACTATCATTCAGAGTTTGCCAAGAAAAGTTGTGATTTTGAGTTAATAAACTTCGTTCAAATTAAAAAATTAAATTTTTAACTATGTAAGTGAATACATCATCTGGAATCAAATAATCCATACAAGAATTGTTAGTATTTTTACAAATTCTATTTAGTGGTAAATTAGCCTTACGCTTTGAGTGAAAGAATCAACTTTTGAACAAATCTGTACCCTGTATTAATACTAATGCACCATGTATTAATGTGTATTATAACCTTATAATTAATTCCGCTACTAGTTCTAGGAAATCTTAAGACCCAATTGACACAGCAAGAAGAGCATTCAACATTGTCTGTGAACAATTTACGCATGAAATTTCAAAACTTTCAAATTCTCAAAACTCTCACCTTGCTACATGGCTCACTTTTTGCTGTGGACTTGTGTGTTTATCGTCTTTTCCTGTGATTGGTTGTAGAATCTGAAAATACTGCTATCAATGTACTTCTTTTCATTTCTATCACTTGCAATACAAATACTTGCAAATCAACTCAAATTTGCGCTCCCCAGGCATTGAACCGAAGGTCTGCACTGCCTTGTGGATCGTATTAGCAGCATTATGAAAGAATATCTTGCCAACAATTTTTATTCATTTTCACATTGCTTTTACATGGTGGCCAGTGAACCTAGAATCCTTGAAAAATGGGAAAAAATGGGAATTTGAAAAAAACTGGGAAGATCCGGGTGAAAACTGGTATTTTTTGTTATTTTCCAATTTATCCCCAACATTTAGCATAAATTCATCTACGGTATCATATTCAGTAAAGAGTTTGATTGAACTCAGTAGATGATAATGGCGAGGGAAAATTGAAATACGTATGAGAAGTGCCACATGTATGCTTAAGGACTGCATAGTTCCCTGACTCTTGCATCACACAACTTCAAACCCTGCCACATGTTTAGGTGCAACATAGGTAGAATATCCTGTGGATTTCAAAATTCCATTGCAATCGCCGACCACAACAAAAGTTGAAAGCTATTAAGTGCTGTGTGGGCGTTTGCTATTTGCTATTTGAAGGGTAATGCGGTTCTATGACTTCTAAAATCTTCAAGGGCTCCGCCTTCAACATTTTCCATCTGGTTACGAACTGAGCATTATTGAGAAGTTATACAAATGTTGTTGTTGTTGTTGTTGTTGTTGTTGTTGTTGTTGTTGTTGTTGTTTGGGAGAAATTGCATGTTCTGAACTCATGTTTTTTTAAATCGGTACTCAAAAGTTAAGCATAAAAAATGATCTCCCTTGTTAACATTTCGTCACTTGCGGTGCTATTCTTTGCACGAGTAGGTCTATTGGCATGCTAGGTTCTGTCTAGTGCATCCATTATGTAATTTTCTTTTGTTATTAACATCATTAATATATTTTTCTTATTAATCTTCCCCAAAATTTTAATTTAATACACTATGAAAAGAAACATACAATTATAAGCACTGTTTGACACCTTTATTAATGTGCGCACACGTTTCCTTGAGCCCTCATTTCGCTAGATGCAAGAGTAGTGGGGGTTGATTATTTTGACATCTAATATAAAATCTGTAGCTTGTTTTTCGATGCAAAATAGCTTCTGTTGTAAGGGAGTAAACAAATCCAATTATCAGATTTTGTTAACAATGTTTGTTGGTATCACCTATTCATAATTCAACTAATGTTAGTAAAGAAGTGAGTAAGTATTCCAGGGCTCAAGGAAATGTGCATGTAGATTACAAATGTGCCACTTTAACATCTAAAGAATGGAATAATAAAGTCAGCGAAATACTGTGCACTCATTTGATGCACTCTAACCTCACAACAAGAATTTAACGAGTCTTGGAAGTTGATGATGGCAGGATGTACCGGTCGGTCAAATTTAAAGAATATTTTGCTAATCATCAAAAGAAATTTCCTTGTTGAAATGTAAATATAATGATAAACGTGCGTTTTGTGAGCATATGAAAAATCAATTAAGATTTCTTCTCATTTAATATTGTTTAACTTCTTATTTGCTGCTTAAATGGTCAGTTTTCATATTCATTGTATTCATTAAGAGATCCCAGCGAGAACCTCTACATGAGGATTCAGGTTATTTTTTATGCAGTGCTATTTCAATATTATTAAAGACTAGTCGGAAAAATTGAAAACATTCAAATATTTTAATATTTTGAAAATAAAAAGTCATAATTAAAACATTGATAAAATCAGATGATGAAATCCATGATCTATCCATGGAAATTGTGTTTAGCATAAAAAACAAAATCTCTGTTAAAAACAACAAAAACACAGGAAATCTCATAACAGAATTAAAATGGTGTGGAGAACTATTATCCTCAATACTATGAACAACTTTTTAAAATTGTTGTATTGCAAAATCAATTATGTAATCTTCAAAATTCCAAAAATTAAGATATATGCAAAGTTTGAAGCAAATACAAAGATTTATTCTCTCCAAAAGTTCAAAAGTATTATTAAAAATGGAAAATCTTAGTGTTATTAAGCATATTTTTTAGGTCTGTCATGTAATCCATGGTTTTCCTCTAAATTTGTGAGATCTGATTTGTAGGCCTAGTATCAACAACAGAATGTCCATTTTCCAAAACCGATCTTCAAAATACGGTACTTCAAACCTTGCGCTGGCATCAGATTATTTCCAGCTGAATAAATACTTTCTTAAGCATTTCAAGGCACTGAATATTAATTAGTAATGTATCCTTTCTAGAAAAATGTGTTTTCTTTAAAGCTGGTTTTGTGTACAAAATTCTTGACTCTACTACTCAGTTGCGAAAGAAAAGTGCCCAAGGAACAGTAAGGTTAAGTAATAGCCAGAAAAAAATGTGTTGTAATGTGCGAAACAGTACTTGGAAAATTTGTAATATTAAACCTGGAAAACTTGGAGAAAGCCTTGAATTTCAAAAAGCCAGATCAGTGGTCAGTCTGTTTTATCTTTATATAGTAAAACTTGGCTTCATGTGGAAATCTGTCTAATGTGAACATAAATCACAGTCCTGCCAAGTATAAATTCTATAATATTATTTTGCATAATGCAGAATCTTGTCATATGGAAAAATTCTGATCCCTTGAGGTTCTGCATTGAGCAGTTTTACTGTACACAGCCATTCATTAGAGATTCTCCTGTTACTCATCCATGTAAAAATATTGATGAGAATTGCCCAGCAAATTTGTAGTCGATGTCGAGAATACAGTCGTGAATGTAACCAAGTATTATAGATACACATGATATTTTTATTATCTTCACAGCTTATTATGTCAACATTAATGAGACTTGACATGGAAAGGCAATGTAACAATGTAAATCTGTAACAGACTAGGCTTCATCTGTCAATATAAGACAATTCTGTGTTTTCCAATAAAAAGTAATATAAGAATATAATTGAAAACACCGTGACAAATTTTGGAAATATCTAATTATGTGGGTGCTGATATTTTTGTGGAATAGTATGGGAACCATTAATAGATCATTATTTTCATTATTTTATTGAGATTTTGGGAAGAGGAGGTTATATCCCCTACCCCCCTTTGGGATCCATCACTATCTACATGGTCTTCTATTCACTTGAGCACCAGCTTCTTGTAAACAACATTGTTTATACTATGATTTTTGTTTTCTTCCCTCGAATAAAACTTCTGTTTGAAGACTAGCGACAATTATTTCTGTAGCGGTAGAACTTCCTTTCAGCAGCTTCAAATCCATTACAGGGCTGGATCAGTGATAGTGCTTGGAGAATGTATCAAGTAATTTTAAACTCTATAATGAATTTTTATGTTAATAAAAACACTATAATTTATAAATAATACTATAATTTATTTTCTTAAATATTTGGGAAAAAGTAAATACATGTGTATGTACATACTTTGCTTTTTTTTATTGCAGTAGATTGTTATAAAAACCTACATGACCTGATTAATTTGCAATAATTATTTGTTTTTCTAAGGTATTAATGAATAAAAAATGATGAAATAAAATAAATTCTGTTCCCTAGAGATTAACTTCAATCGGAAGGAAACCAGATGCTAAATGTCAAAAAGCTGTAATTCAGGAAGGAAGAAAGAAAGAAAAGAGAAAAAGAGCTCGACAAGTGTCAAAACTAGCAGACACATTCATAAGTTTAGGTTCAAAGAAGACAAATGGAGATTAGGATTTCTCAATTTTAGCTTGAAAAGCAAATAAGATATTTGTGAAGTGTACAGAACTGTACTTCTAAGGAGTAAAAAGTTGTAATAACCCTAACAGAACATTATAAATATTAAGGCAAATACATGTTTATTGCTATCGCTAATCAATGGTGACATTCCTTTCTTCTCACAAATTTGCAATGGAAGATCAGGCGTGCTGAGTTTCGTAGTTATTGATAACTGGGAAAATTATTCTCTTGGAATGACAAATGTACCTCCTGTGATCATTAGAGCATGATTTCAATTATTAACAAACATTTTATTTGAAATCAGTGTTTGTATTTTGGGAAACTATAATGGTTCACAAAAGGAAGCACTGTATATATCACAGATGCAAATTATCCGTGAATGTTTGCACTCTGACAAATGCTAATGCCCTAAGTTACAGTTGCTAAATGAAACTGCTGTTGCATATTAATCAACCAGAAATGATGTGTGGAAAGATGTTCAGGTTATGACATATTACATCATAGTACCCTGTGACCCTCCTCCATTTCGTTTCAGAATGATATAGTTCTCTCAGGGTACCCAGAAAATTTAGTTGCTTCTTTCTCAGCACCGATAATGTTTTTTTTAAGAAATGTTCGAAAAGATTTAAAATGATTTTTAGTAGTAGTTTTCAGTGGTTTCTTCGATCAGCACCAGGCAAATGCCAGAGCAGTACCCTAGGAAATGGGCCATGGACTGCGCGATCTTTCATTCCTCTTCTTGGTCCTAACCTCACCCCTTACACTAACATGCACTACACTACTATACATGCTGGAAGACCAGTTGGGGGCTTAGAACTTTTCCTGGCTGGGGAGGTGCCCCGTGGGGGGAGATACGTGGTTGAAGAAAATCACGCTTGTCAACAGTAGGTTGGTGCCAGATCTCGTCATCCAGCGGGGATTGACATGCCTGGAATCACAATCAATCAATCTAACCAAACTCAATTTCGAACTCCTTTCTAACTTTTTTCTTGCATTTCTGTCGGTTAAATCAGGGGTTCCCAGAAGGGTTGATATCAAACCTTTGGGGTTCAATGAAATTTTACAGAGCTTAAGGAGGTTTATGAAAGAAACAATTCTTGTAAAGGGATTGATGCAAGTAAAAGGTTGAGAGTTACTGGGATAAATGAAAAAGAAAAGTTTCTCACATGCTGACTTTTCTTTTTTCTACTTGAACAGGAGGATCATAGAGATAAGAGGAATGAACCTTTACCACAAAGGGGCCCTCCTGAACAACCCAGTCGAAACTGGCAACCTGGTCGTTCCTCTGTTAATATGGATTTTCGGTCTCCTGCTGGACATGGGCCAGTGGCCCCAGCAACCCATCCGTTGCCCCATGGTGGACCTGGTCCTGCATCTCTTGACTGTCCAATGCCTCCAGTGATGCGGCCAGTCTCCCATCCAGTGAGTTTTTTGGAGAATTTTTTCGTCTATACTTCAGCATTCAACAAGTGTCATTAGGTTAATTGTTGATTATGTTGCTGTCAATTAGAAAAAATAGTTTTAGAGAAACCATTTTCTCTATGTTGATATTTTTGTTTTGAATTTTGAGTTTTGCCAATTTGTAATGTGTAGATACAAAATGCGATATTTAATCTACAGGAAATTGAGAACATCAAATCAAAAATGTGTAATAAGAAAGGGAACTACACATTATTGCATCCAAAAATGCCTTATACTGGTCTGTCTTCAGAAATGTGTTCCTAAAATATCTATTAAATTTACCTGAGTATAAGATTGCCTCCTAATTTTGAAGAGGAAATTTTAAAAAATTGTATTTTTAACTACTTTTTACTATGTAGTCGCAATGAACCTGTAAATTGCATTATACGTGACAATTATACTCTTACTAGAAAATTTTCTTGTTAATGCAAAAATAATTATTTTCGCCTCCGCTATCTCTGTTTTCTTCTATTAATCATAATAATCGTTATTAGGATCATTGGGATTTGTCACTACCATCCTCATTTTCACTTGTATCATTGTTTTTTTATTTGTTTTAAATGTTATAAGTTCTGATATAATTAAATTCGTTCCCCTGATTGTAGGGTCAAGGTCCTGGACCTCATGGTGTAGAAGATGAAGACATATGGGATGAAAGAAGACGCCAGCAAAATGTAGAAGTAGCATTGGCAATAGAAAGAGCTAAACAGAGGAAGGAAGAAGAAGAAAAAAGATTTCAAGGAACAAAACAAGTAAGACACATTTTTGAATTTAATATATACTTGTGTGTCTCAGTTCTGAATCTAATTCACAAATTAGTAGTTTAATGTTCACATTATCCAAAGTGGATGGATAAAGTTGGAAGTTGCAATCTTCAGTCTTTAGACAGATGAAGAGCCCATTAATTAACACTAGGTGGCTATAGTACAGGAATAGTACTTTATTTTAACCAGCACCCTGGGACTAATGCCAACATTATCCAGGTAAAGTTGAAATTGTCATTGCCACACTTTATCTTCGTCTTCATCATGTCAGGCTAACGTGTAAATTAATCAGTTTCTCCTAACATGGGCCGTATTTTGGCCATAACCTATATCCATTTGGCGGCTTAAATATCAAAGAGTAAGTTAAAATTTGTGATTACGCAGCACACAATGTGTTTTTTGTTGTGCATCTAAATAAAATAAATAAGTAAAGAAATAAGTGGTGAGGCTTCGGATTGAGCCCTCTATTTTTCTTAGTTAAATTTTGCTAGCAATTTTTTCAAGGGGCTAAGAATTTTAAACTTCGATGCTGGCAATTGTGTTACATAGAAATGATCAGTTTGCGCTTTTCTCATTTCCTTCTTCAGATCACTAAAATAGGGAAGAGATATTTAATTTCTAGGAAAATAACATGTAAATGCTTTTAAGGTAAACTAATTTACTTGCAAATAATTTACTGAATAAAAAGTTATGCACTCAAACTAAATACAATGCATATTTACACCAAATCTATAACACTTAGTTTGAGTCATGAAAATGCAAGCCTCAAGACCATTTGACTCCCTGCTCTATGCTTCACCCTCTTGCCTTATGGCATTGCCGCTGGAGGGGCCTTCAGCACAATGAAGAGGCATTATCACCCTCTGCTGGTGGAGGTGGGTGAGGTGTCAGGTGTCTCTAGTGGACCTCCCTGTGGATGCCTCTCCCCTGCAAGGTGGGAGGATCATCCCTACTAAATATAAGAAGATTGACAGAAAAGCTCAGTTGTCGACCAAACAGTTATTCAATCCTCTTTCAATGGAAGCTGATGTCAGACGCACTTTTGCCTCAGACCCGGTTATAAAAAGCTCGTCAAAGCCACGAATTACTCCTTCCGAAACTCTTCCTGAACGAGCATCCAGCCCCCCTGGCAATGCCCAGGAGGTGTCGGCTTCGGAGGAAACTACTGTTTGGGAGGAGTCTTGCGCATCCGGTTCCCAACGTCGGAAGAAAAAAGAAAACGCTTGATTACACCGTGGCTCTCATGTTATGGGACATTAATGGTTTCTCCTTGCGACAGGACAATCTTCAACTGTTGTTGTCCCGTCACAATCCTTTGATAATCTCTCTCCAAAAGACTTACCTCACCCCACCCCGTCCCTTGTCTCTTCGTGGTATCTCCCCTTACAGGTTCGATGTGGATGATGGTCTCCGTGCTAATGGCGGAGTTTCTTTACTGGTACACGATTCGCTGCTGTCTACAGAGGTACCTCTTCAGACTGACTTTTAGGCAGTTTGTATGTGCAGGTGCACCTCCCATCCCTCACTCACTGTATGCAGCATTTACATCTCTCCGGACTGAGTGTATCTGCTTATAAACGTGTGGACTTACCCTCTCTGTTCGTGGTAAATGGGGATGTAAATGCCGAAAGTCCTCTCTCGGGCTCTTCCCGCACTTGTCCGAGAGGCAGTGTATTAGAATCGGTAATAGATACAGCAAGCTTGGTTATTCTGAATTCTGGTGAACCAACTCATTTTGCCGTCGCCACAAATTCGAGCATGTGTATTGATCTAGCACTCTGCAGCCTTTATCTTGCAATCGTCCTGCGATGGTCCATCTTAGATGACCTGTGCCGAAGCGAACATTACCCCATTATCGTCCACATTGATGGACTTGCTCATAGGTTGGTGAGCTCCCCTCAATGGTGTGTCCGACCTGCTGACTGGCTGACATTCCAAGTGAACGTCAGTTTATTGGAGGGCGAGTTTGTCAATGTGGAAGAAACGGCAGCACGTTTTAACAGTGCAACAAGCTGCGTACATTGCAATTCCCGAGTCGGCTGGAAATTGTGACACCCTTTTGTCCCATGGTGAACTTGGATTGCTCAAGGGCTGTTGGTGCTCGTAAGAAAGCGTTGGCGTGTCTAAAACACTATCCAACCGTAGATAACCTCATTGATTACAAGAGGTGCAGAGCAAAGGTGAGGAGAACCAATTTAGAAAGTAAAAATGCATCATGGAGAGCATACGTCTCCTCTCTGAATTGTCATACGCCACCACGTCTGGTATGGAGGAAGGTGCATCAAATTAAAGAATACTCTTCCCCAAACTCAGGGCCAGGTCTTCTTAAAAATGGTCAAATGATCACAGCTTGAGACCCCATTGCAGAGAAACTTGTCACTCACTATGAAAATATGTTGAGTTCGGCAAACTATGTTCCCAACTTCCTTTTGTTTAAAGAAAGAATGGAAAACCGTGCTTTGGATTTTTCCAGCAGAGCACATGTGGATTACAACACCTCTCTCTCTCTATGTACAAAATGCGTTCTGCTATGATGCTTGCGAAAAGAACCACACCAGGTCCAGACAGAATCCACAACTTAATGCTGCAACATCTTCCTGAATCAGCCAAGCTTCTCCAGCTCTATAACTGTATCTGGGAAGAGCACACCATCCCTACCTTTTGGCAAGAAGCCATCATTGTCCTAGTTTCCAAAGAAGGGGAAGATCAATGCCATCAAGTTATCGATCTATTTCCCTCACAAGCTATGTATGCAAAGTGCTGGAACGCATGGTGAATCAGCGTCTGGCCTGGACCTTGGAGTAGAAAAATCTGTTGACGCCCATCCAAAGTGGGTTTAGAAGAAACCAGTCAACCTTGGACCACTTCGTTTCGCTGGCAACAGCTGTCTACATCGTTTGTCTTGAGACAACATCTTGTGGCCATATTATTCAACATAGAAAAGGCCTACGACACTACTTGGAAGCACGGCATTCTGCAAACCCTGCACTCATGGGGGTTTAGGGGGAAGCTTCCTTTATTCCTCCAAAACTTCCTTTTGAACAGATCCTTCCGTGTTCGTGTGGGTGACAGGCTTTCTCGTAGTCACCCTCTTGAAAATGGTATCCCCTAAGAATCAGTCCTGAGTGTCACTCTGTTTGCCATCAATGGTATAGCGTCGACTGTGTGAGATCCTGTAAAGGCATCGTTGTTTGTGGATGATTTTGCCATCTTCTGTTCATCCAGCAGCATCAGTGTGATACAGGGGCTACTCCAATTGGTGCTCAACAAGCTCCATGAATGGAGCACGTCAACAGGCTTTAATTTTTCTGCTACTAAATGTATTGGTTTGCATGTCTATTGGATATACCATTTACATAGCAATCCAGTCCTTTACCTGGGAGAAAATCAGCTTCCATTCGCTGAATCTGCCAGGTTCCTGAGGCTCACATTTGATAAGTCCCTCATGTGGCGTGCTCATATCCATAGACTACAAACCAAGATGTCTCTCCCTCCTTAATTTGCTTCGAATGCTGAATGGTACATCATGGGGTGCTGACCGTACTTCCCTATTACACTTATATAGATCACTCATCCTCTGAGTTTTGGATTACGGTAGTGAAGTGTATGGCTCAGCAGCTCCCTCCACTCTGTGACCCATCAATAGTATACACCACGCTGGTATCCGTCTATCAACATGTGTGTACCGCACCAGCTGAATTGAGTGCCTTCTAGCTGAGGCTGGTGAGCCCGCCTTAAAAAGAAGGCAGGATATTTTATTAGTATCTTATGGTGCTAAAGTATCAGGAGACTCTAATCATTCTTGTCGCCAAATAATTATCCCTCCTGAATATGAAACCTTATATATTCTTCGAACATCGTTGCCTCAGCCTCCAGGTATTTGATTGCGAAATCTTTTGCGGGACCTTAATGTTGGCCCTCTCACCCCTGTGAAACCCCCAAGTCACCCTGTTCCCCCTTGGAAACTCCTCTGCCCGAATATTGACCTCAGACTATCCAATCTTCCAAACACGACTAGTTCTCTTGTTTACCAGATGCATTGTCAGGAAATGAGGGTAGCCTATCCAGATCATGTATTCTTATACACAGATCGTGCAATCGTGCATTCTTATACACACATCGTGCAATGACACAGTGGCATGTAGTTTCTATTGTATCAGAGTCACCAAATCATATCAGCTACATTCTCAGTGCAGTACCTTCACTGCTGAAATGTATGAAATTCTTGAAGCCCTAAAATACATCAAGTCAGCGACTCTGCACCGAGCAGTTCTGTTCTGATTCTTTCAGCTCGCTACAAGCTATCTCCCGTTCTTCCTCAGACTACCTCATGAAATCAATTCAAAACTTCATTCATCACCATCTGTCTCTCCACTATGATCTGGTTCTGAGTTTGGTCCCTGGGCCATGTGGGAATCGTGGGAAACGAACTGGCTGACCGGGCGGCGAAATTGGCGATGGAGAATACTGATGTTGACGTTCCTTTTGTACCATCGTCCAATGTTAAAGCTTTTTTAAAACGATCCATCTTTAAAGTGTAGCAAACAGACTGACACAATACCACCTATAAACTAAGTGCAATAAAGGATTCTGTTAATTCCTGGCATTCCTCATCCCGACCTTCTAGGCATGAGGAAGTTATTTTAACCCGTCTTCGTATCGGCCACTGCCCCTTTTCTCAGAGTTTCCTCATTGGAGGTGAATCTCCTCCTACCTGTGATTCATGCTGGGTGGTTCTTTCTGTGGAACATGTCCTGCATTGTTTGAAATTTGTTGGCAGCCGACGAAGACATGGTATGGGCAACTCTACAAGAGGTGCTCGGAGATGACGATTCCATGCTCTCAAAACTTTTTTGTTTTATTGAGAGAAAGTGGAATATATAATTTTATCTGACAGATAAGGGCAGTAATGTTTTTTTGTTTTCCTGGTCCCAGATTTATGTTTTTGAACTTTGTTTTTATCTATTTGTATATTTTATGTGTAATTGAAGCTTTCTTTTTTAGGGTATGTATGTGCATTTAAATTAGCTGGTAAGTTGCATCAGCAACACTTTTACTAGAACTTTAATTTATTTATTTTAGAAATACTTTGACTAGGGTGCCAATGACCTTAGTAGTTGAAGCACCCTTTAAACCTAATCAATCAATCAAGAAGCTGCAAACTTATTAATGCTTGGTCTGAGCACTGAACCATGAATTAAAGCATTAGTTCTTCTGGGCATGCTTTGCATAAGTTTTCTGCATAATTTGGTAATTTAGTCTTCATTCCATCTGGTACTGATGTACCCCACAAATAGTTCCATTGTTGTAGAATGGTTTGCCTTTACTGTTGTTGTAAGAATATTCCAAAGTGATTCTATTGCCTTCATGTCTGAGCTATTTCCTGTCTAATGGAGGACACAAATATCACTTGAATTCAGGTCACACTTCAGTTTTTGATCAGTGGCAAGGAGCACAATCATGCATTCTCATTGATTCATTGTTGGAACAAGACAATCTTTAATGACCTCTTTATTTTGTTCACTTTTCCTATTACCTTTTCTAAGTGAATTTTGCCCAGTCCATACATTGAAATATCCCACAAATCATCAATTTGGTGGGAAACTTTCACTACTTGCACCTCACATTCTTTCTCGAAGACACTCCAAAAGGAAATATTCAGTATCAAAATATAAAGTTTACATTCAAAGAAATACACAGTACACAAAGTACCCATGTAAAGAAATGCACAATATCAAAATACAAAGTTTAAAAAATGAAATAAGGGATAAATAAAAATCTACACAAAAACATACAGAACAAAAATTTATAAAAAAAATATACTTCATACTACTTTGTGAAAAAAATTTCGTGTTTGTAATTGTTATTTTAATCTGTTTAGAAAAAGAAAATACCAGAGTTATTGTAAATTTGTATATCCAGTTTTGTCTATTTTTGAACTATCTTAAAGTAAGAAAATGTTTTATTGATTTAAATTAGTTATTTTTTCTAAGTAGTAATCATTGCCACCATAGGAAGAAGTGTTTCAAATTGTTGAGAATTAATTTCAATTAAGCCAAGGGGAAATAAATTTCTGAAAATCTCGGAAAAGTGAAGAAAATTGGTTTTCCAAATCCTGTCACCACCCTACACGTCTGAGAAAAAAAGGCTCAAGATTTTCACTAAAGTCTGCACCCCCGCCTCAATTAAAAGATCCATTTCAGTTTTGAGGGACAAAGAAATCATTCGAATGAAATGCAATGTCTGCACCCCCGCCTCAATTAAAAGATCCATTTCAGTTTTGAGGGACAAAGAAATCATTCGAATGAAATGATTCAAGTCATCTTCGAAGAATCGTCCAAGTCTGGAAATGTCCAATTTGATGAACATCCTAATAACTAGAGTTGTTCATTCAGATGTACAAATGTTTGAGAAACAAACAACAACAAAAACTTGCGGTATTAAGGATCTCCATAATGAAGGTTATAACTTCTCTACCTATATGAGAAAGTAATTTACTTCATGTGGGGGCAAGAAAAGTGAAAGGAAATAGAAGTGAAAAGGTTGAATAATGCAGATTTTCTATTTGTTGCATTCAATAATAAATAAATATAAATTATTCTTTACTGATACATTATTGCTTGTAATGCCTTTGATATATGGAGCTAATTACTCACTACATAACATCCCTGGATCTGAGAGGATCGTGTTGATGAGGGAAATACGAATACAGTTGAATGGTGGTCTTTTCTATATGTTCTGTACATGTTTTCTTATGGAGGGAAGTATGAAATGACAAACTGAGTCAAGGTTACAAGTAGTTAATTAGTAAATAAGTAAATAGGAATAATGAAAATTAGATATAAAATAAAATTATTGATGTACCATGGGCGCTGTTTCTAATGATCTTGGGCAACAAAAAGCACGAGGGCCTTTGGTCCAGGCACTCAATTGTTAGAACCCTTATAACGCTCTTGGCACATAAATAACTATTATATACAACTCTTGAAGATGATTCACCATACGTAATTGAATAATTTTTTTTAATATGCTTAATTTGAGCTTGTGGTCTTGAATGCTATTTAAACTAATGTTCAGTAGCTTGTCAGTATATTATTTGCAAAATGTGTAAGCATATGTCAGAATTATTTGATATAACTATTTCCTGTTATTTGTGAGAAAGTTATTTTCTTTGTTTGCTTGCTTCATTTACGCCACGGAAGATTAAGTTTTTATATAGTAGTAGTTCTTTAGAAAAAAATACTTTGCCACAATAATAAAGAATTTTCATGTATATGGCATTTATTCTGTTGTTAAAATGTGTAAAACTACAAAAAAATCTTTAGTTGTAAGAAATGTATTTGGTGCTGTTTCTTAGAAACTTTTGTCTTTGTAATTCTAATATTATTAATATAAATATAGAAAATGTACCTTGCAGCAAAGCAAGTTGGGGGTTAATAAAAAAGAACAGATAAAGTTTGAGACCATTATAGTAATAATATGTTCTTTTACAGGGTGCTGCAAGGAAGTTGCAAGCTTTGGAGCAAAAAATGAAATTGGCGGCTGAAAAGGAGCATCATGAGGAAAGCTCCACCCCTGGCCCGGATTGGGAGAAGGACAAAGACCGTGACAGCCGGGAACGAGATAGGTCACGAACCAGTAGTGAAAGTAGAGAGGAGAAAGGCACTCGTGAAGCAAGAGATTCCAGGGACATTCGTGATCATAGAGAGAGAGACACTGATTTCAGGCCAATCTCTCAGGTAATTCAGTGATTTTATTTATAAATAGAGTTGTATGAAATTGAAAATGTTGTCTTTTTATTTTCTAAAACTTTTTTCTTTTCTCTCCAAGATTGGGGAACGTCCTGGTTTTATGCGTGGAGATCGTGATTTGGCACGCAATGATCGTGAATTGCCAAGAAATGAAAGGGATCGTGAAATTCCACGCAATGAGCGGGACAGAGATATTTCCCGTAATGAACGTGGACGTGATATTCCACGCACTGAAAGGGACCGTGATATGTCACGTAATGATAGAGAACGTGAAGTTTCACGCAATGATAGGGATCGAGAGATAACACGCATGGAAAGAGATCGTGAACTTCCTCGAAGTGATAGAGATCGAGAAATTCCACGTAGTGAAAGGGACCGTGATATACAACGCAATGAGAGAGATCGTGATATGCAACGTGGTGAGAGAGAACGGGAAATACCACGTAGTGAGAGAGAGCGTGACATCCCTCGGGGTGATAGAGAACGTGGTGAGAGAGAGCGCGATATTTCACGTTGTGAGAGAGACCGTGATATTACACGCAGTGAGAGAGAGCGTGAAATTCCACGCACAGAGAGGGACCGCGAAATTCCACGCAGTGAAAGAGAGCGTGAAATTCCACGCAGTGAGAGAGACCGTGAAATTCCACGTAATGAGCGAGATCGAGAAATTTCACGTGTTGAAAGAGACAGAGAAATTACTCGTAATGAAAGAGACAGGGAAATTACTCGTAATGAAAGAGACAGAGAAATCAGTAGAAATGATAGGGAAATTCCACGAAATGATAGGGACCGTGAAATAAGAGGTGACAGGGATCGTGAAATAACTCGCAGTGACAGAGATCGTGATATTGGACGCAATGATAGAGATCGTGACATTCCCCGAAACGGAAGAGAGAGGGATATACCCTGCAATGAGAGAGATCGAGATGGGTCTCGAAATGAAAGAGAACGGGAAGTTCCAAGAAATGAGAGAGAGCGTGAATTGCCTCGTAGTGAGAGAGATCGTGAAAGAGATATGCGTAGTGAGAGAGACCGTGAGAGAGATATTCGCAATGATAGAGACAGGAAACCAAGGGACTCAAGAGATCGTCATGATGCACGCTATCTTGCAAACTTGCCTCCCCGGTTTCAGCGTTCAGGTATTGACCGTTCTAGTGGATTTTATGGAGGGCAGGGAAGCCAATCGATACCTCCTCAACCAGCTGTTGGATCAGGACCAACTCAGGGACCTCCTCCAGCTACCCAGGGAGTATTTCCACAGGGCTCTGCTTCTACCCAAGTGTTCGATCCACGTTGGAATCCTCCTCATTTTCCATCTGGCCCCATACCAGGTTTGTGATGTAGAATTGTAAATTGAAAGGAAAATAAATATTTGACATTCATTAATATGATTGCTTTATTTTTTGTAGCACCAGGAGCTGTCAATAGCAATATGAAATCTGGGTATTTGCTTCCTCGAGGTCGTGATGGTGATGCATCAAACCCTGAAAGAGAAAGGGAACGTGATCGAGAACGGGAGAGAAATGAGCGTGAGCGTGAAAGAGAGAGAGAACTTGATGATAGAGAGAGAGATAAAGAACGACCTCCTAGTAGAGATCCCAGAGACAGAAGAGATCGTCACATTGGTGATATACCAGAGAGGTTTGTTTTATTATGAATAAAAATGAATTAGGATTGTTAAATAGTTTCCTTGAAATTTTGATTTTTTGTTTAGATACAGACCTAATGCTCGAGAGAGAGATGCTCGTTCTTACCCAGATAGTGGCATAAGTGCCAGAAAGACCTCTGGAAATTACTATGAAGGACCTCCTGAGTATGGGCGCAGTTATAGCCGAGGATCACAAGAATATGATAGAAATGAGTATGGCAGGGGAAGAGAGAGAGATGCAGATGTTGATTCTCGAAGTTCAGAGTCCAGGGAAAGAGAATCTCGGCTTGGAAACCGTGAAGGGCGTGATAGAGATGGTCGCCATTATGATGATCGTAGGGATGGTGGTGATCTGATAGATGAAGTTTATGATCGGCATGTAAGTTGTTTTGTGTGAATGTATTGCAATTGTATGTTACATTGTACTGATGCAATCTGATACTTATGTATTTGCAGCCTCCTCCTCAACAGGCTCAATTTGAAGATCACAAAAGAGAACCTGTTAGTGACTTGAATCGCCCAGAAAATAGTAATGACTGGCGTGAAAAGGATAAAAAGTTCTTGGAAGATCGTGAGAAATTAGAACGTAGAGATGCAGATGGGCGAAGAGAGAGGGAGGAGCGTCCACAACGTCCTGACAGTCGTGACAGTCGGACATCACGGGAATCCCGTAATTCAAGAGATTCTGTTAGGGAAGAGAGGTAGTTTATATTGGATGATGTTATACTATAACTTAATAAATTGTGCCTCTGCAGACGCACGCACACACACACGCGCGCCCACACACGCGCGCCCACACACACGCGCGCCCACACACGTGCGCGCCCACACACGCGCGCCCACACACACGCGCCCACACACACACGCGCCCACACACACACACGCGCGTCAACACGCACACACGCATCAACACGCACGCACACACGCGTCAACACGCACGCACACACGCGTCAACACGCGTGCACGCACACATCAACATGCACGCACGCACACATCAACACGCACGCACACACACACACATCAACACGCACGCACACACACACACACATCAACACGCACGCACACACACACACATCAACACGCACACACACACACACTGCTATGCATGTGCCTGTAGGTCCACTGGAATAATACATGTGTTACGCATCCTGAACTGGCGATGTCCTCATGCATCATCCTCATTTGGTTTCTTTCATTGCAGCAAGATTGCGCATTATGCTTCTATGACTGAGATGATCTCTGAGTTTTCCCAAGGTTTTAAGGCTTTCTTTCATTGCAGATAAATTTAGCTAGGGTAATTTTTTTGATATCTGATCGGTTTTGAACTGGCTTCTAGCTGCAATGGGTTGAGCGCCAGAGATGCTAAAATGTGCCTCGCAAAATAAACGAATCGAGATGCGTAAATATTTTTCTCCGCTTGTAAATTTCGACTTTGCTTATTTTTATTTTGATGTATTTAATTGGTGAGGTGCGGAGATCAACTTTGTCTAGCGAGGAATTGGCAAAAGGATTGCTGTATGGAAAATAGATTACTACTTGGCGGCTGCTGCTGGCACCTTGCAGCAGAATTAAGTGGTAGGGCCAGTGGAACCTAGCTCATTCAATGAATCAGTGCAGTGGACATGCCACCAACAGGCTGCAATTAGCAGTGAAGGGGTGAATGTTTATATTATAAAGGCCTATTGGTGTTTTCATGTTGCTTATATAACAAATTAAAAAAGTTAAAATGATTAAACTTGGATGGAAAAGAAAGACTGGAAGATGATTAAAATTGATAAAGGATACACATTTGATCGTGCTGCTTAGCCATTCCAGTAACATTCTGTGTGGTGAGCTATATTGTATTATTAAGGCTTGTTGCTACTTCAAAGAAAAGATTTATTTTTAGTTCTTTGTGACAGCTTTCATTATAATTCCACACAGTTGTTTTGGTGTTCATTAATTCCAATAATAATAATAATAATAATAATAATAATAATAATAATAATAATGATGATGATGATGATGATGATGATGATAATTATAATAATAATCATTAATATAATAATTATAATAATAATCATTAATATAATAATTATATTATTTTTTCTTAATATAAGTTCCAATAATTACTTTTTATAGACAGTCACAAATCCATTTATTAAAACAAAATTATTTTTACATTTCAAAGGTATCTTGAAATAAGAAAACCCGCTGTTTCACGCTTTTGCCAAGCTGTTTTCTTGTTTCAATATACAGTAAAACTTCACTTATACGTTTTTCAGGGGACCGAAGAAAAAAATGTATAAGTGAGAAATACACATAATTGAAATTGAATTTTATGAGCAAAAAAAAAATCTCTATTTTTACTCTACTGTTTTATTAGAAAACTTACTACAAAAAAAGAAGATTTTAATATGTAGTTTAAATGATTACTTATGAAAAAAGTCTGTTATCTTGGTCTGTTTAACATTATAAGCCCCCAAGGTATACACTTCCCCCTCCAAACGTGATAGCTGTCCCATCACCTCATCTGCGACACTGTGTTGCATAACAAACTTTTTAACAGTTTCTAATGCTGCAACGGCTTTACTGAAACCTACTACATTTATTTCACTATCATCCACTTCATCAATCTCTTGATTTCACTCACAATGTCCTCAATGGACCTTAGTTCAGATGTAACCACATCTTTATCTACATCCACAAATTCTGTGAAGTCCGCTTGATTG
The DNA here is from genome assembly GCA_011170035.1 of Teleogryllus occipitalis. Lineage (NCBI taxonomy): Eukaryota > Metazoa > Arthropoda > Insecta > Orthoptera > Gryllidae > Teleogryllus > Teleogryllus occipitalis. The sequence goes on along the minus strand of BLKR01000744.1, from coordinate 53,048 downwards.
ATGGGTAAATCTCCCAAAGCTAACTCCATTTCTACATCATCTTTGGGGCTGCCAAATCCAGCTTTCCGGAAACAGTTCCTGATGGTAGATTCTTCAACTTTCTGCCTTGACGAGGAGATAAAATGCATAGCCTATGAGAAAAAAAAGGGAGTGTTCCTGATTATAAAAACTAAAAATTCTACCTCTGACCATAAAACTAAAAATTTTACCTGTAATACATTTATTTTAGTCGAACTCCTGTTTCCGTTGTCGATGTAGCGGATGGCCTGTTGCACCAATATTTTTCGGTAGTGCAACTTTAAGTTTCGGATAACCCCTAGATCCATGGGTTGCAACTCGCTGGTGCAGTTCGAGGGGAAAAATTGCACCTTGATGTTCTGTAGATATGAGGTGTCTGGTGGATGTGCTGGACACTTGTCTACAAATAATAGTATTTTTCGCCCTCTGATACCCATTCTGGCATCTAAAGCCCGCAACCAATCTTCAAAGATTTTCGTGGTCATCCACGAATTTTTATTGTGTTCATATTTGGTGGGCAGTGTTTTAATGTGTTTGAAGCATCGCGGCTTCGCAAATTTCCCGATCGTGACCGGTGGCAATTTTTCTGTCCCATCACTGTTAGCACATAAAAGCACAGTTACACGGTCTTTGCTCTTCTTACCCCCGTGACAATTTTCTCCCTTGAACGCCATCGTCTTTTCAGGCATTAGGGAATAGAAAAGCCACCATTTGCTTTCAAGCTTCATGTTACTTGAGATAACGCGGATCAAAGCACGGTGATCTAATACGTAGGCGACAGGAAGCGCACGACAGCCACAGCTCCACCGTCTGGCGACACCCGCCGCGCCGCGCCTCGCGGAAAGGGATAGGTTTCATTAGCCGCTTGCGCCATCCGCTACCGAAAGGAACTCGTGTTATTACGGCGAGCCAAAGGCACCTTTGAAGACTGGGACAGTCAATGCACAAACATTCTCATTTATTGGTCATCTATGTCATTACTCTCTCCTGGGGACACCTTTGACCTTCCCTCGGAGCTAGCTGTCACCTCCTGAGATCCTCAGAAACGTGTAGGAGTTTCACTGTACTTTTATGTTAAAGTCATTTGTTTTAATAAATGGATTTGTGACTGTCTATAAAAGTAATTATTGGAACTTTATTAAGAAAAAAACTAGCCAACAGACAGCCTATGTTTCATCTTTATAATTATTATTATTATAATTATAATTATTATAATTGTTATTATTATAATTGTAATTTTCCATCTGGCCCATAGGAAGCTCATTACAACTATGGAGTAATTTTATATTCAACTGACTCATAACATAAGTAAGTTGTAGATGTAATAGTAATAGTAATAGTAATAGTAATAGTAATAGTAATAGTAATAGTAATAGTAATAGTAATAGTAATAGTAATAGTAATAGTAATAGTAATGATGATGATGATAATAATTAGATATATCTACGGTAAAGTTATCAAAATTTACAGGGTTGTGTGCAAAATGTCCACCAGTGTTACTGCTGAATTGAGGTTTCCTCTCATAGAAAATTCAATTAATATTAACGTGTGTAACAGGTTTTTGATGCCTTTAAAATTTTTCAGATATAATTATTTAATATTTAGAATTGTTTCATGGATCAAATTCAGATTTACTGTACAGAACATTTCTGATGTACTTGCTTATTCAACGAGGTGACAATTTGAGCATATTTCTAAAGCAGATAATTTTTCATTGTGCTTGTAAATGTGTTGATATGTAATAGTAGCTTTTGTTCGTAGGTCTGTTCATGAAAATGACCACAAACACAGTATATCCAACCGGGAAGTTACCGGTTCATGGGTGGAAGACCACTATCCTGATATGAAAGAGGAAAAAAAGAAAGACTTTTTCCGTGAAGAACGCAGAGATGTCAGACATCCTCCTGGACCAATAACACGTGAAAAATTGGAAGCATCAGAACTTCGCAGTGATTCAAAACGTAATCTTACACCATTAAAACGATCTACATCTTTGAATTGTAATGAAAAGAAACAAGATGTACGAAAAGCTGATGTACAGGTAAATTCAGTTATAATATTCACCTGAATATCTTGTAATATTCTTAAATGGTGTATAATAATATACATAGTAAACAGAAAGTTATGAAATGCTGTGGGAAATCGATTTTGAGATTTCAATCAAAATACAAGTTTGGGGGGTTCCCTGATACAGAAAATGTTCCTTTCAAAACTTCCATCTATACGTCAGTGAACAACACTAGTGCCTAAACTGTTTGTAGGCTTTAGAGTGTCCAAAATGAATATTGGAACTTGAATATCATTGGCTGATCTGGCTCGACATGAAGCTTTGCAATTTTGAAAAACATTTTTCTTTCAAAACCTGATTTTCAAAGTTAAAAAAAGATTCCAAATTTTTTCTTTAAATTTCTTTTAAGAAGGGATTAAAATACACTTCTAAAGATAGCATAGGGCGATTTTCATTGTTAACCCTGAAATTACAAATATTGCAAAGATTCACCTTTTTTCCCCGCATCTTCATACTATTACAATAGTGAAGATAGAAATATATTCTCCATAATTAGTTTATTCCTTAACAATGACTCCAAAACTTACACAAAAGTAATTTGTTTGTCATCTCTCCCTCATTCCTAATATTTCCATTACTGGAGATTTATATACATAATTGCTTTTATGAGTACATGTGCTTCAAATGATGTCTGAAACATTTTCTCAAAAACTCAAAACTTCTGTGAAAATAAACTTGAAATTCTGCATTTTGACAAACAGTTTTCTCAATAACTGCTCCAAATTTTTTCTTCATCCTTCTTGTGCGGATGGTGCTGAATGAACTTTATAAGATGACATAATAGTTATTTCTGTATCAAGGCTGTTAAGTAGGTGTTTTTGCCCCAAAGGTGACTTCCAAACCCGAGGGCCTCTGGCCTGAGGGATAAAAAAAACTGTGTGTATCTATTTTACTATTGCATAATTGTTATTGAACTGATTTGTTCGTATAAAATGAAAGAATATTGTGAAGTTCTTGCAGAAATTCTCGCAAAAGCTAACAAAAGTATGGACAGTGATTTTCAGTAAAATTTTGAAAAATATATGAAAATGTTTAGGGTGTATTCAAAAGTTATATAACAGTGTAAATTGCATTGATGAAATGCTACTTTTAGGTTATTTGCTTCTATTGCCAAAAGGAATTTAGAATATGTTATAACACCAAAAAATAACATTTCCAGGATGTTTGCTGATGCGCCTTATACATCTCATTATAGAGCGATTTTCCTAAGGATGAGCCAAAGTGACAGCTAGTACTAGCAACATAACTGAAGGTTCTGTGGACGTTGTGCCCTTGACTCCCTTCCCGCATTTGTTCGTTTGCAGTTGGCTAACTTGTAAATGGCTTCAACACTTCCTTTTGTGGTGTTTTTGTCCGACAAAAATATAGTGCGCTGCAAGAAATAATTGATATTAGGAAGTGCAGTGTTATGTGCTCTTCTGGAAAAATTCTTTTATTCTTTATATATTACATTGAATTTACATTTTGTGTGATAAATATTATGTTTATTTTTAAACCAAGACTTGAATGCGAGATGCGTACCGGTACGCGTGTTTCCGGCTTAAAATCATTTTTCTTTATATTTTCATTCGTGGCAGTTTTCTTTTACTGATTGTGAGAACATTAAGAGATTTGCCACATACGTAATTAAATTTAAATATTTCCCGGACTCGCGTACGTGCATATACCTCAGCGAAACTATTAGACTTCTTCATAGGGATGTTTTCACGGGAGCCATTAGCACTTTACGAAGGGGCGTGGCTGAACAGCTGTCGCGGCGGAGGGATACTTCTCTGAAGTCCATGTGATGTTCGCATGTTTTCGTGAACTTTCACTTTGGCTCATCCTTAGGAGATTCGTTCTATACTACGAGTAGTATTGCTACTCAAGAAGCACATGATATGAGTGACTGGTGGCAATTGTGTATTCACAGGAACATTCCAAAATTCCAAAATTCATATCAATTAAGGAAAATAAGGTTTAAAGGTTTAAAATTTTTTTTTTTTTAAATAACAAATTATAGCATTGTAACTTTAATAAATCGAATTCATAAAAATGTTGTGTGTGTTGTGTTGGTATTAGAGCAGGCCATAAAAGTGTGCAAAAGGCCCTTGGGCGTAAAGAATTGGAAAGGCCCGCAAGAGTATTAACAATATCGTTAGTTTTTTGTTTTAGGTCCGTAAGTACACAGCAATGAACTAGTAAACCGTAAAAGCTGTTTTGCTATTGTTATTCTTTTGTTTTTTTTTTCAAAAATTATGCAAATATATTTAAAATGTCTCTCGCTGTTAATTTGTATTTTTCCAGCAATTTGTATATATTATTGCATTTGTGAAGAGAAGTACTTCAAATGATTTTGAGCAAGGTTTCTGAAAAATTCAAAAGGTGTCTTTGAAACAGCTTCAAATTTCTCATTTATAGGAAGGCTTAAACATTATTTTCTTCAAAATGGCTCCGAATTTTTCAACGATAATTCCCTTATAGGTCAAGGTTGTACCTTTCTATAACATACTTGGTCATTCAGTAGCGAACTGAAAAATTGAGAAAATATGAAAAAATTTAGTTTGGGTGGTGATAGTTGGCACCTGTGAAGAGGATGGAGCAACATTGAAAAGATTTCACACACCAAAAATAGTAGAAAACTAACTCGAATGACTAAGTCTGTGCCATTCTGTAACACCACTGGTTACTTTCTCAAATGTGTCAACGACATGGACATCAAGATTTTGATGGAAATAGATTTCTTGGGAGTCTGTTAGCAAATAAGTTGTTGTTGTTGTTGTTGTTTTGTTTGTTTTTTTGTGCAAAACATCTGTCTAATCACTCCTGCCTTCTGCCTAAACTGAAGAGATTTTAACAAAAGTTGATAAAATGACTACCTCCCTCTCTCCCCCTCCCTCAAATTCCATCTCCCCCTCACTTTCTCTCTCCCCCTCACTTTCACTTTCCCCCTCTCTCACTTCCCCCTCTCTCGCTTTCCCCTCTTTCTTGCTTTCCCCCCTCTTCTCTTCCCCCCTCTCTTTCCCCCTCTCTCCCCCTCTCTCTTTCCCCCTCTCTCTTTCCCCCTCTCTCTTTCCCCCTCTCTCTCTTTCCCTCCATTTAAGTATGAATTATGAAGTTTTTTTTATTTGTTGTAGGCACCTATAGAGAAATCGGATAGAAAACCTAATGAAACGGAAGTTTGGAATCGCAGCGCTACTACTAAACCACTTGAAAGAACAACTCCTGAGAATTCTCCTTCCTCAATTACTACAACTTCTGCTACTGGACAAGCTAGATTTTCTGAACAACCTAGCAGCAAACCTTGGGCGGATCAGATTCCACCAGATGATTCTACTGCCCCAACCAGTGCTGCAGTTCCTGAAGAGAAATCTATTATACCTATTGATTCCAACAAAAAGGATGTGGAGAAAGATGTTTCAAACAGTAAGTTGCCTTTAAATTAATTGATTTTTTAGGTTTCTGCTTGCTTTTTTTCTAGGTGATAATAGTTTCTGCTGGATAATTCGTATTCAAGTAAGTAGCCATTCTTGTAGTTGAAATTTACTTAACCATCTGTTACTTTGTAGTAACAAATCTGTTCAATTGTTTATTATTTGACATCCTGGTATTTTATAATGTATTGATTATGTGAAGAGTGTGAACATCTAAACATATTTAACAAAAAAAATTGAAGTTAATATCCTCTAATATGAAGAAAATATATATTAACTCTCAAAATGTAATCGAGAACCTGCATGGCATGTATTTCTGGTTGTATATTCAAAATTTTCTGCAACTATCAACACTAGGGCATGCTCTCATCTGTTTAGGAGTATGACCTCTAGAACATTCTACTATTCTTATAGAATTCCTTTCAGGCAGCCATAAGAAGTTCCTGAGTTCATAACATTACTGATCCTACTTGTTCTTAGGATATTCTGTACGATTGTGATTGATTGATTCTCCAGCTCAACCAGTGTTAAACTCAGCAGTTTGATGTTGGCTTTACTATTCTGATAGTACTAAGGTTCTTTTAAATTTCTGTAGAAATGGTACTATGTTAATGGCATTTTACTTCATGTACTACATATCTCCTGTTGGCATGAATAGTGAAAGAACTCAATATTTTTTCGATTATTGGATCTGCAGCCACCAAAGAAAGTAAATTTTAATTCAGCAAATTGTGATAAATATATTTCTAATACTTGTTGCTGGAGAGTGACTTGTCTTTACGATTTTGGCAGTTTGAGGCAACGCTCACTGAAGAGAAGTATCAGAGGAATCACATTTGTTCTTGTTTCAATCTTTGTTAATCTGTTTTTTGGAGTGATGGTTTCTTATTCAAAAAAGCGACATGTTTGGATGTATTCTTGAATAATTGCAATTTTACTTCCTGAGATATGTTTCTCTCAAAATGTTTTATAATTATTCTATTGGATCTGTTGTGTTTCTGGATTTTGTTTTCTAGATCTTGTGTGTTTTGCCTAGTCTTTTTGCACAGATAGCAACATTTTTGCACTTGTTCTATTATCTCTCTTTTACTATCTCAACTATCTAATTTCCTTCCCTTGAGGAGCTGTTGCTTTGGTTCTACTTGAGATGATTATGTCATGTTTGTGTGTGTGTGTGTGTGTGTGTGTGGTGGTGGTGGGGTGTTTGTGCACGCTTTTTTACCCCCTGCAATTTGTAAACTATAACAGCAAACCCTCTTTATAAGAGACATCATGGTGAATGGGATTTTCTCTGATAAGTGGGAAATGGGTTTTTGACATGTTTAATGAAATGTTACAATATTTTTTTTATGGATTTGTATGATTTGTACGATTTGTACGATTTGTACGCTATTTTAAACTTAAGGAAACGTAAATGACTTGATACCAGAGCCTGTTTAGCCAGATCTTTTTTAAATTATTAATTATTCTCAAGTCAAGTGGTTGCAGTTCACTCGTACACTTGGGGTTGGGGGTGGGGGGAAATATCGCATATATTTCTTAGGAAGGAAGTAGGACACATCAATGAAAAGGAGAATTTTTCTCCCAGCACTTCCCATTTGTGCATCGAATGCCTTCAGAAAATTAACAAAAATTTCTGAGGTCATTCTCAGCATTTTTGTTGTGTTTGTACTCACAGGTGAGGTGCTGGATACTTTGAAGCCTCGAGGTTTTGCAAACTTACCTATTACAAGTGGCTTCAATTTCTCTGTACCAAGAGCATCATACATTGCAAATGTCTTTGAGTTCATAATCTTTAATGAAGGAACGTAAATTGTCTTTCCTCTCATCCATTTTTTCTGCACACACTATGACTTTCCCCACAAATGTTTTGGTATACAATATCATGCCTCTTCTTAAATCTATCGATCCAAACATTTAACGCTGAAAAATCTTCAATTTTCAAGCGCAGGGCAATTTCATGTGCCTTCTCCCGCAAAATGTTTCCATCAGCAGGGGCACCTACAGCTCTGCACTATTGAAACCACTCCAACAGAATCTTCTCCAATTCGTTAAAGGGGGAGAAACGAATTTTCTTCGCTGTACCCATCTTACCGATGGCATTGAAGATTTACTCTCTCTTTTGCATAATCTTTCCAAGAGATGAAACTGGTATATTCAATCCTTCCGCCACAGCTCTCAGAGATTGCCCTTTACATTTGTCCACTTCTTTAATAATGTTCAACTTTTCAGCTAACGACAAAACCTTCCGTTTTGATGCCATCGCTCGAACCAACTTTTTGCCAACTTTGTTGAAGGCAAAAACTAAACAAAAAAAAAACTGCATAAAAATTCACTCACGTAGCACTAACGTGCGTAGTAACTACCATAATGTAAGAATGTACACGTGAAGTACTAATGCAGTATTAACAACACACGAATTGTGAACATGGTAGAAAACGGCTCCACTGCACCAAAAACCCTAGGATACATGTATGCACTGCAGTGACTTCCTTGTTGCCAAGAGAGAAAAAAAGCTTACAGAATGAGCTTTCCTCAAGAGAACTTCGCACCCTCTTAACCCCCTCCAGGTGGCACTGGTGTGTAAAATCGTACTCCAGTCTATTTAAAGCACATGCCCCAATCCTTACCACGCTGATGAAATTCCTGAGACACCTGGAGGAAAATTCATCGCTTTGTCTCTTACTAGTGGGAAGAAATGAATGGCGAATAAAATCTTGTCCACAATGGGTGGGAATCTCGTATAACAGGGTCTCTTATATGCGAGAGATAAATACATTGTTTAAATACAACTGACCTCAGGACCGTGAATTTTGTCTTCAATAAGCGGGATTCTCTTAAAACAGGGTTTTGCTGTACTAGGTCGTCTACATAGAGTACGGTTTGTATATTTTGTGTTGTTAAAGTATATTCCATGCGGTACCAATTGCTTCCATTTCTTCATGTGTTTGGTATAGTTTTTAAAAAACAGTGATAGTCCACATCGTTTCAGTCCTGTGTGTGTTTCTAAAGCTGCTGTAATGGTCCCATCATTCATTTTAACCTTTATTGTTGAGTCTGAATACAGTCTTTGAATAAGTAGTGAAACAGCAATTGAGGTAGGTGAGTTTAGGTGAAATTTGATTCCTGTGTATCACATGTTATTCCATGTTACAATAATGTATTCACGTATTCTAGCCATTTCGTGTTGACAAATGTCAGTTTCATCTGTCTTTCATCTTGTTGAAGTCTAAGTATGCATCATAAGTGTTCCTATTGGAGACTTTATCCACCCACATTGGTTAATGTGAACATTATCCAAACAAAACCTAAAGGAATTCAGGAAGTTGCCAGATTCGTACTTCAGCTGTAACATACTTGGCAATGCAATGTACGTAGCTGCAATATACTTGGGATGGCAAAAAACATCAAGGTTTTTAAACATTATATTTTTTATCAGAAACTAGAAAATATTTTTTATATTAACATTGATGTTTTTCAAAACAAATTCTCATGATATAAATAAATTTCCAGCAACAATATTTTTGTGAATTGCATAAAACCAACATTATCACTGTTGTTGATACCTAGATAGCAAGAAACTATTTACTATTTCCAACTTTTCTTCAGTGTTGCCAGGTTAGGGGATTTAATTTGGATGTTTATTTCCTTTTATAAGTAAATTTGAGGGGGGAGTGAGAGAGAAATTTCTTTATGGTTATTTTTGGGGTTTTGTTCAGGATGTCTCCATTACTTCCTCTAACATGTGGTGGCCGGAATCCACGTTTTGTGGGTTCTTGATACCGAAAAATCAATTGACGGCAAAATGTCTGTCTAACATCCTTCCTAGCACCTAAGCTGTTGTGCTGATTGTCTTCAAAATTGATATTCTCCAATTGATCGAAGGCTTTGAGAGTTTCAACTGTATATTTTGATTTGTGAGGGTACTTTACATGAAGCCTCAAACATTTTCAAAATTTTCTCCAAAATGGCACCAAATTTTGGGATTAAACTTTTTCATTGGATAGAGTAGAGACTGCTTAGTAGTGCAGGTCTCATTTTCCTTGAAATCCCTGATTTTTCAATAATTGCAAAAGGTAAAATTTTTTTCAGTCTTCCTACAACTACAATATTGAAGATAGGTTGTTTTCCATACTAGAATTTGTTCTTTAAAGACAGATCATGAAATAAAGTCATGTACAATTTTTCAGAAAAAAATTCTCTACATATATTTTGAAGCAAGGTAAAAAAAATTGGTGTTATTCTTATTTCTGGCAAAAACTGAATTTTTGAAAATTGCAAAATTTCAACATTACAAAATTTAACAGATTTTGGCCTTAAAATCAAGCTGTTCTAATAAATCAGCTCTTTAAAAAAGGTGGTGTACAATTTTTTAAAGAAATGAATACTTTTTGTGTAATTTGTGCTTGTATATGCTTGTAGTTGCCGATGTCTTTCTGTCCCATTCACAGCATTTATTTAATGTTGCTGTGAAATGATTGCTTGCTGGTTCTTCACTTGTTAGAGGATGTCTGAGAAATTGGATATCTTGATGTACAATGACTATTGTTTAATCTGTATGGAAGTATTACAGATAAACTTTTCCTAGTAGTTCAGGTGTTAGGTGATATGTTAAAATGTCTTCAGTCTTCATAGTGTTTAGTGCTGCAGTGATCTAGATGGTGAAGGGAGAGGAATAGTAGGGCTTAACAGGCAAATTTCTAGGAGAGTGTTTTAGGTCGTCTTACCATTTCTTTTTGAAACTTGAGTTGAATGGATTATTGGTAATTTCTGAATGTGAGAAGCTACTTTACAATTAGCTTTTAGTTGATTGCTGAGTATTCATGTTCTTGCTCCTAGGATTTTGTAGAGGGTAGTAAGCTTTGCAGCATTGTGTGTGAAGTTAAAAAACTTCTTTTAGTCTTGTTCATGGGGTGGTTTATTTGGTCTTCAGGTAATTAGATCTTTCACCTGCTCTGAATAACTATTCTTTTGGAATTTTTCTTGCATGGAAGATAATAATAACTATTGAATTGGACCTCTTTAACCTATTAGTCCAGTGCCTTGTTTTCCTAATGGCATTCTGTGATTGTTATGTTTGCTCCAACTCCTTTGCACCAAATCCTTTATAATGAACAGCCACTTGCTGTTAATAGCATGCCAATCACTATTTTCATGAAATGACTGATTACTTTTCGGTACATATATATTTAGAACTAGCCAAGGTACCCTAAGTTTTCTGTGTTTTTGTTTATTACAATTGTCTGTTAGACATGAAAAGGAATGAATTGTATTTCTATCTCCTCTCTGGCCAGCCCTGCATCACATTTCCGAATCCCACAGGACTACCTCCACCTTGCCTCTCCTCATCCTGTCCTACCCACCTTGTCTCATCTGGACCCATCCCTGCCTGCTCTGCCCTGTCATATTTGCTACTGTCAGTTACTACTGCCAGTGTTGCCAGAGGTAATTGTAAACATGTGTATTGTTTACTCTCAAACTTCCAGTAACATTTACTCATTAAACTTGTTAAAATGGTGAGCCAATTTTATATTTCTTAAAGTTCTCAGAGGTCATTGACTGATGTAGGTCAGGTGGAATATTCTTATAAACACAGAACAATTGAAGGGGTCAGCACAATAGTGATCTAACTCAATTTTAAGAAAACAGAGAAAAATCAAGGTAAATAGTTGTGGTTAGAAAAAGTTGGGGAGAGAAAAAATAGTGACTTCATTTTTAACTTTACAGGGGAAAATTGGTAAAACCGTCAATGTACAAAGATAGTTCACCTTGTTTGATAACAAATGGTGACAATAAGGCATTTTTCATTTTTGGGGGGTTAAACCATTATTGCACTCAGCCCTTCAATTTCTCCATGTCATATGAGCAAACAAGTATGTGTGAGAAACCCCTACCCCAATTTTTCTCCACTTAAAATTCTAGAGGAGTGGGACAAAATACGAAGTGTAAACACCTGACTTATACAAAATGTTAATTTATTAATAAGGTGCTGGGCCACCATTTGCTTTTAGAAGAGCTGCAATTCATCACAGAAAAGATTTGTTGAGTGTCTGAATAGTTTTTAACAGAATGTTTTGTTAAAGCATCAAACAGAATGTTCTTGTACCAAAACATCAGCTCATTTCTTCGACGATGTTGGAGCTGGAAAGCTGCTCCTCACTCTACTCTAAACACCCCATAACAGTTCAATTATATTGAGGTCTGGTGATTGTGCTGAGGAGCGAAGACGTTTGTCGATATTCTGAGGCTGTGCCAACAACACTTGAACATTTTTTGCTGTGTGTATGGGTGCATTATCATCTTAGAATATCAGTGTTTCGTAACTATATGCTAGTCCTTGTAAGCACTTTATTCTTGAGGATGTCAAGATATTCACACATGTGTAGGAAATAATGTAAACAATGTTTCATCAGATCATACCACATTCTTCCAGTTATCAAGTATCGAGGTTTTATGAGCGTGACCACACTTCTTTCGCAGCACAGATAACTTAGGGTACCTCAGCTAGTTCTAAATATATGTGTACCAAAAAATAATCAGTCATTTCATGAGAATAGTAATTGGCATGATACCAACAGCAAGTGGCTATTCATTATGAAGGAGTGGGTTCTGTTATGAAGGGTTTTGCAATTGCAGCTCTTCCATGAGTGTTAGCATTGTGAAGCTCCCACCATACTGTTTTTGTGGAAACTGTATTACTCAAGTGAGTGTTGAGTTCTGCAGTCATTTTTGCTGCGATAGTTTTATGTTAGGCCACATTCCTTTTTAATATTTGTCAGTGTCTGTCAGTTAACTTTGCCTTTGTCCAGTATTCCTCTTCGACGAAGATATTTCACTATGTTTTGTGTAGGCTATCATTACCATGGACATTGTCACTTGTGAAGCATCAAACAGTTAAGCTGTTTTTGGCACAGATGCTCCTGCTAACTGTGCACCAATGATTTGCCCTCTTTCAAAGACTGAGAGATCACACATTTCACCAATATCTTATGTTCATCATCACAGACCAAAGCTTATAATACACTGCAATATGACTTCAAAAATGTCAACTATGCAATGCAGCCTTGTTGCAGAATTTACTCATCCACAGTGGTGCCAATATGTGAAAAGATGAACTATATTCCATGGTGTTCATTTATTTTGTACAATTCCTGTACTTAAACTGAAAAATGTTGAATCTCCTGGTTTTCTTTGTAAAACAGTTTCCAGTTTACAAAGTAAACTGGCAATGAACCGGCTTTGTTAGTTCCCAGCCTTCAGTTTTTGACTGCATTTTCCATTATGGCAACATATTTTTGCAGAAGAAGTCCAGAAGTCCCCAAAAGTTCACTGGTTTTTGTGATCCAGCCAAAGTTACTCATGACATAGACCACTCAACAGATGACACTGAAAGCACCCAGCTTCACGAATAGTAATTTCACCTTCAGAATCGAAAGAATCAACAACCAATTTAATTCCATCTAGTGCCACTATAAAAATTCACTGCTTCAATCCATGTTCCCCATCTTGTTAGCACTGGTTCAAAAGGCAATGGAACACTTGGTTGCTGCTGTTCGTAAGATAGCACTCGTAGTGCCTTAGAAAAAAAAGTTTTTGTTGTGGAAATGGGCCATGGACCAATCTTTCCTTCCTCTTCCTTGTCCTATCCTCTCCCCTTACACACACACTTACACCAACATGCACTACACTACCACATATTCCAGGAGACTGGTCGGCAGCTTAGAGCTTGTCCCGGCTGGGGTGGTGCCCCGCTGGTGGGAGAGTCCTGGTTAGTGGGGAAACACCACTAGCCGACGGTAGGTCGGCGCCGGATCTCGCCATCCAGCGGGGGAAGATCACCGCCATTTCCCGAGAAAAAAATGCACTACACTAACGGGACTAATGACCAAAGCAGTTAACGTGCCCGGAAACACAAAAAAATCAATCAATCAATCAAGATCGTTGAGTGATTTGTCTTTGTCTTGTCGAGTTCTTTGCAGTAGCTAAGCATGTCTTTGATGGTTAGTTCATTTCTAGCTTTCCTCCCTGGAGATTCGCAATAAAACATAATTTCATATCAGTAGTTTTGTCAACACAATCCATAAGGAAGAATCTCCAAAATTTCCTCTAATATTTTTCATTCCATCGTAACCCACTAAAGATAATCTTGAATACTTCCTAGAAGTCCCAAATTTCAGCTTCCTTTGTCTTTTTTTAATTTTATTTATGGAATATCATTGCATTTTGAATAAATTTCTCTCTGGAAGTAGCCTTTTTACAAACCCGCACACACATTCCTCTTATTTCATAAGAAAATACGAGAATACAGTTATAATTGTGATGGAATGTTACTATTTATACATCACACTACTATCTGTTAAAGAAAATATTTATTAAAAAAATAAAATTTTTGAAGTTTAATACCTCTGGAAAAAAATAAAGATTGCAATCTGTATTTTTAAATATGCACAAAGAAGAAAATGTTGAAATGTTATTTTATGCCGAATGGTTGGGATTATGTAAAACCTAGAAATACGTAAAAACCTGTAAAATTAAATTCAAAGGAAAGTATCCTGTTGTACTAATCCAAATATATTGTTGTTTTCCCAGCTCTATGCATGGTATTCATTTTATTCATTTATTTTTTATAGTTACTTGTGCAAATCAGTGCAGAACTGTTCATATTGGTTATACCAGAACTATCATTGATAGGGTCATTTTTAGCAAGTAATTATTACAAACTTCCAAATAAATTTCGAAGTTATAAGTATTCAAAGTTATAACATGAACATGGATAGAACAATCAAAGTCTCATATAAAGTTTTCAATAATTATTGATTTTAAGTTTAGAATGTTTGTTTTATTTAAAAAATGTTACAAAAAATTGTTTTAATGTGAAAACGTAGCACTGCTACTTGACTAATGAGTTGTAATTCAATTTCAACTGAAATTGAATCACAACTAATTTGTTTTCGGAGTATTTCAACAATGCATTTAAGTGAGTTTTTCAAGTCATAATGAAATCCAAAAAACAAGTAATGAAAAATATAAGTTCAGTATAACAAATATAAACAGTATTGAGATTTACAACACATTAAATTAATTATTAAGTTTTTCATGCTAGTCTTTTACAATAATGAGATGAATTAATCCTCAATAACATTGTATTGTGTTCTTGTAGTATTCATTAGCCAGAGATGGTATCTGACAATATCTGATAAAAATAACAATATCTCTCCTCTTCTTCTCTCTCCCCTTCTTCTCTCTCCCCTTCTTCTCTCTCCCCTTCTTCTCTCTCCCCTTCTTCTCTCTCTCCCCTTCTTCTCTCTCTCCCCTTCTTCTCTCTCTCCCCTTCTTCTCTCTCTCCCCTTCTTCTCTCTCTCCCCTTCTTCTCTCTCCCCTTCCTCTCTCTCTCTCCCCTTCCTCTCTCTCTCTCCCCTTCCTCTCTCTCTCTCCCTTCCTCTCTCTCTCTCTCCCCTTCCTCTCTCTCTCTCTCCCCTTCCTCTCTCTCTCTCTCTCTCTCCCCCTTTCCTCTCTCTCTCCCCCTTTCCTCTCTCTCTCCCCCTTTCCTCTCTCTCTCTCCCTTTCTCTCTCTCTCCTTTCCTCTTTCTCTCCCTTTCCTCTCTTTCTCTCCCTTTCCTCTCTCCCTCTCTCTCTCTCTCCCCTTCCTCTCTCCCTCTCTCCCCTCTCTCTCTCCTCCCTCTCTCTCCCCTTCCTCTCTCCCTCTCTCTCTCCCTCTCTCTCTCCCCTTCCTCTCTCCCTCTCTCTCCCCTTCCTCTCTCTCTCTCCTTCCTCTCTCCCTCTCTCTCTCCCTCTCTCTCTCCCTTCCTCTCTTCTCTCTCCCCTTCCTCTCTCTCTCCCCTTCCTCTCTCTCTCCCCTTCCTCTCTCCCCCTCCTTCCTCTCCTCCCTCCTTCCCCTCTCTCCCTCTCTCTCTTTTTTAATTGCCCGTTACCCATCATAGTCTATGTGTGATTTGTCTTGGGCAAGGAAACAAAATGCAGAAGAAATCATTAAGGCTTGTTTTTTATATTTTAATTTTAGTACTTCCAAAAATGGACTTCTTAAATGAAAAAATTGCATCTGTGGGTGTTTTATTAATTGGCTGTTATTGCAATTGAGTGTTTATGGCAAACTTTGGTGAAGCTATCATTTTCATTTCATTTTTTTTCCTTGGGGCTTTCACTGATGCATGCTGCATTTGTGCTTGTGTGTCTTTTATTGAACCATTTGTAATCTCAACAGATCCATTATATTTCTTTCCATAAATGATTGCAAAATAGGGAGAATAAACAATTATATAATGGAAAAATTTACCTTTAATTGGATATTATTGCAAATTGTTGTACCATTATTTCAGTAGGCATGTGCAGTATTTTATTTCAGGTATGTGAAGTGTGCGATAGGTAGTATGTGCTTCAAATTTCTTGGATCAGTTTTGGATTCTGCAACTCCTCCCCTCCATATTGGGAATTCAAACCTTCATAGTTGAATGTTTGAATGTTTTATTTTTATTGCCTATGAGTTACTGAGAGTCAAATTGCAACTTTTTAGTTTTCACATATTCAACGTGTAGTGAAGGAAGATATATCAATGCAGACATAATTACGACTGTAACATTTTAATTTAATCTTGTGGGTGTGATTAGGAATAATTTTCTCTGCAGACTGCAGTACTTTCAAGTAATATTGTGAATCTGCTAAAGATTTGGACACTTAAACAGAGTATAAAGTTGGAGTTCAATAAGAGGGCTCTAATGTCGATGATGGTAATGGAATAAAGATTGGTTTAGATCTTTTTAATTTCTTTTTGTTTTTGTTTTTTAACTTTTTTTTATTAATTTCATTGTTAGGGTAAGATAAGACGAACAGCAGGAATGTGTCAGATTTTACAGAATTGGTTCGTAAATTTCACTTACATGGTGTGAAATGTGGATAAAATAACTTGAAAAAACATTAGCGTCATGGATTTACTTTTTCTTACTAGTTTATGGAGTTATTTCATACATTATAATGGTATCTTGTCTAATGAACTATCTGTTCTTGAATTTTTATATGTTAAGCGAGATCTTTTCGATCTGTGACATGCCATACTTGTTTGTGATGGACATAGAGATACCTGGAGTTTTGAAACAAAATTTGACTGAAGCATCAGAGTGTGTAAAAAAAATATAAAAGTGGCTTCAAAAAGTGCTAATGAGGGATTAGAAACTAGTGTGTTTTCTGCAGTTCAAAACCTTGTTGAAGATGTAAGATTAGATCCCCTAAGTAGTTTACTTCATGGAACAGTAATGAATTGAATTACATTGTTTGAAATATGAAAATTGAATTAGTTTAAAGAATGATTAAACTTCTTGAGCCATGCATTAATCTTCATGTGAAAAACAGAAGTAATGAACAAAATATTTGGATGTTCAAAGAAACGTTTCCAACTTCCTGATTAATTAAAATTTTACAAAATGATGAAAAAGTAGGTAAAGAATAATATTGGGAAAGAAAAAAAAAGGCTTATGGAAATTAAATTGATTTGTAGTTTGGTCTGTCACCTTGAGTCATCAGCAGTAATTTGAAATAAAAGAAGAATTAATCTTAAGAAATTTCATGATAAAACAGAAAATAAGTTGCCATTGTACATTTCTTATCCCTGATTCATTGAGTAATTCTGCTGTATTAAATTCTTATTACAGGGTTATTAACCCTTTAAGTGTAACTAACCACTTTGGTTAGAAAGTTTTTATTTTTTTCTTCACACACGTAATACATATTATGGAGGATGTGCTGTCTGAATGTTGGTCTGTTGTACTATTAAGTCAGCAGTGTTAATATTGAATAACAGTTTAATTAGTACATTGGAGTAGTACTTTAAGAAATATAAATATTTTGCCAACTTTTTGAAATTTGGAAGTTTAAGTACATTTTTTTCTCTCACAATTAATACAACTTTTACTTTCCTTATCTGCTTCAATTAGCAATAAAATCTTTCACTTTCGTCATTGTAACAGTGCTTCGATTTCATTATTTAAGATAATCTTAAGGAGATCACTACAAAACAAATTAAATAAAACTACATCCTCAAAATTTCATCTGCATCTCTTCAGATAAAAACACACACAAATCATATATATATATTCACAGTTATATCATTACCAGCATAAAATCAAATAATTAAGAGTGAGAGAACACCCTATCTAGTGGAGCAAGCCTCAGTTACTTACACCTCTTTCGAAATTTCCATTTAAAAATTGTAAAGGAGGTATGTCAGCACATGCTCTGAGTAGTAGTTTCATTCAGGTTTATTCATGCCTGAAGGGTTAATTGTATTTTCACAAAGATAATTTTTTGTCAAATTATACTTTGTCATTTCTTGTAATAGAATTTTTCGTTGCAAGACAGTCAAGTGCAAAATAACTTGTTTATTTTCATTTTTATTAATCAAATTGACAACAGGCATTATGCCCTATACATTGATACAGAATACCATTCACTCAACAGCAATATCTGAAATTATAATAATCATGTTCAATAACTATAACTTAAAAAAAAAATTAATACATGTAATTATGTTTATCAACAAATCGACAGTATAACAATTATCATTTCTATTTGAACTCTAATATAACTCATCTTGCTTTAATTTTGAAATTGCTAAAATTAGAATTAAAATCATTTTCAATTATGAATGAATTTGCCATTCTGGCAAGACGAGGTATAGTTGAGTTGTACATTGAATTAGATATACAATTGAATTCTTTCAATAAAGGTGCGTGTCTGACATTGAATAGGTTTTCGTAGGAAATAAACAATTCTTTAATCGATGGACAATTTATCGATCCTTTCAAAAGTTTGTACATAAATATCACATCATGTAGACTACGTGTAGATTTCAAAGTGGGGATTTTTAACAATTCTGAGATGTGAGTATAATTATGAGTAATCATAGGATTAGGTATATTTATCTTAAAAGCCACATAAGAAAATAATTTATGTTGAATTGTTTCGAAGCAATTAATGTTTGACTACGAATTTAAGATTAGTGTAATGTTGATTCAAAGAATTTGGTCAATTTTTAGGTAAAGATTTGTGCTTAAATTGCTAAATGGGCTTATAATTTTAATTCAGGTAATATATTATATTCCAATAGTAGATTCTAGGGGATCTTGTAAAGTGAGTGGATGCTTGTAAGCCTTGAAAATTGAAGGTGGGGGAAAAAAAAGATGGTAATGTTCAGTAAATAATGGTCACATCGAAAAATGTTTCCTTGATCCAGTGTTCTTTTCCTAGTCTTTTTTATTTTGAATATATTGTGTATCTGATTTCTTGCTTCAGTTTGCTTTCTTCTTTTGGTAGGCAAATTTTATCAGATTTCTTTCCATGGTAATGACAGAAAGTTTGCTTTTTGTGTGTAATGTTTGTTTGGGTTGTTTATTTGCTATCTTGTCTGCATAAGTGTCAGATACATTTCTTCATCAGAAAAGTATCATGTTTCGTGTTGGCATTTCAAAGAAGTTCCCTAGTGTATCTTAGGTAAATATTTTAATGCTTCAGAATTACCGAGACAAATGCATAAAAGTGCAACAATGAGTACGTAAAATTAAGACTAATTATCAGTGTGTTGGTGGTTCCTGCTGTTGTTCCATTGCTGTGAATTTTTAATATTAATTTTTGTTTCATGATGCACATTTCCAGAAAATTGCTAATCGTATGCAAGAAGTATAGGGAAGGAAGTGAAAAGTCATTGAAGTATGATGTTTTAATGGTTAGAGATTTTTACAGAAATACTCGTATTTATTAAGATTGCCTTCATGCTTTTTTGTTTATATCTTTGAAACAGCAACATTAGATCTCTGGTCAAGAGTGTGCAGTAATATGGCAGATCATTTTGTTTCATTATGCACACAAAAAATGAGTACCGACTGAAATTTGAATAGCAGGAGTTGATTTATAAGAGTAGATTGTGTAAGAAGTCAAGACACTATGAGTAGGATTTGTTGATAAGAAATATTTTGAGAAGTAAATTATAAGAATTTTACCTTCTGTGGAAGGTATTCATCACAAGAGAAAAACACTATGACAAAGAAAATATAGTTTCAATTGGAATTTGTGGTAGTGTTTTGTGCTATGGAGCCTCTTAGCTTGTGCATTTATTACATCCTTTCTGACTTATAAACAAAGTGATGTTGAAGTGGATAAGTATTGCAGAAGACTGAATTATCTGCATTGACATTAACATTATCTTAGAGATCACAAAATGAAATATAAAATTTATATAATTAGTGTAGTAAAGTATCTGTCAATTTGAAATTATTTACAGTGTTAGAATTGAACATTACAATTGATAAATTATTTTGTCTATAATGGAAAGATGTAGCAGGTTTTAGGGAATAAAGTCGGTTTAGTATTAAACGTACTTATAATTTAGGAATAAAAATGGTATTTGAAAATCAGACACTCTCAAAGTCGATATATGAACCTAAAAGACATGTGTGATAATGATTTTAAAATTGATACTTGAAATCAGTTTTATCAACAGTAATTTTGAATCGATAGTGGTAAAATTCATTACTAATAACTAAAATGTGTTCATGGGTTAATTTTTTAAAGTTTAATGTTTAAGAATTTTGTTATTCACAATTGTTTATATTTCTTTTGGCAAATGTGACTGTAATAATTTTGTTTATAATAGAGCCATTTTCCTGGGAAGAAAGAGACATTAAATATTATACAGTGTTTGAGTTTTTTCTTTTCTGTTCTGAAGAATCCTTACATCAGTCATAGTTATTTCGATAATCAAATCATAATTATTTAACGAGCATTTCAAATGTAATTTGGATGCAACTGTTGATGAAAAGCTCTTTAGTGTTTGAATTCAAGCCTTTGAACAAAAATGGAGCTTCTTACGCATTTAACAAAGTAAATAAATAAAGGGGAAGTGCAAGAGAGAAACTATAATGCTAATTTTCAACAATTAAAAATAGTTATTATTTTTACTGTTGAAGGAGTGCAGAACAGCAGAAAGGGAAAACTACAGTATCATTTATGCCATTTGTCTGTATCTCTTCAGTAATGGCATTATATATATTTCACTTCACAGAAGAACAGTTGTTAGAAGAGGAAAAGTTTTGATTATACTATTAAAAAAAACAACGCTTTTTTATCATGGTAATGGTTTTAAGCTTTACTATGAGACCCTCCATTTGATTGGAAATGTATTATGTGTAAATTTGCCTGTTGTTTTGAATGGGTTATGCTAATGCTCTTGTGGTGCCTCGAAGCCTTCACGTTTTCAACTTTTGTTAATGAACAGATACTTGAGTGAACATATAAAAACTGCCCAAACAGTGTACTCTGTTTCAGTATTTTGGATATTTGCACGTAGGCACTGCATGTACTGGTAGCCGGGACTAAAATGGATTACCACTCCATCTGTTGCTACGCATCTTATTAAACAGGTTGGACATTTTCAATCATAAATTAGCTCTTGGAGGATGAGCAATGTTTGAGATACGATTTATAAAGGCAATGGAGATGAATTGATATTTTTAGATTAGGGTGATATGTGAAATTGAACTTGTGTCAAAGCAGTCATTCTAAAAAAAAATGTATGGCTCTATTGGGAAAAGGTTTTAGTGAGGTTTCGTCTTGAAGATGTTAGATAAATTAAAGTTTGTGTAAAGATATTGCAAGCAAAAAAAAATTGAATATTGTCTGTGACTTGGTGTGTTTCTCTTTTATATTGACGGAGAAATAACATTAGAAACAGCAAAATCTAGGCAGAGGAAGCAGAATTCTTGTACAAATGTGATGAATTTTGTGGAATTCAGAGATAAGAGATTATCACAGCTGTCTTAATATTATATTTAAATGTACACGAGTTCATAGAGCTTTGGATGGAATTACGCATTTGCTTGCGAGAAAATATGTATTTCAAGGGCAGCAGTTCCTTGAAATATGAATCTCACTCCCAAAGTTCATGAAACCATCTGTGCATGTTAAATATGTGAATGCCGTATTGAAGTAAACTGTTTAGAGTCTATTTTAAGGTGCTAATTTGTTTGTATATATATTTGCTTACTTTGCAGAGCAAAAAGCATAAAAAAGAAAAACAACAGAATATCTTTGATTTGAAAATAATGAGTGAAAAAAAATGTTATTTTTTCCCTGGAATATGAATAGGATTCTTCTGAAACTTATTTCCTTACTCATAAATGAGTAAAGGAGCTCGATCATATTCTCCAGAGTTCCCTATTCTAGTGTGTTTCCAGAAAATGTATTTTAAACGTATTTGCCATTCTACTTGAAACAAAAGACAATTGGTGAAGATGAGAAAATTTGGTATAATGTATGATCCCCCCCTCTCCCCATACATCATTATACATCCAGTTGGACATATATTTGCAAGAAAGTCGGTGAATCTTTTAAAGCTGAGAGAAAATTCATTATAGGAATTGCCTGAAATTCCAAAAGTTCTGAATTGTGGAAGACAAAGTTTTTGAAATTGCCTTCAAACTGAACAAATGAAATGTTCTTAATTTTCTTTTGAATTAAATATTCAACTCATATTTTTATATAGTCTCCCAATAATATTTTATGATGAATGTTTGGCTACAAGATGGGTTTTTAAAAGTTTAGAAAGTAGGTACTAATAGTCACCTCTAGTTCTATTCTCAAACCGAATCAGGTTTTGCAGTCATATGGAAGAACAATTAAAACTGAAGGCAATTACAAAAAGAGATTTCCCAATAGCCTTCAAAATGAAATTTGAATACATAGAGTATGTCCAATTTGGTTCTAATTAAAAAGTAATTGAATGTTATTTTGTATATTGTTTTCTTTATTTGCAACTTTTATGTTTTTATATGAATTTTGTTCATACATTCTGAAACTTTTTCTTGCCCGTTTCTCAAATTTTCTTGTTCACCAATTATTAAACAATAATTCTTTTCTATATAAATGTACTGTGTGTGTGTGTGTGTATATATATATAGAGAGAGAGAAATTTTCTTTGAGCGTTATTAGTACCTATTGAATAAATATTCTCATGGTGTAAAGTTGTAAAAGGTCTATTCCAGAAAATGTTAATTTTAAACTAAATTGTGTTTTATTTATTGGATTATAGTGTTGGGGTTATTGTGTATATTATTTAATTCTGAGTTTCCCAGGGTACATTACTTTGTAACAGCTCTTTATTGCAAGTCAACACTCTTGAATTAATTTTGAAGCAAGGTTGAGAGAATAATTGTCAGTGTTCCTGTAAAACATATCTGATGGGTGTTTTTACCAGTAGGATCTTATGGGAACTAGGACATGAACATTGAGAAGAAGAACGAAAGAAAGGGGGAAAAAATGAAAAGAAAAAATGTACCCATTTTAAGAAGCACACTCTTAGTAATTGTGATGTATAATACACACATTTTTGACAGTTAATACATAAAATTGGATGATTGAACTGATCAGTAGTGGAGAAGTCACGCCTAAATATTTAAATTTTAATTTTGTAAACTGGCTTCCACTTTGTTAAACATAAAATTGAAAGTATAAATCTTGGTAATTTAGAATTTGAGTAGCTATTGTTCATTTAGCTTCTTCAAAATACTACAAAAACATTAAACATATAACTCTTAAAAAATTATACCATATTTATCCGAATATAAGTTGACTCTTGAGTATAAGGCCTCCTGAAATTTTTTAAAATTTCTAACAAATTCTTCCAATTTTGTATAAATTCAATGGCAAATTGTCTAAATGACTAGCAAATTGTCTTGTTGAAAATGTTAAAAACTAATTGCCTGAGCTACCATTATTTTCTTCTTCCTGGTTATGTTACTATTGTCTTTCTTCTTCACGTATATCTTTATTCCTTTCTTTTTGGTCCTCCCACACTGCATCGTATTCTAACTTTTTAAGCTCCACTGACAATTTTGTACGTAGAATTTGCGTTCAGTCTTTCATCTGACACCTAGGGACATTCCCTTGAGCATTACCAGATATTTTTCCTAGACAGATGTTTTCATGGCCTCTGATTCTTTGACAATTCTTGCATGTTCTTTAACAGATGTTTGAAATTTGCTTTGTTAAAAGCTTGCAGGATCAAGTTGTGGACTGCAGTTACGCATCTCCATTCCTATATTACGCAATGAACGTGGGAGATTCCAAGTTTGGGAATCGCATTGCGTTTGCTAGAATATTATTTTGTCATCTTTTTTCTGTGGTTGGATGTAGAATACACACTTCCCATCAATGTGAATTTTCATTTCCATGTCTTGCAAAATGCAAATTTGCACTTGTCAAGCATTAAATGCAGTCCGTGGACCTCATCGATTGCATCACATAGTAAAATTTCAGCAATTATTTTTATTTCTTTTTACATTGTGTTTCACTTGATACAATACAATTGTTTGAGATTCCTTCTTTATTGATCCATTCAAAATAACGTTCTGAATTGGGCTGCAAACTCAACGTGGATGCTGAGAATACATCTGCAAATATAGAACGAATTTCCTAAGGATGAGCCAAAGTGACAGTTCGTGAAAACAAGTGAACATCACATGTAATTCGGAGAAGTATCCCTTCGCCGCAACAGCTGTTCAGCCACGCCCCTTCATAAAGTGCTAATGGCTCCTGTGAAAACATTCCTATGCAGAAGTAAAAGAGTTTCACTGAGGTAAATGCACGTACGTGAGTCCAGGAAATATTTAAATTTAATTACGTATGTGGAATTCCTCTAAACATGCTCTCACAATCAGTAAAAGAAAACTGCCACGAATGTAAATAGAAAGAAAAATGATTTTAAGCAGGGAACAAGTGCACTGGTATGCATCTCGCATTCAAGTCTTGGTTTTAAAATAAATATAATATTTATCACACAAAAAGTAAATTCAATGTAATATATAAAGAAAAAAGAATTTTTACAGAAGAGCACATTACACTACACTTCCTAATATCAATTATTTCTTGCAGCGCACTATATTTTTGTTGGACAAGGGCACCACAAAGGGAAGTGTTGAAGCCATTTACAAGTTAGCCAGCTGCAAACGAACGAATGCGGGAAGGGAGTCTAATGGCTCAAGGGCACAATGACCACAGAACCTTCAGTTATGTTGCCAGCACTAACTGTCACTTTGGCTCATCCTTAGGAAAATCGCTCTATATAATGAGGTATTATAGACATACGTGATACATTTATTCTCTTCCAAGCTTATTGCACATCAACATTGATGAGTTTTGTGACATGGAAAGGCAATGTAAAAATATTAATTGTAATCGACTCGGCTTAATAATATCCCATATTTTTCAATGGAGATATTTAGGATAAAAACCTTGTCTTATATTTGGATAAATATGGTAATTTTAAAATCAAAAATTTGAAATTTCCCTACTGAAAAACAAATAGCACTGCCTTAAAAATTCTACAGTATGAAACAGCTGTAAGATTAACTACTAGATAGAATTTTTTATTCCCATTACATCCTTTTGTCTGAAATATATGCAGGAAAATGAATTTATGGAACAGCATTCCTGTATAAGTAATTACTTCAAATCTAGTGTGCTGTGTATCTTACACCTTTTAAGTATTTTTTTTCCCTAAGGGCAGTTGTTAACACATTTTGCTTGTAAATTATACTTTTCAAGAAACTTTTTTTCTGATGTGTATTCTTTTTACCTGATCACCACATCATATATTGAATTTTTTCTGCTCCCTCTTTCTATCGCATGTGCTTTGATTTAATTTTTGTTTAGTCATTTATTTTAATATTTGATATTTTTAGTTAGGAATTTATGTATCAAGCAGTAGAACAACCCATGCAAACATGCATGACTGGAAAATTCTGTCAAATACTACTGGATGAATTGTTCTTCAAAACAAATATCAAAATGTATTGTTTTTGTGAAAGTTAAATCAAATGGTCATTAATTGGTAGTTATTCCAAACGTGAAAATAAAAAATTGGCTCAATCCTTACTTGGTTTGTGTGAAACTCTTTGTAGATGTACCTGCAGAAGCTCCTGAGAAAGTAAAAACCAACCCAAAGGAAGTTGAAATAGAAGTGGAAAGGCAGGAGGAAGTGAAAAAAGAAGAAATAACAGGTCCTGTGGAAGTTGAGCCTAAGCGAGAAAAAAGCAGTCGTAGTAGAAGTGGTGGTGCTCGTGGCCGATCTGATGGACGTGCCAGTCGCCAGGGTTCTGGTAGTTATGCTGTGTATCGTGGGGGGGCTATGTCCTGGGGACAACAAAGAGAGCGTGGACGCCGTGGTCTGCATAGACCTGCTCCATCTCGTGCCTCAAACGCTGGAGAATATACTCAAGCTACTGAATCAGAACAATCTGGTGATGAAGCTTCAGCAGAATCGAGCAAAGAAGACGCAAGCCGTAGCAATGCAGGACAGAGGCGACCTGAACGGGAACGAGAATCACGCAGACCTCCTAGGTAAGTCTTTGGTGCAAAATTTTTTTGTAAATTATGTATGAACTTCCCACTTTAATGTATGTACATCTAGATATGAATTTATAGAGTACATATACAAATTAGATTGTAGAGGATTATTTAATCTTTTAATTTTAAGGATTGTCAAGGTCTTTTGATTCAGAAGCATTCTTTAGATGTAGAAATTTTGAAATGAGTGTTTCTTCACACAGGCATAGTACTGAGCAGGTAAACATTCTGATATTGCGAAGTGATTTGTAACAAACAGAATGACATAGACCCATGCCATTATATTGCACAGAATATCAAATAGTCTATTTAAGTTGCTAAGAATTTGAGATTTCACTTAGTGCCAACCACCTGTGGGAGGGAGTAGAAATACCTCTAAGAGCTAACCTCAAATCATGTAATAGAAGGTACAAAAAACCTCATTATGCAGGTAACAGCATAAGAAACAACTGAAGGCATGCTTTGGGGTTTTATAAACCAAATTTAAAGACCCAGCAGTTGCTTAGTTTGAGTTATACACAATGGAACAGCATAATGTATGTTTTGACTTAAATATATGCCTCCTGACTTCTTTACAGCATAATCTACAAAATTTTACATTATTTGTTTTGAATTTCAAAAGCATCCCTAGAGACAATTTGGCTGTCCAGAAGTAGAACATTTACAGGATTTTCTGTCATTGGTGTCTATAAATTGTACAAAACTGTTATTCTTGGAATTTTGAGAATAAATCACAGCTTTTCTGGCATAAAATCATTTCATTATTATAGTTCTGTTAATGCATTCAGATGGGCCGCATTAATATAAACAACACTGGTATTGGATGAATTCTTTTTTAACCCTACACGAGTCATATTTTGAAAAGTTGGTAGTCACAACTAATTGAAAGCATATAACAAGAAGGATAAAGGCAAAGATCAGTAAAATGTACAGGTAAAATAAGAATCCACCTAGAAAAGCTAAAAATATTTTAATGAAAACTTAATCATTGTAGAAGACCAATTTTATAATTTGTATGTATGTAGAAGTGTTTCGAAGTTTATATATTAGATTGGGAATTAATATCAAATTGATTAACCTTTTTAAGAATTACATGAAATCAATGACACTAATTCATAAATTTACCCCTTTCGTCCGATTCTATCTCTAATACAATTGAACAACTCACACAACCATTCTCTTTTTAAATAGTCTTGCACAAACTGGTGGTCATGCCAGACTAGTCATGTGCAGTCACGAATTGAGAGTCTGTGTCTGACTACTGCTGTTTCTGTAAATTGTCGTGTTTCCGTTGTACAACAGAAATACAATACATTAGCAAATATTCCCGAAGAAAATGTGACATACAAATTTCTGTTTTCCTTTGTTAATGAATTCTTGACTGGATAGTGAAAAAATGATTTGGAATTAAAAATATAGAAAATAATACTGAATGTTCAAATTCATGAATTCAAATTATTATTTCTACTTAAAAATTGAATTTCTACTCTGGTTAAAATACTAATACAAATTTAACATGTATTAATTTATTAATAATTCATTCAATATTGTTTTTTTAAATTTATTTATAATTGTTTATGTAGATGGTCAACACAATATCATGTTTTTCTTGTTCAGTAATGTCTTGCAAATTTGATAGCTTATTTATTAGAAATTGAAGATGGTTAAGAAATGAATAAATTTTCGTTAATATTTGACTAGTTTATTCCTACTTTCATGGTCTTTATGAGAGTGCCCAGGTAAGTCAGATGTTTCAGAAGACAAACATGTCTTGATGAAGTGGTTATAGTTGTTAATTGTAATGAAATCTTTGAGCATGGAATATTGCTGTCAATAATTCAATGTAATTGTGTGTAGATAGTGCATTTTCAGAAGGAAAGTAATAGTAAAATAAAATTATAACCTCTGGGTCAATGACCCCCATCTCGATCAGGTTTTTCGCCCAGTTTCCCTGATCCGTTGAGCAAATGCTGAAATGGCCCCTTTTTTTTGCTTCTGAACATAAATGTAACTTCATTATCTGTGCATGTCTTCTAGAATTCAGTGGGAAATATAGTTATTCAAATTATCTTTTCCATGTTATTGCGGCAGGAAGTATTATTCCTGGGCGAAGGAAATGATGGATAAGAGCCCAAATTTATTGCTGATTTATCCTTGAACATAGATTTTATTACATCAGAGCGAATACTTTTGTTAACAATCCTTGCAAACAACACTAATTTTTTTCTGTATTCAAAATTCAAGTAGGATATGACTTACGGATCACAGAATTTTGAAAACGTGCACAGAATTCACTTCTCCCCATAGCATGTCACTCACAGTTTTAACTGTTTTTGATGTAAAATAAAATATTACTAAATTCTAACATTTCTAGGACACTTAAACCATATATAGTAACCAAAACAAATTTGAAAATTGTTGCTTTTTTGGTTGACAAAATAAGAATGTTGCTTTGAAATTAAATTTTTGTTGCTCTGAGAAAAGCTGAAAAGGCAAATTCTGTACTTTTTAAAAATTTTTTTTTTTTTTTTTGAGAATTGTCTACAGCAAGTAAGAGCCCTATTGCTGAATCAACTTTAAATTGTATAATGTCAATTAGTAGTCACCCCTTTCATAGAATTTAGAGTTCATGTATCAATACAATCTCGAGAAAAGACAATTCATTTGGAGTTGTCGTTTACATGTAATCAATGTTGCACGGAACTTCTGAAAGTATGTTAGTGTCCTATTTTGGTCTGCTACCTCAGTTTTCTTATAAAGTGGAACCTTGTTAACTCAGACTACTCAAAATGATCTCTCTTGCTCCACCTCTCACTTTTTGTCCCCACTTTCTTTTGACCTCTCCCTCTCTTTTTTGCCCTCCCCTCTCTTGACCTCTCCTTCTCTCTTTTGACCTCCCTTCTCTCTTTTGACCTTCCTTCTCTCTTTGGCCCTCCCCTCTCTCTTTTGCCCTCCCCGCTCTCTTGCCCGTCCCCTCTCCGTCTTTTGCTCTCTTTTTACCCCTGTTTTGCTCTCTCGTGCTCTTTTGTTCTCTCTCTCATGCACGCTCTATCTTTTACTCTCTTTTGCCCTCTCTTCCTCCTATATTCCTTTTCTCGTTTTTCCTTTTGGTTTCTTTCCCTTTTTTCATTGGAGTTGGAAATTCACAAATTTTGCCAGGCATTGTTGATATGGTAGTGTTGGCAGTGCAATGTTAAACATTCACTGCAAAAGAGTTTTCTAACACTTTCATTTCTTTCCAATTAAGTCTATGTTCACATAAGGTCATGAGTGACATGCAGGTGTTCAGTGATTTGTCAGTTCACAGCATGTTTTCCCTTCTGTTATGAATAGAAACCACTCTTCAAACCAAGCAAGAAATGAGAAGGCGATCTAGTCTTCATAACATTTCATAAACATTTCAATATGTATGAAGAAGTGATCAGCATTCTTTCGGAACTTACACACTTTTTCATTTCTATTTTTCTTCAGATTGTAAACCTTCAGTATGATGAAAATTTTGGCAACTTGAATATTTCCTTCTCCCATGTTAATTTGAGTTATGAAGATTCCACTGCGCTCTCTCTCCTCTCTCTCTCTCTCTCTCTCTCTCTCTCTCTCTCTCTCTCTCTCTCTCTCTCTCCTCTCTCTCCTCTCTCCTCTCTCTCCTCTCTCTCCTCTCTCCTCTCTCTCCTCTCTCTCCTCTCTCCTCTCTCTCCTCTCTCTCCTCTCTCCTCTCCCTTTTTTATGTATTTCATTTAAAATGACTACAAACAAAATATTGTTTAGCTTACATCTTAGAAAATTGTTTTCAGCAACCTTAGTTCACCGTCACAAATATAAGTGTTCATTGTAAGTGTTACTTGTCCTTTCGGGAAGTTTTATTTCTGTTTATTTTTATTTAACCAGTTTAATTGAACACTGTTTTGCCCATTGGGCATGCCCCAATTTCCATGTATATCCTCTATCAGTAAAAATTAGCATCATTGAAACTATTAAGAGTAGTTGTTAAGAGTGTGTCTTTTTCAGACTGCTCCATTCATTTATTCATAACGACTTCATAAATTGATTCCACACTTAAAGTAAATAGTTGCTTCAAATTCAAACCAAATTAATGTGCTAATGAAAAATCTATTCCTATTCCAATATGCCTATCTCTTGAAAATTTTATATAATAAACTGAGAGAGAATAATTAATATGTGGAAAATCAACATTGTGAGGATTGTCATGAACTTGCTGAGGAATTCCATTTGATTTTAAGTGAAACAAAATTAAATTTAGAAACCAGATCTGATGCAACTAATGTTATAGTAATAATTTGTGAATAAGAGTTGTGTTAGCTGTTTAAAGTGTGTAAAGACCAAATTTTACAATCAGTTAAAAGATTGTGAAATGCCTTTATTGCTGACAAAATCTAATTCAATTTCTCTCTCCTGAATACTTAGTATGTAATTAAAATATTTGTCAAATTTGGGCTTGATACACTTCACACAGCACATCTGATTTGCATGCCTTGCTTGCTCTATATTTTCAGATTCAATGATGCTTGTAGAAAAAAATGTATAACTGGAAAGAATATTACCAGTTAAAGCATGTTATGTAAAAGTAAATTGTATTTTGAACATTCAGCTCAATGTTAAGTGTGAAGTGATGACCTGTGGCCACTGTTAAAGTGTTACATTACCCAGCATGAACTTTTGTACAAAATTCTGTGATAATTTTTCCTTCTTCTACTTATAAGAATTGTTGATTGTCAATTAGTTCTTGCATTTATTTGTTGTAAACAATGTTAATTTTCTTCACTGCAGGTCTCCGAAACAAGGCCAGAAGAAATTAGAAAAAGACGAGAAAAGTAGAGAATCCCGCCGTACTGATGGAGAAAAGGGATTTGGTAACACAGATCTTCATCGTTATGATAAAAGGTCTGGAGGATATGATGCTCTACGTAACAGTGGACGAGAGGGCTTTGCACCGGTTGGAGAACCTTCACGGAGGGGTCGTGGAGGTGCTTTTCGACGAGGGAGTGTGGGCAGGCGGTATGGACCTCCATCTTCAAAGAGCCCTTTTGGTCAACCCCAAGAGGATGGCAAACACCCTGCTGGGAATGACGACCCAAAGAACAAGAATTGTGATGGAGCTCCTGACCCTTCAAAGGAGGATATTGGAGGTGAGCTGGTGAGCAATGAAGACAAGAATAAATTAAAACTGCAGGCACTTGCAGCAGGTGTTATTGGCAGTGGGGCTCGACAATATGGTGGGGGTGGGAAACAGCCTACACAAGTGCCACCTAGAATGCAGGGAAAGTCTGAAACAGAGCCAAGAGACTCAAGTCGCAGCAAGAGTCGCAGAGGTGGGAGCAGTGGCAGGGGTCCTCTTCAAGGCAGGGTGGATAGGTCTGCAAACATCGCTGGTAACACTAATGTTGGGGCTAAGCAGAATTCATCAGATGTAGCAGAAGATTGGGAGACAACCTCTGAGCACAGTGAAGGCGAGGAGCATGATGACGGAAACAAGAGTGGTCGGAAAACATTTCCAAAACGTGATGGCCGTCGTTCAAGAGGCTCTGGTAATCCACGTTCTTCACGCGGTGTTACTAGTAATGCAACGAGTCCAAGTGGAAGAAATGTCCGGCCTGGAAATGAGCAACGTTCAAATGGCAGTACTAGCAATGGTTTTCCTTCTGGTAGTGGACAGAGAGTGCCAAATTCTAGTATTTGTGGTTCTAGTAGTGCCCCCCAATCCAATGGCCGTGGCCCTAACTCTCGTAATAGTAACCAGGCTCTCCCTTTGACTTCTAAGGTAGCTGGAAAAGAAACTACTGCGTCTGTGAATAGAATGGATGATATGAAGATAAATGACCCAGGTCTGGTTAATCAAGCCATAAATGATTTAAACATGGCTAAGAAGAACAGTAGGGTGGAGAAAGACAAGACCAATCCATTGGATGGAATTGACCTCAACAATTTTGCAAGTAAGTGATTTCCTGGCACACTGTCCATTCCCTTCACAAGCAGTTTCCTGTGTTAAAGCACCCCTCTCCCTGAGATATTTCACCTCGTGAACAGTCATATGTAAATGACACATCTTTATTTAGCCTGTAACTGAAATTTGGAATATCTGATAGTAGAGAAAAATGAAGGATGTCATTGTATGATTATAACAATGAATAAAAACTTGCATAAAATGTAAATTCATTATTTGGTCAGACAAAGGATTTTAATTGTCATTGAAAATTGCAAATGCACAGTTCTATTGTGAAATTTCACATGTTGAAGTATTTGAATTACAACCACAAAATATTTTGGTACCTGCTATTTTAAACAAAAACATAAAGTGATAGGCTTATCATTTGGATGGGTGAAAGGATATTGTACAATACATTGAGCAAGATTTGAATTGTGGCAAACTACTCTTCTGAGCTTCTAAACGCATTGAAATAATTTCATTGAATAATGAAAATTAGTTGTTGGGTCTTTAATAGACAGCCAAGAGCAAGCTGTTTGTACAGTTGTTATACAAGAATGCATTGTAATGAAGATATGACTTAATTCTTGTGTATTGTTGTGGGTTGTAAATCTTTGGATTGAAGCATTGCCGTATGGAAAGAAGTGTTTGAATAAGAAGTAGTCCCACGAGGACAGGATTGTCCAGGTTGAAATGTGTTATGTGAGGTTTTACGTACACCTTTTACCAACTCTTCTGTTGACTGCTGAATGTTTTACCTATTGCTGTTTGAATTGTTGCTTTCGCTTTACGATTGGCTGGGAAGAGAGAGAGAGGAAGTGCAAGTTACTTGGCTCCTAGCACCTGACATTTACTGGTTTTATATTCAGTTTTCGTAGTTTAGTTATAATGACAATAGATTTTTTTTCTCCTAAGAATAGAAATTCAGATTATCAGAAGAAACCCAGAAGTTAACAAAATGTGTTTGTTGCACAGTTAGTCTCTGTAGGGTTCCTTGTACAAAAAAGTTTTGTGGGTGTATGTGAGTGTATGGGTGTTTCTTTTGATTTAATGTTCTATTGAAGCTTTTTATATCCCAAGGACCATTGGTTTGGATTTGTGGCTGTAACTTTTTGTCACCCTCTCCTACATGTACATGTTTGTTAATTTTATTTACCTGGATGAAATTGTTTAAAATGTGTGTTTTATATGATTTTTTTTTCTGAAGTGTTTTACTCAGTTGAATTTATTTTATGTGGGTTTTATTTTGTGTGTACTAACAGATTTTTGTTTTAATTTGTGCTTGCTTTATTTTTTATTATTTTATAATTATATATTTAAAGTTGTTTTTTAGAATATATTTTAAGTTGTTTGTGCTTGATTTATCAAGTTTTTTACCAACAGAATGTGTGAGTCCCTTGTTTTGTGTTGCCTGTACTCTTTAATAGGTGTGGTGGTAGTTGATGACCAGCCAGGAGTGACATTGGAGGAAGAGCGTTTCACTTTTGATGATGCAGACAATGGTTTCCAAGAAGTACGCAACAAGAAGAAAGAAGCTCGACAAAAAGATGAACAGAAAGTGCAGCAGCCACCACAGCAACAACAGCAACCACAACCACAGCCACAGCCACAGCAGCAAACCCAGCAACAGCAGCCACCTTCAACATCCCAAGCTTCTCAACAAGTGCAAGGAGTTTCTCAGCAGCCACCTCTGCCCCAGCGATCATCTGGGGTACGTGATAAGGAAGGAGGCCGTCAAAAGGGAAATAAGCAGAATAGCAACAGTGGAAGTGGTCAAATTCCTTCACCTATTCCTGGTTCTACCCAGCAACTCCCAACTCCCATTCCTCAGGCCCCTGCTCCTCCAAGCATATCACAAGGACTTGGTGGAAATACTAAATCCTTTGATCGCCCGAGACACAAACTGCCTCCTCGACTTGCAAAACAAAGAGAGACAAGCAGAATACAGAAGCAGCAACAACAGCAACAGCAACAACAGCAATATGTGTCTGTTCACAATGATGTTTCAGAAATGAACAAAATTAATCAAAGTGTCAGCATATTTCCAATCAAAGGTAAGTTAATACATGTTTTTTTTAATTAATATTCATGTATAGAAATTTGACTTACCCGAAGATGAACTAATTGTTTTTGTAGATTCTCCGAATCCAGCTCCACCTCCTGCAGTAAATGCATGGGATAAACCTATCAATGCTGCACTGCGACCTAATTCTCCTTCTGCCAATTCAGGAAGTTCAGCAATACAAATTAGTGGAACTATTACAAATTCTGCTGAAAATTGGTAATTAATTCTTTCTTAATTTTCAAATGACTTTCATGATCTTATACTTGTGCTACTCCAAAAATGTATGCATTTTCCCCCCCTAGTAATCTGGAGGTTAACGAACAAGCACAGTCTGGTGCTAGCAGTCAGAGAAGTACACCCAGCGGTGATAAAGTATCTGGGAAATTAGGAAGAGAGGTGAGTTGTAAATAGAAGTTTAATTTATAATAGCCTTTCAATAATTAATGGTAGAAAATTTGAAACAAAAAAATTACCTCTTGGCAGGTTGCTGAAAAGACGGTTTTAGATGGAACATCCCCTCCTGTGCAGACAATCATATTTGAAAATACAAATTACAAATCAGGCCCAAGTGAATTAGGTATGAAAGCAGCAAAGTTCAGTAATCACTTAAAAAATTCAAGAATTGATAAAGGCAGAGGTAAGAAACAGTTTAATAATTTAGTTACATGGGTGTAAATAGTGGTATTTGACTTGGGGCAAAATCAAAATTATTGGCTTTCACAAAGAAGTGGAGTAGATCTGCTTACATTTCTAGGGTTTCCAAGAAATGGTCATAAAGGGCAGTAATCATTTACTTGGAAAATGGCTTGTGATCTCATTACGTGTAAAAATGGTTTATCATTTCTCTGGGAAACTTGAAATGGCAGTTACCATTTTTTACACCCAATAATTAACTGTATTATAGAATGTCTAATTATATCCAATAAAAATGTACATACCTCTCGCTAGGCGGGTGGCATGAAGTGTCACCAACAAACATTTGGTCATAATGCTGGATTATTATGAGAGTAAGAAACAGAATGCCAATACGTATTGTTAAATGTTTTGTCTTGTGAATCATTGAATTATTTACATTTGTTTACTTGTTTGAGATATTATTTCAAACAAGCAATATGCCATCCCTGATTGAATATGGTATGTCATTTTTCTGAATGGTGTAATAGTTTTTTGCTGTGCAGATTAATTTTTCTGTTTCTCACTTTAACATTACCTGTACTTAATTTGTCCGCTTCTGCCATATGAAATTACGACGTGTTTGACTGGAATTGACCAGAATGACCAGAATTGGAAAATAACAAACATACTAACACTATGCAGAAAATGGTACAAAAGTTATTGTGGGAAAAATTTTCAAAAGGCGTTATAATAAAAAATAAGGAATATGTAAAACTCGTTGGGCTCATGTGAATAAATTGCAGTTTATAAATTATTTCAAAAAATGAAAAAGCCTCCTACTGAAATTTAATTAAATTTGACATTTCTGCTTTCTGGTGGACAGAATGGATACTTCTTGTCATTGTCACGGTTTGCACAGTACAGAATCTACTTTATGGACCATCCAATTTAGATCATTTCCAAAATGTCACATATTCCACTTTTGGCAAGCCTATTTAAAAAAAAATTAAGAGAGTTTGAAAAAGGGATGAATCAGTTGGCAATTACAAAAAACTACCAGTTTCTTCTCTATAATATACGTATAAAATTTATTCTGGAAGGAATTTTACATGTTCATAGAGCTGTTCAATACAAATACAAAAGAATAGTGTGGTATTGCCAACATTACTTTATTATTATAAACTCCTCCTGTGCACTTTTATTATTAATTTGTAAATTTTATTAATTGTAATGAACATAAAATGGTACAATTCAATGAAATGTAAGAAATATATTTTTGATTTGAACTGATTACTTTTTCAAAAACCATACCATTTTAATCAATTGGATTTAAATCATTGACACCCTAGTTAGTTGTTTATGATTTCTTTGCACTCATTTCAATATAGTCAGGGAAAATTGACGTTGATGGAAAGTCTAGCAAATTTGTTTTACATAAATTTTGAGGTCCCGCAGACTTCGCCCACCATGCAACAGTGAAGCTACTGGGAAGAGCTCGGCCTCTAAATATGTAACAAAAGGTCCCCCCCCCCCCCGTTTTTTAATTAAGATTATGAAAAATAAATTGAGCCTGTTTTTGCACCTATGAAACATGTTTTAAAGGGAGTTTTATATGAATGTTTCCTAGCAGGAATCTGTAATAAAAGTAATTTCACAATACATAGAATGATTCAAATTTATTTTCTGGTATTAAAATTTACATTTGTACATACATGGATACTTGATCTTCCATGTAATCTTGATTGCACCTAACCGCAAGGTATTTCTTATAATGGCCCATAAATTCCGTTGTTAGCTGGATAGGATGTTTTTCACCACTGAAAATTATTCTTGATGGCACGCTAAATTTTGTTATGATGACTACCTTTTTGTGTCACTTGTGATCCTGTCTCTACAAAGAGCTAGTAGGGTCTAAAATTTACTCTTTTGTGTTAATTTTATTATTCAAACTCTGTAAAGGCTAGTACTGGGCCAAACCACATTGTTTGTAATGTACAGGGAATTCTGTCTTCAAAAGCGGTTGGAGGTCATAGGTAAGAGTAGGCAGTGATAGCTCATGCTTAGCTGCATGTTTACACAACCCCCAGATAACCGAACAAGATCTTATAATGTGGTATGAATGTACATTTTCCTTTTAATGACATTCGATATAAAGATATTGCAGCAATATCAATGTATATGAAATAGTTTTGAACCCTAAGAGCACCCAACGAGTATTCTCTCCGGCACCTAGTACTCTCCCAGGAGTGCATCATGTCACACTCTTGATTCTATTACTGAATTTACTCTTTGGCTCTGTGCGTCAATCAGTTGTCATTGGGTGGAGGGCTGGTCAGTGAGTGTGGTGCGGCATCTGAGGGATTATCAATTTTCCGTCTTAGTGTAAAGTTGGCCATTCTGTAGGGAAGTCCTCATGGTATTCAGTCTCTCATGGTGTATGTATCTTTGCACCACCAGACTGCGAGTGTTGTTATAAATCTGATTGTGTGTGGTAGAGTGTTCATTATTGCAATATATACCAGGGTAGTGAAATTTTCAAAATAAAATAATTTTATTTCTGCAAAACATGTCCAAACAATTGGGCTTGTTGCTTGAGGGTGATCACCGTATTTTTATAACAAAGTTCTTTCTTGTTTTGTACAAATTCAATGACCATGAACTGTCTCACTGCTTAACTTATTCAAAAAAACTTGAGTGCCCACTGGAAATCAAAGCCAGAACCACGTGTGTGTGGGGTGAATATGTGATACTTTGTGGTTGAAGAAAGCATGTCAGCATCAGTGGAAAGAAATCAAGTATCTTGTATGGTTTGTTGCACTCTTGTAATGATTCATGGCATTTCCTGACCAGGGAGTCAGAGTTCAACTCTGCATGACTGGTATTGGGCTTCTGCTTGCAGAGAAAGGATGAAATAATCAAAGTCATCTTTGTCGAATTAGATTTATTAAGAGAGCCAACTTAAGATGGCTTTCCCATAATCATCAGTCTCCCTATATGTAGTGAAAGTCAGGAGGCAATGCACTGTTCCCACAGTTGCAGAGAAAAGGCAAATATGTCAGTGTCTACAGGCAGCTGTTCCAGGCTCATAGACATTTTTTCAGCTTGATAGAGATTGGTGCAAAAAAAAATTAAAAGATTAAAAGAAAGAAATAGATCAAATTAAGGCAAAAACTAATATTAGCCATCTGAAGTTAAAAAGACATTGACATTTTTTAAAACATCTCAAATTTATTCAATCCTAAAATAATTTTAATAAAAAGGTGTTTTGCCAAACTCCCAGGCACCAGTACTAAAAACTCAAAAAAGGGAGTGTAATTCCCTGGTGTAAAATATTTTTTACTTTCTTGCCCTTACTACTTTGGAGAAAATTTGTAATTGTGCACCAAAAAGCGGTGAATTTTTAACAGAGAAACTCTTATTGCTGGACCCTGGTAAAGAAATAGTGGATAAATTTGGTTCTTTTATGTAGAAAAGTACTTCCTCTAATATGTGTTTTCAGAATCCATGTTTTGGAGGTCC